>OZ036007.1:14636281-14723781 GCA_964035015.1 Corallium rubrum
ACATGATCGAGGAATCATATTATTAAAACAGTTTAATAGGCACCTTGATATAAGCGTCTGTAATTATTGTTTGTTTTTGCTATCAGTTTCTGGTGCTTTATAGGTCGTGACACAAGTTTTTCCTCAGCCACTGCTTTATTATTTTGAAATAAAACATTGCTTTGGAAAGTGGTCAATAATAGAAAAACTACATTCATAAAAGTGATAAAACAGGATGTAAAGGAGGCCAGGAGGGCAAGGGTGTTTATATTTCTATACAAAAACAGATCAGGTGCTTATTTTAATCAGGGGGCGGGCGGTTATTTATGTATATTTAATGTATTAAAAGCGGGCGAGGGGGCGTTGCGTTTAGGTATTTCTAGTTTACACGTAAGAAGAAAACAACTACACCTGGGTAATTACACTCAATATATAACTTGATTAACGTTTTGAGAAAAAGAATCGGTTTACGCCAGCTCTGAAATATCATTTAAATCCCAAGTCAAAACATATTTATTTAAGGAAGCTTTCTGCTGTTGATCCATTCTTTTATCATATTTGTACCATTAGTAGTAGTAGTATTTTCTTTTTAACCATTCTTCATATTTGTAATTTAGATTATTAACATATATGTAATTAGTTCTTTTCTTTTAAACTTTGTAAACGCATCGAGACGTATGTAAAATGCGTACTAAAAACTGTTATTATTATATTATATACGATTTCAAAACTATTTATTAAACCTAAATAAAAACGTTGTGGCTTTAATATGCCAAAACAGTCACTTAAAAATTAAACAGTTTTTAATCTTCATCGTCACTTTCTATAGTGACACATCGACGTTTCTCATGCATGGACGTTAAAGTTCATCGCGGTCTGACGAAGATTTGGAAATTACAACCTTCAACGTTGTGTACGCCAGAGAAGAACGAAGGATTCTTCGATCAATAAAGACTATTGAAAGTTAAATAAATGAAAATACATACCATCTCGCCGCCATTGAAAGTCGCCTGTCGTAAGCGATAACCCGCAACGCTTGTGCCCGCCCCAGCCTGTACCCGCCCTCGCCCCGGAAACAAGACGTCTAGAATTACACATGTCGCCATGAATTCTTCTCGATTTTTCTGCTTTAAACGCACTTCTTTCAAACCTACCTGACACTATGCACAAGAATGATAATGTAGAGTTCTCCAAATGAAAACACGAGAATCGCAGAGCTAAAATTCGCTCTCAAATCCGTCGAAGAAGCGGTAAAATACGGCTTTGAGTATCCGTGGAACCGATTGTCTGTGCAGTTCCAGAAGTCGTTATGTCAGGCGGAAATTGTTGCCCAATTATCAACCAACTTTCGGAGCCTTTTGTTTTCGTGATGATATATTGAATCATGCGTTGGCTGACAGTGAAAATATTGTGCTTGGAAAAGAGGATTCTATCACCCGAAACATCTTATGCCGTGTTAAACAATTTCAGGTTTGAAAGAAGTGCGTTCAGAGCAGAAAAATCGAGAAGAATTCATGGCGACATGTGTAATTCTAGACGTCTTGTTTCCGTCCTTTCCTTCTTTAGGTAAGGCGAGGGCGGGTTATCGCTTGCGACAGGCGACTTTCAATAGGTAGGTAGGTAGGTAGGTAGGTAGGTAAAACTTTATTTTACTACGCTAACCCCTACAGCAATACATAGCTGATTTCCAAGGGGGGCGTAGTTTTTAAAAAAAATCAGATTACATAATCAATTAAGAATTAGTTACAAATACAAAACACTAGAATTACAACATGCAGAATAATTAGAGTTACAAATACAAAATACAAATAAAAATACAAATATCGTAGGTTGAGGAAATATAGAGTTTCATTATATACATAGCGAAAGAAATAAATCATTGACTTATTTGGCCAGGTGTTATAAGATTGGTTTTAAAGGCAGCAAGCGATTACTTATTTCGTAAATTATCTGAGAGGCTATTCCACAGTTTCGCCCCTCTATAACTAAGACTCTTTTTAAGATAGTCAGTCTTAGGTTGGGGCAAATAGAGTTTTGTGGAAGAACCTCTCAAGTTGTAATGCCGAGAGGAAGGCGTTTCTTGAAAAATGTCAGATAATCGTTTGCGTGCTAGATCATGAGTTATTTTATACATCTGGCTTGCTACAAACTGAGTCCTTCGTTCCTTTAAAGGCTTCCATTGGAGCTCAGCTAGAGCAAGTTCAGACTGTCCATGTTCATTTTTACGACCCATGATTATTCTAGCAGCCCTATTTTGTAATTTCTGTAAACGATCAGAAAGTGTCAAATTAATAGTGTCCCAAACTTCACAACAATAATCAAAATGCGGTAAAACTAGTGCATTGTAGGCACATATTAACGTGTTGTGATCAACATGGGATTTTAGTTTTCTGACCGCCCCAATTCCGGATGAGATCTTTGTGGAGATTTCTTCAATTTGCTTATTCCAAGATAAAACCTCATCAATATAGACCCCAAGTGCCTTTGTTTCTTTTACCCTTTTAATTGGTATGTCACCGACAGACACTTTGGGAGCGAGAAATAAGTTATTGATATTATATCTAGATCCGATTAATAAGTGTTCAGTTTTGACAAGATTTAGAGATAATTTATTTGCAGAGAGCCATTGTTTAACATTTGAAAGGTCATGATTGATGGCCACCTCTGCATCAGAAATTGTTTCGCCTGAGGCAGTTAATGTTGGATCGTCAGCAAACATCTTGCCGACGAATACTCCAGACTGTCTGGTAAATCGTCACAATGGCGGCGAGGTCGTACGTATTTTCAGCTATTTATTTAACTTTCAATAGTCTTTATTGATTTGTATTGTGTATAGTTTACTTTTTACAACAATTTATTTAAAATAAGCCAAATAGTTCGCCTGGGTTTCCTGTGTAGGTAACTACCCTTATGAAAATTACACACGTGGTTACATGTGACTCACATGTGACTCACATGTGCCCCACATGTGACCACGTATGACCACATGTGACCACATGTGACCACATGTGAGGAGTTCATTCCCACATGTGCCCCACATGTGAGGAGTTCATTTCCACATGTGACCCACAAGTGGCCGCATGTGACCACATGTGACCCCATGTAGGTCACACGTGAGATTTTTTCACTCCCACATGTGAGTATTTATATTCACATGTGACATGTTTTCAAATGTTAAAGGTATCTGCTATAACGTGAAACATGGTTTCACATAAGAGAAACATTTTTTTTTGTTCTAGGAAACAAGTGACTACATCAATCATGCTAAGTTCTATGTATTTAGATTGATATTTGTTACATACAGGTGCAATGCAATTTAATAGCCTGCCTCGTGAACTGAAAGAGATACAATCCTTAACGGTTTTTCTCAAAGTTTCAAAGAGTTCTTAAATTGACTGTTTAAAACACTGAGATTTATAGTTAATTTAATTAATATATATGTATATGTATAGGTTAGATGATGAACTCGAGTGTGTTCTATGGGATATAGTGCCGAGCATAGATAGAAAGCCACGAGGGCCGCAGGCCGAGTGGCTTTCTATCTATGCGAGGACACTATATCCCATGGGACACGAGAGTTCATTATCTAACCGACGTAGAATATGATCATACCCCACTCAGCTAATTCTGTGGAAGAATCTATATTCTATGTTTCTGGCAGAAAATGTATGCTTTTATTGGGTTAGAAAGAACAGATTTTTTTCGTTGTTGTTGATGTTTGCATTATTTTTTGGTTATGAATATCTTCTAGTGAGTTTATGTAACTAATTAGTATGCTCTATACACTCATTAGTATGCTCTATATAGAGCATACTAATGAGTATATAGAGCATACTAATTAGTTACATAAACTCACTAGTGAATACTATGTTTCTGGCAGAAAATGTATGCTTTTATTGTGTTAGAAAGAACAGATTTTTTCCGTTGTTGTTGATGTTTGCATTATTTTTTGGTTATGAATATCTTCTAGTGAGTTTATGTAACTAATTAGTATGCTCTATACACTCATTAGTATGCTCTATATAGAGCATACTAATGAGTATATAGAACATACTAATTTGTTACATGAACTCACTAGTGAATACTATGGAATATAGAGCATGAAAATTCTGGGCGCTGATTGGCTGAGTGGGTATGATCATATTCTAAATATATATATATATATATCTATATATCAATATATCTATATATCTATATATTTATATATCTATATATATATATAAACTTGGTTGTATCCTATGTCATAAAAAGTGCTCAACATATAGGAGCCATATACAAAGATAAGAAGATAAAATTTATTTATTCATAAAAACTACAAATTTGTTTTGGAAGCACCCTTACGAGCGCTCTCTCATCAGGTAAAAGGTACACAAGCTAACGTAGGCCGTGACGGCACGTGCTAGACAATTCATTTCTACTGTTTAATGTGCATATATGTGGTTTGCATATAATAAAAAATTTCTCTGTTATGCACAAGTTGCATCTATCTATCTATCTATCTATCTATCTATCTATCTATCTATCTATCTATCTATCTATCTATCTATCTGTCTGTCTGTCTGTCTGTCTGTCTGTCTGTCTGTCTGTCTGTCTGTCTGTCTGTCTGTCTGTCTGTCTGTCTGTCTGTCTGTCTGTCTGTCTGTCTGTCTGTCTGTCTGTCTGTCTGTCTGTCTGTCTGTCTGTCTGTCTGTCTGTCTGTCTGTCTGTCTGTCTGTCTGTCTGTCTGTCTGTCTGTCTGTCTGTCTGTCTGTCTGTCTGTCTGTCTGTCTGTCTGTCTGTCTGTCTGTCTGTCTGTCTGTCTGTCTGTCTGTCTGTCTGTCTGTCTGTCTGTCTGTCTGTCTGTCTGTCTGTCTGTCTGTCTGTCTGTCTGTCTGTCTGTCTGTCTGTCTGTCTGTCTGTCTGTCTGTCTGTCTGTCTGTCTGTCTGTCTGTCTGTCTGTCTGTCTGTCTGTCTGTCTGTCTGTCTGTCTGTCTGTCTGTCTGTCTGTCTGTCTGTCTGTCTGTCTGTCTGTCTGTCTGTCTGTCTGTCTGTCTGTCTGTCTGTCTGTCTGTCTGTCTGTCTGTCTGTCTGTCTGTCTGTCTGTCTGTCTGTCTGTCTGTCTGTCTGTCTGTCTGTCTGTCTGTCTGTCTGTCTGTCTGTCTGTCTGTCTGTCTGTCTGTCTGTCTGTCTGTCTGTCTGTCTGTCTGTCTGTCTGTCTGTCTGTCTGTCTGTCTGTCTGTCTGTCTGTCTGTCTGTCTGTCTGTCTGTCTGTCTGTCTGTCTGTCTGTCTGTCTGTCTGTCTGTCTGTCTGTCTGTCTGTCTGTCTGTCTGTCTGTCTGTCTGTCTGTCTGTCTGTCTGTCTGTCTGTCTGTCTGTCTGTCTGTCTGTCTGTCTGTCTGTCTGTCTGTCTGTCTGTCTGTCTGTCTGTCTGTCTGTCTGTCTGTCTGTCTGTCTGTCTGTCTGTCTGTCTGTCTGTCTGTCTGTCTGTCTGTCTGTCTGTCTGTCTGTCTGTCTGTCTGTCTGTCTGTCTGTCTGTCTGTCTGTCTGTCTGTCTGTCTGTCTGTCTATCTATCTATCTATCTATCTATCTATCTATCTATCTATCTATATATATATATATATATATATATATATATATATATATATACATATAACATATACAAACCACGCAAATGGTTTGAAGCGGAGTGTAGTAAACTGTATGAGAATTTAAACAAAAAAGTTGACTAAATATATCTGCAAGGTTTAAATACCATCCACTTTTGAATTTGGTCTTTGAATTTATTTTTCATTAATGAAATATTGTATACAAAATGATTACGTTTTATGATGTTGCAATGATTTGCATTTGTGAAAGTAAAACCTTTTTATTAGGTTTTAAAGACATTAATAAAAAGCCGCAAACTAAAAATATTTTGGTATTTGACTATTTGCCTCATAGGATCTATATTTCAAATATTGTATTGGGGTTCATAGGCATTTCAAATAAAAAGGATTGCTATTGATTAAATTATTTAAAATTTCAAAATGAAGTGTTGGCTTAGTATTCTACAGCATTGAAGATACCCTCATTTCAGAGTCAATTTGACATGTGCTAAATATTTATTATGTTTTTATCCTGTTTTAGACATACCAGAACTTCTCAGTAAAGCTCTGCAATCAAGTTCTTTTCACAATCAGTTAAACGGTAATCGACAAGTTTTAAAAACATTAAAAAGCACTCCAGAAAATAAAGAAAATGGATAGCGGCTTTTTTAAAGCCTTCAAAAATCCTGCTCGATGCCAAGAAACAAAGAATCGACGTCGAAAACACCAAAACAGTCATCATGTGATGTAAATATGAGATCTGATTTGGAAAGCAATGAAGATGAGGATGACCAACCAAGAGAATGTGCATCACAAGTCCCAACTTTATTGGTAAGTTTCATTGACACTGTATAGCCATAGGCATTCTTGTACAGTATATACAGTATTTACATACATGTACAGTACCGCTCGCTTATATCTTAACACATTTTTGCATATCATAGGTGTATGATACGCATATGACACTTGTATGATACGCGTGAATGTTTGGTCTTTGTATAAATACATTTACAAACAAGAAAACATTTCACTAGCAACGTTTTGTGAGTATGACCTCACATGTACAGTAGCATGTAGTACATTCATCTGAGTGGTCTCTGGTCATCGAAAGAAGTGAGAGTTAGTTGCTACACTACAGTCAGTGACTGTACATAGCATACAAATAACTCTTAATTCAGAAATATTTGCGAACTAGATATGTACAGTGTAAATATATCAAGAATATATGTTCCTCATGGTCAGTGAAACTGTCTGTAAATCATGTCGTGAAATCGATGTAGTTTTAAGAATGATCCATCCCTGACAAATCTGATGGAGACACCAGCATGCCCAAATAATGCCCGCTACTTTTTAATTTTTTTTATTTTGCATTGTTTTATTTAAATCATCTGTTATAAACAGGGAGGTTTAGATTAGTTCAAGTGAAGTTTTCCCTCAAACTCATCCTGTAATTAGTGGTGCCTGCTTCTCACTAGCCAATCAGAGGACAAGTTTGAGAAACATACTGGAACTTGTACTAAATCTAAGCCTCCCTATATATCCATGGTTGCATACTCAGGGGATTTTAAATTTTCTAGTCACATTAATTTGGCATTTTTCTAGTGAGAATGAGACATTCCAGCACATGTTTGCTAGTTGTTTCAAAAGTAGTGAGGTTAAGACCCATGACAACTGCATTGCTATACACCTTATGCCAAAATGATGGAACTATTTTCTTAGACTGTACACACTATTCTGTTGTTACTACTCTGTCAAAATAGTCCATATTATTAAATTTTATTGAACATTTGATTGTTTTGGTGCATATTTCACTTTTATGTTAGTTAAAACTTGTCTCAAATCTCTATTTTAGAACTTTATTGACCCAGTTCAAATGGCTGAGATTCATCGTTCAACCAACCACAAGAGGATGACATCAAATTTGATGACAGCTGTATTTGGGAGGAAGGTTATGGCAGAATCATCTGTCACGGGAAGAGGCAAAGATAGTCGTCCTCCCTTGGACCGCACAAAGGTGGAATTGATAATAGGTCAGTGTCTTACAGTATATGGGCTTACACTGTACTCTCTTAGTGTGTTAACCAGTGATGCTGACAAAGTGAAAGAGTGTGAAAGCTGATAGATATATTAATAATAAATTATTCACGTTTATAAATTTAATTCATACAGAAATTGATACTGTTGTTTTTAATATTTCTAGCCTTTGTCCTCAAGAAATTTCCGGTAGTGTCGGAATTTGTCATTAAAGCAACGATGGTACAGAAGTGCAAAGACCAAAGGCATGCGCTGGAAGGCAGAAAACAAAAAGTTGAGAAGGAATAATATACTTGATAGAACTTAAACTTTCATTACTATGTTAACTTTATGAAAGAACTAAACTTGTAATTGGCAGCAAAGTAAAAAGGTGGTGAACTGCTTAGATTTCAATAATGAAATACTAGCTCATGTTTCGATCAAAACCCACATTTTACTCTGGTGCCTGATGAAGGGTGCCATTCAAAATGTCAGTATTTCACTGTTAAAAATATTGGCAGTTCACTGCCTATTTACTTTGTGAAATACTATTTTAAACTTGCATATACAGTATTAGTGTAACATTGTTCAGTTAATTATTTGACTTTGTGTCAATAGGTGATTATTTATTAATAGTACAGTATTTATAATAAAATTTAATAACTTTGATCATTGCAAAATCTCATTTTTCATTTCGGTTTTTGACCACTATTGCAATTCTCACATGTGGTCACTTTTCTGACAATATCACATGTGGCCACATGTGACCGAATTCACATGTGACCGAATTCACATGTGACCCAATTCACATGTGACAATACCACATGTGACGGTTCCAAATTCACATGTGGTAAATTCACATGTGAGATTGACATGTGGAATTTTCATAAGGGTACCGGTTCGAGTAGACTTGACTGCGTTACTCAACGGATTTAAATGGCCATTGGCAGACACTAGGATATCTCTCGAAACTCGACTATAACAGCTAGAGACATTTGCTCCTTCTGTTGTTTTTCTCCAGCAGATTCCCCTTATGAAAATTACACACGTGGTCACATGTGACTCACATGTGACTCACACGTGCCCCACATGTGACCACGTGTGACCACATGTGACCACATGTGACCACATGTTACCACATGTGAGGAGTTCATTCCCACGTGTGCCCCACATGTGAGGAGTTCATTCCCACATGTGACCCACAAGTGGCCACATGTGACCCACAAGTGACCACATGTGACCTCATGTGGGTCACACGTGAGATTTTTTCACTCCCACATGTGAGTATTTATATTCACATGTGACATGTTTTCAAATGTTAAAGGTATCTGCTATAATGTGAAACATGGTTTCACATAAGAGAAACATTTTTTTGTTCTAGGAAACAAGTGACTACATCAATCATGCTAAGTTCTATGTATTTAGATTGATATTTGTTACATACAGGTGCAATGCAATTTAATAGCCTGCCTCGTGAACTGAAAGAGATACAATCCTGAACGGTTTTTCTCAAGGTTTCAAAGAGTTCTTGACTGTTTAAAACACTGAGATTTATAGTTAATTTAATTAATATTTATATATATATATATATATATATAAATATTAATTAAATTGACTATAAATCTCAGTATTTTAAACAGTCAAGAACTGTTTGAAACCTTGAGAAAAACCGTTCAGGATTCTATCTCTTTCAGTTCACGAGGCAGGCTATTAAATTGCATTGCGCCTGTATGTAATATATATATATATATATATATATATATATATATATATATATATATATATATATACCGAGAATTGACTGTAACAAAGTGGTTACAGAACTTGTCAATGGTTTTAGAGCGCTCACATGTCACATAGAGCAAGTCTACCGAATAAATAAATAAATATATATATATATATATATATATATATATATATATATATATATATATATATATAAACTTGGTTGTATCCTATGTTACAAAGATAAGAAGATAAAATTTATTTATTCATAAAAACTACAAATTTGTTTCGAAAGCACTCTTACGAGCGCTCTCTCATCAGGTAAAAGGTACACCAGCTAACGTAGGCCTTATATACCGTCATGTATGACGTATATTCATCAACAGGTGCTTGGTTGCGTGACGGCATGTGCTAGACAATTCATTTCTACTGTTTAATGTGCATATATGTGGTTTGCATATAATAAAAAATTTCTCTGTTATGCACAAGTTGCATCTACATATATATATATATATATATATATATATATATATATATATATATATATATATATATATATATATATATATTAACAATTAGATTATGAGCTCGAAATTTCTATGAGTGAATAGTTGACGAGAGCGGAGCTCGAGTCAACTATCATCTCATAGAAATTGATCGAGAGCGAATAATCTAATTGTTTTAGTAGAAACTAACTTGTGTACCTTAGCTCTTCCAAATTATTTCAAAAAACGAAGCATAACCATTGTTTCTGTGTGAAAACCAAGGCAAAACAATCTTTCACTCCTCGTGTCCTCATTTTTAATTTTTTTTTTATTTTGCATTGTTTTATTTAAATCATCTGTTATAAATAGCGAGGTTTAGATTAGTTCAAATGAAGTTTTCCCTCAAACTCATCCTGTAATTAGTGGTGCATGCTTCCCACTAGCCAATCAGAGGACAAGTTTGAGAAACATACTGGAACTTGTACTAAATCTAAGCCTCCCTATATGTCCATGGTTGCATACTCAGGGGATTTTAAATTTTCTAGTCACATTAATTTGGCATTTTTCTAGTGAGAATGAGAAATTCCAGCACATGTTTGCTAGTTGTTTCAAAAGTAGTGAGGTTAAGACCTATGACAACTGCATTGCTATACACCTTATGTCAAAATGATGGAACTATTTTCTTAGACTGTACTGTACATACTATTCTGTTGTTACTACTCTGTCAAAATGGTCCATATTATTAAATTTTATTGAACATTTGATTATTTTGGTGCATATTTCACTTTTATGTTAGTTAAAACTTGTCTCAAATCTCTATTTTAGGACTTTATTGACCCAGTTCAAATGGCTGAGATTCATCGTTCAACCAACCACAAGAGGATGACATCAAATTTGATGACAGCTGTATTTGGGAGAAAGGTTATGGCAGAATCATCTGTCACGGGAAGAGGCAAAGATAGTCGTCCTCCCTTGGACCGCACAAAGGTGGAATTGATAATAGGTCAGTGTCTTACAGTATATGGGCTTACACTGTACTCTCTTAGTGTGTTAACCAGTGATGCTGACAAAGTGAAAGAGTGTGAAAGCTGATAGATATATTAATAATAAATTATTCATGTTTATAAATTTAATTCATACAGAAATTGATACTGTTGTTTTTAATATTTCTAGCCTTTGTCCTCAAGAAATTTCCGACAGTGTCGGAATTTGTCATTAAAGCAACGATGGCACAGAAGTGCAAAGACCAAAGGCATGCGCTGGAAGGCAGAAAACAAAAAGTTGAGAAGGAATAATATACTTGATAGAACTTAAACTTTCATTACTATGTTAACTTTATGAAAGAACTAAACTTGTAATTGGCAGCAAAGTAAAAAGGTGGTGAACTGCCTAGATTTTCAATAATGAAATACTAGCTCATGTTTCGATCAAAACCCACATTTTACTCTGGTGCCTGATGAAGGGCGCCATTCAAAATGTCACTATTTCACTGTTAAAAATATTGGCAGTTCACTGCCTATTTACTTTGTGAAATACTTTTTTAAACTTGCATATACAGTATTAGTGTAACATTGTTCAGTTAATTATTTGACTTTGTGCCAATAGGTGATTATTTATTAATAGTACAGTATTTATAATAAAATTTAATGACTTTGATCATTGCAAAATCTCATTTTTCATTTCGGTTTTGAGCACTATTGCAATTTTCACATGTGGTCACTTTTCTGACAATATCACATGTGGCCACATGTGACGCACACATGTGACCGAATTCACATGTGACCGAATTCACATGTGACCGAATTCACATGTGACAATACCACATGTGACGGTTGCAAATTCACATGTGGTAAATTCACATGTGAGATTGACATGTGGAATTTTCATAAGGGTCATGAGAGGGGCTTTCATATACCAAATATTGTCGTCTGGTCTTCGCTTGTGTTTGACAGCGAGAAAAAACGGTGCCTCGGGGTTATTAATCTCCATTGGACGGTGGCTTCTAACCTTCTTAAAGAATTTGCCTGGACATCTTTCACTGCTGGTCGCATACGCTTTGGGCTGGAAAGCTCGCTGGTGACCTTGCTCTTGACCGATTCTGGTGTTCGTACATCTTTCACCAACCCAAACTAGCATTTCTTGCCAGTCGTGTACAGTTTGTAGCTCCACGTCGCCCCAGAAAAGTTTTCTGCTTTCATCTCTGGCTCAGTAGTCTAAAACCAAAGTGCAAAGACAGGAACCACCAAATCGTTCTCTGCAGAATTTCTGGGCTTCCATCACCAAATTCACCGGATTTAAACAACTTGTCTTCCTCGGCGTCATCGAGAGCTCTAGTGGCTTGTTACCCTTCCCTTTGCTTACCAATAACTTTCGCCGAGCTGTGAGAACCTTTCTCGACTTGTTAAATTCTTTATCTTTGAGGATGTTACCTGCACTGTAAATTTCAGGGGGTAAAAATTACCCCAAAATGCGAGGGCAAAAGGTTTTCCACAGAACACCACGTTTTTTGGGAGGAAAATTTCATTTAATTTAAAAAAGGGGTAATTTTTATCCCGCAATTCCGGAGTAATTTTTACTCCTAAATGTGGGGTGAAAATTAAGGGTAAAAACAAGGGGGGGGGGAATTGAATAACCTCAGCCTTCTGTTTATTACTTTTTTTTAGGAACCTTAATCTTCCCCAAGGGGTCACCCATCCAAGTACTAACTCTAACCTTACGGGCTTACCTTACTTTGCATTGGTTTGTTTACGTTACCACTGCGCCAACCTGCCTCTTCATATTTATTACTGAAATTTACGATATACAGTATAACTGGGTTTTTCCTTTAATATTACATTGTTAATAAGTTCATATTTTCTTTACTTTTTTAACACACTATTTTACAACGTTTCACGACATTTGTGATATCTTCCAAAGGGTTTCAGTAAAAAAAACCCACTTGTGTCGCCTAGTGTGACAGATCAAAAACATTTCCAAACATTTCAAAGATCCTGTGAATTTTTGTTTATGCTTTTTTACATTAGTTTTGTCACATTGACCATGTGATCAGTTTATAGCCTGTCAGTTTCATATCATACCACGAAAAAAACAAAATAACGTATTTCGATAACAGTTTATAAAACACTGTTGTAGGCCAAAAAATGTACAAACATTTGTTTACTTCCGAATTTCCAGCAAAATGGAAAAAGAAACTAAATCGGAAATATATCACAACGTTATTGAGAACGAAATTCAGAGTAAGACAACCCTGTTAGGTCTGTCTTGTCTCCTGAGCTTTGATACACAGACAATGCGGAATAATACTATAGCTTCAATTAAGTTCAATATAATATAAGCAACAAAATAACTGTCTTAACTTTTGTCGAGCCAAATAATAAAGAAGCTAAATTCTTTTGTTTAAACTTTTTCGCATTATTTTTTAACAAGAAAAGTGTAAAATCATTCAAAGTAATTCATTTCGATAACAACCCAACACACATTGTCGTGGAGCAAAAAATATAGGAAATAACACTTCTTTACTGACCCCAACTTAAACAACTAGCTACAACAACATTATTCAAAACCAAATCCAGAGTAATTTGAGTTTTGTTAGCAGCGTTATAGGTTCACTTTTGGCATTGAGATGCTTGATACACAGACAGAGTTTAAAACTTACCGAAGAAACCTTTAGGTCTATTTCAATCTGTTAAACAATCTTCAGCTTAATTTTTAAGTGTTATACACATTTGTGTGGAAAAGCTCTTCAACAAAACTGCAAAAAGTTACCTACATATGCTTTCATTTTAACGATAATTGTAGTTTAAGTCTTTATGGAAAAATTTTCCATTTTCAAAAACATTGTCTTGCAGTATCGGTTAACCCCTACGTTGGGGGAAATTTTTACCCCCACTATTATTTACTCTCACATGGGGGTAAATATTACCCACCATATAAGTTACCCACCAAAATGGGGGTAGATATTTTACCCCTAGACAATTTTACCAATTAATATATAGGGATATATATTCACCCTTTGTTAAGGGGTAAATTTTACCTTTTTAACCCCGAAATTTACAGTGTGGGGTTTTCAGTATGCTTCTCTGGTAGCTACTCAGAATATTTGGTTCGTATTCGCTTCCGTCTTGTTTATTGACGTTCATAGCTAAGAACTTTTGAAAAATGTCTGACCTCGTTCTTTTTATAGTGTTTTGTGCCTTTTGACTTGTTAAAAAGGCCTGTATTTCTTCTTGACTGTTTTGTTTCGTTTCGTCTCGTCTCGTCGCGTCTCGTTTCGTTTCGTTTCGTTTCGTTTCGTTTCGTTTCGTTTCGTTTCGTTTCGTTTCGTTTCGTTTCGTTTCGTTTTGTTTTGTTTTGTTTTGTTTTGTTTTGTTTTGTTTTGTTTTGTTTTGTTTTGTTTTGTTTTGTTTTGTTTTGTTTTGTTTTGTTTTGTTTTGTTTTGTTTTGTTTTGTTTCAGGCTGTTCGTAGCGAAAAGTTGCATTTTCATCTGTTTCGTCGTCAGGACAACAAAATTCGCTTGAAGAATGATCTTCCTTGTCTATTTCTTCGTTTGTAGTCAGTAAATAAAGTGTTACAGTATTTATAATACATTTTCTTTTTTTGTAAAAAAATTAATATGCAATTTTTCGATGTAAAATTTTTTGAAATTTCCGCCGGGAAAAACAACATCCGGAACAACAGTCCAGATAAGGATTGGTCCGGATAGGCATTTCTACGGACCGTGCGTTAACCAATCAGAATTCAGAATATGGGACTAAAAGTATTCGTTCTTTTTGTTTTGCAACTAGGCGCGCTTTCCAATTTACAAGGTCATATCCTACGTCATAGTCTTTATCTATATACTTTGGAAAACCCGTGGGAAAACACAGTATCACAGTATATGAACCAGCGCCACTTTTCGTGTTCTGTGACGTAGCTACTATCAGAAATTTAAGTAGTTCACTGTGATTGGTCATCTTTGAAATGAAGTCTACTACACGAAATTTAATTGGTTAATATCGACGGTTTCCGTTTCAAATATTTTGTTGTTTACACGCCAGCAAATTATAAAGCCAACGGACCTTTGTCTCATCCGCTAGAATGCATTAAGCAAGGATTAAAGTGAGTTCGTTAAGATTTTCACAGGCTTTATAGCCAGCATATATTGCTGTTTGAAAATGATCAAACGGTTAGAAAAGATGCGGGAACCGAACGAAGTCTTAAATCGAATCAAACATCACAGCTGTGATATACGATACTTTATTATTTTAGTCTGCTCTTTATGCATCTTTACTTTGCTGCCTGTTGGTGTTCGTTTTTGCTTTATTTATACCTTTCTCCAAGGCTTCGAATGTCTTATTAAACGAACTTTCTCTTTTTTCTCGTCGTGGTTAGTAAATATAGTCAAGATATCATTAGTTGCCACGAGTATTGCTGAATTGTAAAAAATCAGAATAAATTATAGAACACGCAATTTGGCGCTGATGCACAGACGCTACTTGGCGCCTTCTTTTTCGCCCGCGAGTGTCTGTGACGCAGGCTAAGTGGATCCAGAATGGACTTACAATCCCATGCCTCAAATGTATCGACTATCGCGTTCCATTTTATCAACTGACTAGTTTAACTGTGTAAATGTAGAGCCTCCTAGAATTCATCATTAAAGTTGCCGTACTCGACCTTAAGGTGGCTTCCTACAGGTTCTACATGATTCTTAACTATATTAATGTTACTATGGCAAAAATAGGAAATCCCTTAATATTTTTTTATATATTTTTTATTAGTCGTGAGCGGGCGGAATCCTAGGCATTCCTGCAATTTGATTGGCTACGTGAGCGGGCAGTTTTTACGATATCTGACCGCGGTCCAAAAAGTTATTTTTTTGCATTCTGTCATTTAAAATTGATAGATTTTCATGACTATTTCGCTTGCCACAGAAAAAATATGTTCAACAGAGAGATACGGGAATGAAATGAGTTTTATTATCCAAATGGTTTTGACAACTTCATGTGTAAACAGCTGTTGGAAAATTGTAGTCGCAACACTATTCACAGATATAGTTTTAGTTCTCTTTAGTCGCCATCACAATTCACAAAATTAAGTAGCTCACGTTTGTCGAAGATACTCTGTCACACACTGGTACGGCTATCAACTATATACTTATTACATATTTTTATGGATTATATCTAATTATACCCGTATTTCTGGCATACAAGTGACGTCTCCATCCCTAATCCCCGAGCCCGGTGAGGGTGCTAATCTCGACACGCGTGGAGTACACGCGAAATTACACGCAAGTGGGAAAGAAATTCTGCGAGATGTTTATATATATATATATATATATATATATATATATATATATATATATATATATATATATATGTATGTCAACAAATCCGCAACTTTCGCAGTTCGGAATTCGAATAGTAGGGTTACTGGTAGACCGAAAACGACACTGTGTCCTGAAACTGGCCGAAGCCTGTAAAGAAATATGCTCTCGTGTATTCTACTTAACTCGAGGGAGAACGATGAAGAAATCAGTTTGAAACAAACGGCTTTTTAGATCTTGAAGAGAACTGAATGATGCCTGGTCATGGAGAAACCGAAAGAAACCGAACGAGAAAAACAATCTGAATTCTGAAAAGAGTATAGACTGAATTGGCAGTGTTTGTAGGAGATTCATATTTACCAGTTTAGCTGAGTCTTGAAAAAGAAAATCATGCAATATAAATAATATTCTTGTCTACGGTTGTCTTTGGACGCTAGGACGTGGCAGTGTGTCTTTTCTTGGCCACTATTATCTATTTTGAATGAAAATTTGTTATTTGGTTCATCTCGTTGTTAGGACTATAGTTTTAGTCTTAGGACTATAGTCTTAGGACTATAATCATAGTCTTAGGACTATAGTCTTAGGACTATAATCTTAGTATTAGGACTATATATAGTCTTAGGACTATATATAATCTTAGTCTTGGGACTATAGTCTTAGGACTATAATCTTAGTCTTAGGACTATAGTCTTAGGACTATAATCTTAGTCATAGGACTATAGTCTTAGGACTATAATCTTAGCTTTAGACTTAGTCTTAGTCTTAGGACTATAGTCTTAGGACTATAATCTTAGTCTTAGGACTATATATAGTCTTAGGACTATAGGCCTAATCTTAGTCTTAGGACTATAGTCTTGGTCTGAAGACTATAGCCTTTGGACTATAGTCTTATAAATTTAGTCTTGGACTATAGTCTTATAAATTTAGTCTTAGGACTATAGTCTTATAAATTTAGCCTTAGGACTATAGTCTATAAATTTAGTCTTAGGACTATAGTCTTATAAATTTAGTCTTAGGACTATAGTCTTATAAATTTAGTCTTAGGACTATAGTCTTAGACTTAGGACCATAGTCTTAATTAGTTTAGGGGTATAGTTTCTTTTTTAATATTGACTTTGTATGCTCTTTTGGTGTGTCAATACTTAATACTACATGCAGTAGCCTACATGACTACAGCTGGATGAACTTTGCCAATGAATTTTCTTTGATGTTATACTGGTTTGTTTCTCTCTTTCTATTCAAAATTTTTTGGGCTGTTAATTTTATTATTACATAGACTAAATAAAAAACTATAATACAGGTAGACTTAAATACAAAAAAAATCCCAACCAAAACCAGAAAGTGTGTGTGTGGTGGTGGGGGTGGTTTACAAAAATGTATATATTAAAAGTGGGTGAGGGGTTGTTGCGATCATGTATTTCTAGTAGAATAGTCATCATACATGTACTTAAAATATTTGACACAGCGTTAATTTTAAAAGAAACGTGGGGAAAATTGTGACAAAGCAAAATTTACGAGAGATATTTATAAAGAAAACAGTTTAAAACGGTAGGGAAAATATACATAAACTTGTGAACACAGCATTTTGAATCACTAAATGAAACTATACAGAAGTATATATAAAAAATCATATCAAGATTAAGATAGAAAAGCTGAAACCTTTTGACACTAAACTGTCTTTCTTCTGTTATCCAACCGCTATACTCAACAAAACGTTAACCGCTACAAGTCTTTACCTTTTAGTAAAACATTTTCCACATGCCAACCTCATTGTCTCATGTCCTTGAAACTTGAAATTACAAATGGCTTACTACAAGGATTTTCGTCTTCAAACTCGAAGACCACACTTTCAATTTTCATGCAGTCAGCCAAATATTGAAAGCGACTTTCCAAGCGAACAGCCAAAAACGAGCAAGCGACAAAGAAGAACGACGAAGAATCGTTATCAACTAAACTTTAGAAACACTTGGACTGTACTTTGGCTTCCCTTCGTAACTAGATCTTCAAGTTTTGAATGTTTTTTTATCACAAAAAAGGTTCCAAGCTTCCTGTCAGACTGCATGTCGGCAATTGTTTACTGTCGAACGATAAACTTTGGACTTTTGAATATCACGTGAACGTCATCTCGATTACGCAACTTAATTCAATTATAATTAATTTAATTTATCTAATTATGTAACAAAAAAATAAATACGGCCTTTTTAAGACCTCGGGGAAATATTTTTCTATGCGCACCTCCCAGCCGGTAAATAACATATATATTTTTTTTTCTGCTCTTTCTTAAGTTTCCTTTGGTGAATTTTTTAAACTTTGCAGCCTTGAGGAAATTGCTTCAAGAAACATTTGGTGCAAAATAATGTGAGATTAATCAGATAGTTTTGTCAATATCACCAAATTTAATGTTTTCAACATTAAGCAAAATTTGTCCGATAGAATATTTTTTAAGAAAAATAGTAGAAAGATATACGTTTCTTCTTAAACGGTGCAAATTCTAAAACAAAATTCACCAAAAAAATCGCAAGATATCTGCGTTTATTCTTGGGCGTTTTTACGCGTGCTGACGACATAAAATTTCCGGATTATCAGGGAATTTCCCACCGAATTAGCAATCAACTTACGCGCGGTTATAAAACCATACGGAACCATCTTAAGGTATCCTGTATCCACTAGAGGAGAATCACTGGGGGACACCGGCTACGGAGGCTGATGTACTTACCAACATTTTCACCCGTTAGGCTCGACGTCTCAAAAACTTTAGCGTGTATTTCTAAAAGGGTAAAACAAAGCTCCTGTTAAAAAGCTTGATAGATCAACTAGAAATCGTAGCAATAGACGAACCAGGCGGAAAGCGTAATCTTGTCAGGAATATTAAAGCCCAGCATATAATTTTAAAAAGACCTATATTAAAAGAGACATGAGTTATTTCAATTTTTTTTATTAAAACTAACGTTTTGTTGCTAATCCTGCAGCATCTTCAGAGTGAATAATTATTTACAAGGTTATCTCGACTTATATGCTAATCTATTTACAATAACAGGAAATGAGTAACTGAGAGATTGGTAGAAGTGACAGTGAATAAATTACAGTGTGAGGTAACAGGTATGATAGATTGTTTTCAGTTGTGTGTCAAAACAAGAAGATAAATATAAAGAAGAAACGTGTATATAAATCAAAATAAGGTTAAAGGAAGAGAACTGATTTTAGCGTTGAGTGAAGGATTTAACTTATTAATAAGCAGACTTTCTCTGAGAAGGAGTTCAAAATTGGAAGAAGAAGAGCTTAGAATAGAAAAATCTGTTAAAGAAACAGCTAGGGTGGCCAGTTTTTTTGTGGTGTGCTAAAACTCCAGTCCAGGAACTCAAAGAAAGAGGCTTTCCCGTGTAAGCAGAAACTCCCATGTGTTCAGAAGCACGCGTGTGTAAATGGCGAGTGGTTCACCAACATACAATGACTCACAGTCATGACACTTAAATTTATAAACTGCGCGTGATCTTAAAGCAAAAGGAATTTGATCTTTGAAACGGAAAAAACTTGAAAGGCGTCTAATAGGTTTAAAAACAACCCGAAGTTGAATTTGTGGAAAAGCAGAAGAAAAGAGCTTAACCATTTGTTGGCGAAAGTAGTATAGGACTTGGGGGCACTGGCGCATTTTTTTTTTTTTGCCAAAAACAGCCTCAAAGAGTTGGAATTCGACGGGGAGGGTCGTTTGAAAGGGTAAATTGTTTTTTTTCTAAATTTTAAAGTATAAGCAGACGGGAAAATGGGTTTTAAAAAGTACAGAAGATTTTTCCCCTCCCGAAATGCTTGACTGTCCCATTAAAACACTTCATAGGAGGATATATTACCAGGGTTAAGTCACGTTGGCCTGAAAAACAGAGAAAAATCTTCTCGACGTTTCGAACGAAGGCCCTTCGTCAGGAGAAATTAGTAAACAACTCACATGTGGTCACGCGTATTTATAGCAGAGCTACAATGGGAATCACGTGAACACATGTAAGCCAATAAAAACAAAGTAAACAAATAAATTAATATGTAATTTTAGCCTGTGTGCAGGTGCTGACCCAATTTGTGAGTCAGCTACCTGCAAATAGGCAAAGAAACAGGTTATAAATTACTATTTAAATCATCAGAAAAAGGTTAAGAAAAAGGTGTGGAATATGGTGGTGGAGTGAGCTAAATGAAAGAGAATCGCTCATTGAGGCCGTGAGGGTGAATGGTACCAAGTTTGTAAATGAGACGCATTTCCTGTTTACGACGAGTATCGTTACAACCTGTAATGGGCTGAATGGCACAGATTTTCATGTTGGAAAAGGAGTGGTTGGCACTGTTGAAGTGCCTGGCAACAGGTTTGTTTTGCACATTGTATTTGACATCACGAAGGTGTTCAACCAGTGTTGCCAACCTTGGGATTTTATCCCAAGATCTTGGGATTTTTTGAAGGAGTTGGGATTTTTTTGGGATTTTTTTCTCAGGGATTCAACCTTGGGATTTTTCTTGGGATTTTTCCAGAGCAAACAGTTTCGGTTTTAAAAAGCTGATTTCAATGTTAATCGTATTTTTTAAAAATTTACTAGATCATACTCAGTGATCTTACTCCACTAGCCTTAGCCAGCCCCTGCGTTCTTTACGTATGCGTTTGATTTAGACAAGATGAAGTACTCTATTCAAATGAAGTATCACTGATACAGTGGGCTCAGATTGCTATATGTGTGAAACACATGTGAAACCATAGAGATCATATAAATACTAGAGTGGGCATCCAATCCTAATTTCAGCCAACCACAGGTAACCAATTGAAGGCTGCCATCTTGGATAAATTGGTTGGCAAAACAATGATGCCCGGATGAAATCTGTTGGGTCCAGGCCTTTTTTCTGTATCCGAAGCTAATTTTACATTTCTTGTTTATCTCGCCACATTTTTTTATGGAAAAAGAAGGTGGAAAACTCACGAACTACGTATTGTTAAAATACATCGTGTACGTATGTTGTCACAAATTTCATAAGCTTTTGTTTCATATATAGTTGAAGTTTCTTCGTTATCTGTAGCGTTTTAAAACGTTCAAAATGTTCACACCTTTGTTCGTCAAATGATGACAAATGGACTTATCACAAGTGCTTAGATTTTTGGCTATTGTTTTTAAAATACTTATCGCACAACCTTGAGCAATATATCAAACAGAACATATTGTAAAATTCAATTTCTGGTAGAACTTTTAAGTTCTTATCTGAACCAGAAGTGTTCTAAAATTGTGAAAACATTTGTCATTTTGATCTGGCCTGGGTGAAGTTGGTCAATGTGGGAAGCCGTTTGTTTTGTCTTTTGCAGTTTTGGTGTTTGCTTTTATCTATAACTTTTGGAATACTTTAGGTATGAACTTTAGATATATCTTAAACAAAATCTAATTCAAATGTGAAAGCGTGGAAAAGTGTCTAGCTTTTTAGTTGAAGCATAAGAAGTTTTAGTTGCGAATTAATTGCCAAAACTGCAAAAGACAAAACAAACGGCTTCCCACATTGACCAACTTCACCCAGGCCAGATCAAAATGACAAATGTTTTCACCATTTTAGAACACTTCTGGTTCAGATAAGAACTTAAAAGTTCTACCAGAAATTGAATTTTACAATATGTTCTGTTTGATATATTGCTCAAGGTTGTGCGATAAGTATTTTAAAAACAATAGCCAAAATTCTAAGCACTTGTGATAAGTCCATTTGTCATCATTTGACGAACAAAGGTGCGAACATTTTGAACGTTTTAAAACGCTACAGATAACGAAGAAACTTCAACTATATATGAAACAAAAGCTTATAAAATTTGTGACAACATACGTACACGATGTATTTTAACAATACGTAGTTCGTGAGTTTTCCACCTTCTTTTTCCATAAATAAATGTGGCAAGATAAACAAGAAATGTAAAATTAGCTTCGGATACAGAAAAAAGGCCTGGAACCAAGAAATTTCATCCGGGCATCATTGTTTTGCCAACCAATTTATCCAAGATGGCAGCCTTCAATTGGTTACCCGATTTATCCCCCAATGCCCCCTCTAGTTTATATATGATCTCTATGTGTGAAACATGATGCCAATGGCAACGAAAAAAATTTGGAACATGCATATCAAACGGCGATAGAGACCTGGGAAATAGTCAGTAAATGAAGCTGTTGAACCTTGGGATTTTTTGGTAAAAAATAGGGAATCTTGGGATATTTTCAGACCTTTACTGGGATTTTTACGAAACTTGACTTGGCAACACTGATCTCATCGCGCCACGTTTTGAAATTCATTTGTGATGGTGGTGGATTCAAGCAATAGAAACTCTTGGTATTAAAGGACTTCTTGTTTGCGAAGAGATCAGGCAGACTATCTTCACCGAAGTAACATGTTTTTCTTACGGAGAGATGTAACTAAAAGCCATCAAAATCCAGTTGAACCAAGATAGTGCAAGAAGCTTCTTATAAATACTCTCGGCAAGAGCACTCTAGAGGTAAATACTCATCAGAGATTTAATAGTATTTATCGTTTGTTTTCTATTGTCCTACCTATTGTAATGTGAAATTTTCTCTGGCTCTCGTCAAATTTCCTGTTTGATTGTCCAATACAAACCATCTTATACTGAAGTTAATAGTGTAGTTGAAGTCAATGTTTATTACAGTAAGTCATCATCTTTTGTCGTCAACATGGCGGCTGGAATCTCTTCTCATTTCAGGCAATTGTAGTTCCTAACAAACTCTCAAATCCTTCTTTCTTCTTTGCCATTCTTTAGTCACCGTTGCTTTCATGATAAGGGTTATCATATGTAAAACCAAAGCATTCAAATATTGAGGTCAAAGTTATTTGTGATTAGTGTGTTTTCACTAGCAGAATTCATGATCATTCTAAAATAATTGTTGGTGACAGACTATTACAGTATGTTTTGTGTGTGTGTGTGTGTGTGTTTGTTTGTTTGTTTGTTTGTTTGTTTGTTTGTTTGTTTGTTTGTTTGTTTGTTTGTTTGTTTGTTTGTTTGTTTGTTTGTTTGTTTGTTTGTTTGTTTGTTTGTTTGTTTGTTTGTTTGTTTGTTTGTTTGTTTGTTTGTTTGTTTGTTTGTTTGTTTGTTTGTTTGTTTGTTTGTTTGTTTGTTTGTTTGTTTGTTTGTTTGTTTGTTTGTTTGTTTGTTTGTTTGTTTGTTTGTTTGTTTGTTTGTTTGTTTGTTTGTTTGTTTGTTTGTTTGTTTGTTTGTTTGTTTGTTTGTTTGTTTGTTTGTTTGTTTGTTTGTTTGTTTGTTTGTTTGTTTGTTTGTTTGTTTGTTTGTTTGTTTGTTTGTTTGTTTGTTTGTTTGTTTGTTTGTTTGTTTGTTTGTTTGTTTGTTTGTTTGTTTGTTTGTTTGTTTGTTTGTTTGTTTGTTTGTTTGTTTGTTTGTTTGTTTGTTTGTTTGTTTGTTTGTTTGTTTGTTTGTTTGTTTGTTTGTTTGTTTGTTTGTTTGTTTGTTTGTTTGTTTGTTTGTTTGTTTGTTTGTTTGTTTGTTTGTTTGTTTGTTTGTTTGTTTGTTTGTTTGTTTGTTTGTTTGTTTGTTTGCTTATTTATTTATTTTATTTTCTAGTGCATCTATAGGGGAAAGTTACCTTGTTCAGTTGTGTTCAAGCATTCAACATGATGTTATTGGTAAGTAAATTTCTTACATATAGAGCTTAATTCATATACTAGTAATTTATTCATTGACTAAATGACATAGTGGTCTATGGTTGATATGTCAAAATAATAATAACAGGTCATATATTGGTCTGACTGTATGTGTTTTTGAAAGTTACAATGATGTCGTATACTGAGATTTTTGATACATCAGGATTTTATATTATACATTTTCAGGCTTTTTGGTATATATATAATCCGGAGAACACTTACCTACTATATATATATATATGTATAGGTTATCACATGAGGGACGAGGTGATATCAGTTTTATCGCTCGAGGGATGATATTGTTATTGTCACGAGTGATATATATATATATATATATATATATATATATATATAGTGTAATAAAAGTAGTGTGCTGCGTAGGCAGTGTTGGTATTATATATATATATATATATATATATATATATATATATATATATATATATATGATGGTAAAGGTTCTTCTCCGAGCACTTGAACAAAGCCATACTGGGTAAACAGAAAAGTTGTTTGACCACGGCTGGATTCGAACCCATGACCTTCGGTTTACTAGTCCGCTCTACCAACTGAGCTATGCGGTCAACGCCGGAGAAAGTTGAGGAAATGGGATTTAAATACTGAATATATATATATATAATATATATATATATCCTTGATATACTAAGAAACGCAAATCTATCGCACTTATTATCACCAGTGTGATAAATAAGACTCAAACTGGTATAATACTAATAATATTGGTATAAACTTATTAGTATGCAGATACTGCATATTCCTTATACATTAATTACTGAACATCCCTATATTTTAATATTCGTCTTCAAAATTACAAGAATTTTGCTAGGGAAGTAGAATTTTATGTTCAAATTGTTTGTTCAGTAACTGCAATCTTGTAGTTAGGAAGAATGTACGAGTATGTGACCTTTGGAAGGAACCTTACTCTTTACCCTGGAAAGCTAGTCAGCTAGTATAGGTCATTACGGAGAGCCCATCTGTGATACAGTATATGATGGAAGGTAGTCCTAAATATTTTTTGTACATAAAGTTTAATATTGAAATACTAGTAACTTAAATTACACTCCAGATGATTTTACTCTCTAAAGGGGAGGTAGCAATGGCATTGGGTCAAATGATTAATTTACCCATTCCTGCTTGAGCCAGCCAAAAATGTCCCCTTTATTGTTTTACTCTGTTTATCAGCAGATGATTCCTCAGACAGTCTATTGTAGGCACCATTGGGTAACTTAATGGCAATGAACATTTAGACATGCAAACAAAGATCACAAAAAAATCAAAATTTTAGTTTGTGATGTTCTGACTAATAAAAATACTTACAGGCAATTAAAATAACCAGAAGAACATATACTTTTGTATAACAATGTATTACTAATTCTGGCAAAACACAAATTTTATAGCATCACCCCCCATCTTGTTTTAATACTGTGCCCAATTACTGTAACTTGGGGGTTAGTGATACCACAAGCTGGGTACAAATACAGTATTATAAATTTACATAAATTCACTGATAGCTGAGTGTTTTCCATTGAAAGTGTATTGTAAGCATATACTTAATGCTTGTAAGCATATACTTAATTCCATTGTAAGCATATACTTAATGTTTTGTCTTTTTAAGGGAACTTTGGTTATATTGTATAAACTTGTAAATAGCATAACAGTAATTTCTTAGTTTTTAATGTTTAGTTCTTTCTATTTAGTGTACTGCGCATTTGATCATAATGTTATGCAAAAGTGCGCAATATAAATGTCTAAATTATTATTATTATTATTATTATTATTATTATTATTATTATTATTATTGTAATTCAAAACAATATTCACTAAAAGTAATCTTCAGTTGTACCCAGCTTGTAACATCAGATGCATATGAAAAAATTGTCAAAGGTGGCAGATGATAAGATTGTCGTTTTTGCAGTATCAACAGTTTACCACTTTTTTTTCATTTGATATTGCCCAATATATTATATTTTACACTGCCTGTGCACCTCTTAGAGCAATTCTAATGCTTTTCTTTTTTCTTATATCAGAATGATGAATCAATTGATGAATTCGCTTGACCTAATTCATATTGCTGCAGAGGGGATGATTATCTGCTTTCATTATTGGTTGGTAGCTGCTATATTTTTAATATGGAGTACCCTTCCTGGTCAAGGAACATGTTTTTGTATATTGAAACAATATTATTGATGGACAATTGTAACAATTTGAAGAAAAGACGAGCTATCAACAAATGTTTAAAAGAACTTAGTTTAGTTTAAAATTATTAAAGTTTTTTATGCATGTCTATTTTATGCACCTAATCAGCCAAGATTGTTTAACTTTATTTAATTACTTTTTTTTTAATTGCATACGATTTCACCTCACTTTTGACAACAATTTCTGAAGTTCATTCGGATATTCACCAGTTTATTTCAACTTACGCGTTTGATTAGGTATTGAATTCCATGTAGCCAATGAAATGCATCAGTTCAAATGAACTTGCGAACATCCGAACGAACTTGCGAATATTCGAACGCACTTTTGTCAAAAGTGATGTGAAATCGTCTGTAAATATCTTAAAATTTGTAAATAATAAGTGCAAGTCAAATTAACCCCCAAAAAGTACTAATGTAGTTAAGTATATGTAGTTATATTTACTTTTAAATTCTAGTAAAATAATTGTGGTTAAATTTACCACAAAAGTGCAGTTATTTTATGTAGTTAAAATTACTACAAAAGTGTGATTAAATCAATGTAGTTAAAATTGCTACAAAAGTGTGGTTAAATAAATGCAGTTAAAATTACTACAAAAGTGTGGTTAAATAAATGTAGTTAAAATTACTACAAAAGTGTGGTTAAATAATGTAGTTAAAATTACTACGAAAGTGTGGTTAAATAAATGTAGTTAAAATTACTACAAAAGTGTGGTTAAATAAATGTAGTTAAAATTACTACAAAAGTGTGGTTAAATAAATGTAGTTAAAATTACTACAAAAATTGTAGTTGTTCTGAACCTTTTTTTTTAACTACGTTTTTGTAGTTAAATTAACTACTTTCAAATAACAGTGTAACTCAGCCAGGCGTAACAAAGTAGTGGTCGATGGCTCCCGAGTTGTGCGTTGATCAAAGAAATATTTAAGTGCTTGAAGACCATCGTGATGCGGGATGACAGTGTAAAGTGATTTGACATCCATGGTGAAGATGAAATGATGTGAACACTGAAAACTAATGCGCTCACAAATTTTCAGAGCATGTTTGGTGTCCTTGATGTAAGAAGGTAAATTCTTAACCAAGGGCGCCATGATGTGGTCAAGGTAGGATGAAATGGCTTGGGTAGGGCAACCACAAGCAGACACTATAGGTCTACCTGGGTTGTTGGGTTTGTGAATTTTGGGAAGGAAGTACATGACAGGTGTGCGTGGAGTGGTGGTTAGGAGATTGCTTGCTGTATCAGGCAATTCCCCAGTGGTGATGAGGTTGTTGATGGATCGAATGGTGGTGTTGTGTTGGGATGTCAAATCACCATCAACTCTGCTGTAAAAAGCAGTGTCGTTTAGTTGCCTTTGAGCCTCTTCGCGGTACAAATCAGCTCTCCAGACAACCAAAGCACCACCTTTGTCAGCAGGTTTGATGACAATATCATTCCGGCTACGCAATGATTTTAAAGCACTTAATTCACTAGAGCTGAGATTAGATGGCCTTTTGGGCCTAAAAGGTGGGAGCTGATCTATATCATGTCGACATTGTCGAATGAAAAGATCAAGGGAGCCAAATTGGCCTTCCGGAGGAGACCAGGAAGATTTTTTAGGATTAGCAGCCTCAAAAACATCCTTTTGTCGGATGGAGGAATTATTGTGAAAATGTGCCTTAAGTCTTAGTCTTCTAAAGAAAGTTTCGGTGTCCTCCTTCACTGAGAAGGAGTCTATGGGCCCAGGGTTGGGAACAAATTTGAGACCTTTCGCAAGGACAGATCTCTCAGGGTCAGACAAGGGCAAATCAGGAGGAATCGTGACCACTAAATTGCCATTACTGGTGGAGTTAGTGTGGTTAGAATTCGAAACGGGACGAGGGCCTACAAGAGTGTTGAATTTCGAAGTTTTACTCGCCTTGAGAAACGTGTAAAATTTCGAGTTCAACGAGCGAATAAACTGGGTGATGCCTGAATATATGACGGTAGGACAAACGTTAGAGAGGTTTGTCTTAACGTTCAAAATATCAGAATCAATTTGGTTGACATGTTGGGACATAGAGTGAATGGTAATACGCATAAGACGACGACTGTGTTTATAACAAGCCGCCATGACACTTCTAGCCACGTGTTGTGAGTTAAAATAATTAAAATTAAAAGAAGATTTAAAACCATTGGGCACTACATTGTGGTGTAGGCAACGGCTTAAGAAAGAAATGTGATTACAGAAGCGTGTTTTATTAAGAATTAAATCGAAAAAGCGGAGAGAAGGTTTGGCGATAGATGATGAAAATAGTGAAATATAACATACCATTTCGTTACGAAGTTTACGGTTTAAATTTTTACGGTTTACCATTGTCGCTGTATGTTGGTATACAGTTAAAAGCTTCTAGGACAGCGTCGGCCACGGTTGAAATCCAAATATTACCAGGGTTAAGTCACGTTGGCCTGAAAAACAGAGAAAAATCTTCTCGACGTTTCGAGCGAAGGCCCTTCGTCAGGAGAAATTAGTAAACAACTCACATGTGGTCACGCGTATTTATAGCAGAGCTACAATGGGAATCACGTGAACACATAGTATAGGACTTGGGGGTGCCGGCGCATTTTTTTTTTTTTTGCCAAAAACAGCCTCAAAATGTTGGAATTTAACGGGAAAGGATGTTTGAAAGGGGTAACTCTTTTTTTCCACTTTTCAGAGTATAAGCAGACGGGAAAATGGGTTTTGAGGGATACGGAAAATTTTGTCGGTGTCAAAACACTCATATTGTTGGATTTAATATGAAAAACACAGCCGGTCTTTTGCAGGTGGTGATACGAAAATGTGGTTAGAGCAGGCGACTTATTCAGTCACATTATGTGCAGGTGGTAAGGGAGACGGCCAATCATCTTTTAACCCATAAATTAGAGTTTTGGTTTTAGTTTTGGTTTTGGTTTTGGTTCTGGTTTTTGACATGGAGTTTAGTTGGTTTCCGGTTTATGTTCAACTACTTTTGTTTTATGTTGGTACACATGTTTTCCCACGGTTATACCACCAGATAACAGTCCGAGACATGGTATATACGCGTGATCATGGCCACAACTTTACCAACGTCATTCTTTAACAGTTTATCTTTTTGTAATTCATTGTCTAGCGCCTCAGAGCTTTCTACAGCGTCCAAACCACCGAGAACATTGGAGAATCTACTGATCAGCATATCAGTCAGGAATTCGTTAGCTCTTTCCATTCTTCTGGCCTCGTATTCAGCGTCTTTTGCCGGCTACAATCGGCTTTTCTCAGCTGTAATCGGCTTTTACCGGCTACAATCGGCTTTTGCCGGCTACAATCGGTTTCTGCTGACTACAATCGGCTTTTGTCAGCTGTAATCGGTTTCCGATAGCACAATCGGTTTCCGATAGCACAATCGGTTTCCGATGACTACAATCGGTTTCCGATGACTACAATCGGTTTCTGTTGACTACAATCGGCTTTTGTCAGCTGTAATCGGCTTTTGCCGGCTACAATCGGCTTTTTGTCAGCTACAATCGGTTTCTGTTGGCTACAATCGGCTTTTGTCAGCTACACTCGGTTTCTGTTGGCTACAATCAGCTTCTGGGCTGTCTTGTTTACTGTAGACTAATTGTCGGTTCTGATTAAATATTCTTATGTCCATACGCGTAGGAACTAATCCCGTCTTCCAGCAAGTATCTTTTATCATCAAAGCATGAGAGTGATATTTTATTAGTTTCATAACTACCCAGCTTATGTTTTACGCTTCGGATTGCTTTCATTTTCTGAAACACTTGTTTTTTACCAGATAGTGTGTCTTTGTAGTTCTCATGTCTAATTTGTTTCTTCGTAACACTCTTTTTGATTCCCTTCGCGGTTTTGCCACCTGTTCCGTTGTCTTTTAAATACGAATACATTTTACTTCTGAGACCAACGAACTCAACTATAGGAACGCCAGCCGCTTCGTCCTTCATCTTCCTAATAACCTTTTTGTTCGACTTGTTGTGATACGGCGAGTTTTCTGGATAATCTGAGTTGTCAAAAATATTTTTATCAGCCCAGAAGTCTTTGTAAACGTCTTCCGCCTCAATCTCATATGTCAGGCTGTCCGTATCTGTAAACAACAACTTAGCATTATTTTTATATTTCTTTAACACATAGTTGTAATGGAAATCATACATTAAGGTTTTCGATAGATCCAAAATACACGAAGGCGTTCCTGGCGGCGGTTCTCTTCACCGTGTTGAAGTCGATATACTGCTTCAGCCAAGCCAACTGATTGAACAACAAAACCCAGTGAACTTTCTTCACCCTCATCCCAAGTCTGACGTACAGCTGTAGGTTTCTGTAGTGGACGACATACCTTTCCTTCCCCATCAAATTAGTTACCAGCTTACTGACACCACCAACGCTAACGCCGAACTTTTCCTTAATCTTAAAACAATACTCCGACAGCATATCTTCCCGTATTTCCATTTTTTCGGGGGTTAATGGGTAGTCGTTGTGTAGATCGTGGAGTTCAGAGGGATATTCAAGATCGACCTCAAGTATCATTCCAGTTCGACCATCTTCAGGGAGTTTCCCCAGGTCCAGGTTTTTCAATTCAGCTTCACTCACCCATTTAAATCCACCAGTTGGGAGGCACTGACTCATGGCCCAACCATACAGATTGTTGGCGTCCAGATACATTATATACTTCACAGCCTCGTCCTCACTATACCCTCTCATATATGGGTTGTTGGCTTTTCCATATCTGTTAGCTATGTAACTGACACCACCCCTCATTCCTTTCTCAATGAACTGGAACATGTCGACGTCAGTCATTAGCTCCAACGTAATCCCAGTCATTTTCAGCATAGCGTCCCAGGCCAGTCCAGGTGAGGTGAAGTAGTGGCAGGGGTCCAGCTTGTAGTACTGAACACAAGTCTTTCTAAAGTTCTCAAAGACGTCAGCTAACAGCAGAACATTCGATTTCAGATACACGTCATGATAATCCCCCATCGTTCTCATCTCAAACTCTCTCAAAACCCCCAAAGCATGGGAATACTGTTTATCGGTTATCGGTTCGTCATTAAGAATGCTGTAGAACTCATCCTTCGGTGGTAACCCAGTTTCCTCAAACCGATTGAAGCTATCCATGTAGTCATAAGGATAAACACCTTTTGTCCTCATAAGATACGATCGATCACCGAATTCCTCAGCTGTGTACCTGAACGACCCAGGCGGTAAGTTCCCAACCAGCCTGTCCAATGAGCTACTCATGAACTGAAGACTGTCCAGAAATACAAGGTTTTTACCTAACATGAAGGCCATGTACTTTTTCATATTATTCGGTATGACATTAATCTTCTGCCCGAACTTCCCAATCTCACCCATGATGAGATGACTATCATAACCCCTCAGGTTGTGTAAGATGACTGGTATCTTATCAGTTAATCTATAATTTCTGTTACAAAGCTGATGGGCCGATCCTCGATACTTTCCCGTCACATGACAATGGTCCCGGACCCTAACATCCCTCTCCCCATACTCCAGACCACAGATGTGGCACTTTATAGCGTCTCTAAAGTCCGCTATATCAGAATCAGTCAGAACCATACCCTGATTGAAGTGCTCTTTCCGAACACCCTTACAGTACTCCACTTCTTCCAACATCTTTCCGATAAATTTGTTGACAGCACCAGGACCTCTATACACCTGAACAGGTTTGCTGTATCTGTCGTCATAACAACAGACAACCTTATACCCATAACCACAATCAGCATGTCTCTGATACTTCTCCATGTACGGTCTCTTATCTTTCTCCTCTTGGTCTGACCCCAACACCTTCGGTTTGTCGACCTTTTCCGTGATCGCCTCGAAGTCAGCGTACACAACAACACGGAACATTTAACTGTTTGTGGAAATTACCATACTTCAACGCGTTCTTACCGGGGTCAGGCATCCTAACAGCCTGTTTACCGTTTACACTGATACACCCAGTCTGATGTTTCCCCAAAACCTCCGTTGAGGTGAAACATTGTAGGCAGTAAACACAGTAGTGTTTTCTCTCCCTGTGTTTTGTTCTGTTGTACATAAACCTATCAAAGTCCTTGATGAGGACGTAATGTTTGTTGCCCCCGTTGGTTATAATCAGTAGGTTCATGAGGTCGGTGAACCTTTCCTCTGAGACGTAAACCGGAAAGGTTAACCCGTCTTCGTAACCAAAGACGTTGATACGTATCTCATTCTGTTTCTCCACCCGGTTGTACTGTTTCTGACTCACTGGAAAGTTGATTCCACTATAGTTCAGGTCGTCAATGTGGTACTTTGTGACCGGTACTTTGTGACCCTTTGTGGGTCTTTTGGGACGGGAAACTTATGAGCCAGATGACACCACATAAAACACCTATCATCATTATTCTTAACGTTGATCAACCCCTTCCGACTATTCTTCAGCTCCTTAGGGAGGTCGATGTAAGACGAGCCTTCCAGTGGACTGTACACAGTCAGATTAACGTAGTGACCGTCTACTGAGTTTACTGTCCAGCCAGATCCCTCGCTTATCCACCGGGCTATCCTAACCACCACCTCCTCATTCGCGACGTCAACGTCCTGACCGATCTCATTACCGTTGATTATAGTCTTGATGTGGCTGTTGAAGTGAGCCGTCTTATAAGTTCTCCCGCCAGACACCTCCTTCTCAAGCGTTACAACCAGCGTTTCGGCGAACTTAAACCCCCTCATCTGAACCAGTTCCCGACGTAGTAACCGTACCACGTCATTCCTAAGAGCATTTACTTGTTCCAATGGGTACTGACTTACCACAGCACAACTGAACGACTTGGTTTTACCCCTCAGGGCTCTGTCTAACTGATTTATGTCGTAACCAATTAGTCTCTCGTAGAGACGGGGGTTTTCGTCGGAATAGTCGTCGTCCTGGTGGATCATGACATCTGGATCCATCGTTATAACAGGGGTGATCACATTCCGTTAGGTGTCGTCCCGACCACTCGGTGTAGAACTTGTCCAAAGTCTGCCCCCAACCAAGTTCTTTATACACAATCCCAAACAGATTGTTATCGAATAGGCCCTTCGTTTTCCCCTTTTTAAGATCCTTTAGGTTACCCAGTAACTTAATCCCTCTTCTTGAGCACAATCTGATGATGTAATAATTGTATCTGGATAAGTTACGACCTTTTATCAGACCCTTACTGTCCATCACTTGGAGAACTTTGGAAAAGTCGGCTAAAACAATATCAACGGCTGTATCCCTGACAACTCTGGTGAGTCTCTTTCTCATCCAATGATTTCTCGAATGCTCACTTCTATGACCAACAGCCGCCCGATATCTCCCGACAACATATCCATATTCTGTGTCACCACATCCTGGACAGGAGAACATCTCGGTGTTCACCTGTACACGAAATCCGGAACAATCCCCACACCACAGTTTCGTACTACATCTGGGTGGATCCCAGGTCGGGGGTGTTAACTCAATCCCCATCTGCTTACAGACCCATTCAACGCTTGAAGACGGTAAATCCTTCAGCCCTTTCGGTAAATCGGACCAGGAAACAGACATTATAACTAAACCCTAACAGATCCCCTTAACCCCTACAAAACAAACCTAGACATCAGATACCCCAACCAGACCAACAGACCCGATAAACAGGGTCTGATACTCTTTCATCTCACCCGATGGTTTGTAATAGTGAGACAACTCAGGCTTTGGCTGGGACAACCCAACGGCCTCAACCTGCCCTAACCTATCCTTCAGCAGATCCAGAGCGTGGTTCGTTGTGTTGATGTCAGCGTTGGCGTCAGACAGTTCCTGTCTCAACCTCTGTATCCTATCCTTTCTATCCACCTCACTCTCATACCATTTCTCCTTCGCTTTAGCCAGCTGCTCAAGGGCGTGGTTGTGTCTCTTAATCTCAGCCTCATATCCGGTGTGATTAAACTTTGAAAACAGGAATCCAGCGCCCGCGAAGGCCAGGGCGTTAAACAGTCCACCAGCAACTACACTAGCCATATATATATAACTAGAGATAATACATCCTTTCCGTTATAAGTATTTTGTGATAATAGAATGGATAATAGACCTATGCCAAAATGGAATCCTGAGTAGCTCATGACCGTTGTCCCTGGCATACTCGTCTTTCATCCGATCGTGTTCCTTCTGTACCCTAAAGCGTCTCTCTGCCTCTTCCTGGGTCAACTTACCAGACCAAGTGGAAGGGTGAAAATGTTGTTCACCATCATACTCAATCAGTATGAAAACGCCATCACTAAGAGGTATCGCGAAGTCATACCTCAAAATGCCACCACCCAACCCCACTAACCCCTTAAAAGTCTTCTCCCTAACCGCCTCAACTCCATTAGCGCGTAAAGCGTTCTGTACATCTCTCTCTCCCCCAGACATAGGGGGCAGCCAACGTGTCCCGACCTCCATAATAACCATCGGGTATGGAACTCCCTTAGGCTACTTAGGTTTTGAAAAAGGGTCAACCGGTAGGTGCCCTTTTGACTGAGCATACTTAATCCCAACTGTACTAATCCCAACGGCTAGAGCTAGCTTGACGGCACCCTTTACAGACTCAGGGGTACCCAAAGGTTCCCTTAACACCTTCTTCGAAACCATAGAAATCACCACAGCTAAGCTTGTAATCAGGAGAGCGTCGTAGAGCTCGTTCAGCAGTTCTTTTCGGTCGGTGGTTGACATTATACTAACACATATTTCATTCATCGAAGGTGTCTAAAACCGGGGAAGTCCGGACGGGGTTCTGTGGCTCGGATTTCACCACAGTTCCTTCCATTACCTTCTCCTCCTCAACGGTTTTCAGCCTCCGAACCTCCCTTCTCTCCTGTCTCATAGTGTAATAAAGTGACGCCCCACCGATAATCAATCCAACGGTTCCAATTATGTAGCCATAATAGGCTGACCGACCCCCACCGACCCCGAAGTCAACCGCCAACCGCTCCCGGGCTTTCCTCTCCTTGGCTGCCTTCGATATCTGAGCCAGTCGTTTACCAGCAGCCACCCGTTTTGGATCCTTAACTCTCTCCGTCTTGACCACCGATGTTATTTTAGGACTTCCAGGGTTTTCTCAGATGTTTCGTCAGCCATCTATACACTAACCTATATCCCATCTGTAGGGAATCTGTGAGGTTGTCTGTCAGTTAATCTGTGGGGTCGTCTGTAGGAGTCTGTGAGGAATCCGCGAGGTCACCGGGAGGAATCTCTGAGGCTGTTTGTAGGGAGTCTGTGAGGTCATCTGTAGGAATCTCTGAGACTGTCTTTAGGGAATCTGTCAACTGATTTGTAGGGATCTCTGGGGAGTCTACGACTGTCGGCCAATAAACAACAGATTCAGTTACGTAGTACTCTCCCCTAAGGTTTCTTCTAAAACAATGTCTCATCACCCCGATAGCTCTTCTGAGGGCGTGGAAGATAATCAGTATGGGTCGTCTGAGTCTCTTGGAATCTTCATATAAAATACAGGAGGTCTAAGTCTATACCATGAGCCTGGAGTAATGAACAACCCAAAGTTCGGTGCTCGACTGATCGCCCTCGACGGAAACATCGGTGTGGGAAAGACAACGTTCGTGAAACCATTCGCTAGGAGAAATGGTTACCATCTCATCGAAGAGCCAGTTGAAGACAATCCATACCTCGAAAGGTTTTACGCTGACCCCGGGAGATGGACGTATGAGATGGAGACCTGGTTCCTCGGTGAGAGAATCGACGCCTACCTGAGAGCTCTGGAGTTAATCAACGAGGGGGAGAATGTGATTATAGAGCGAACACATCACAGCTGTCTGGTTTTCACTAAGAACTGTTGGCGTAATGGGTGGATAACCAGCAAACAGTTCTGTGAGTATTCCCAGGTCTTCCACTCACTAAACAATCTACTCCCAACCCCTGACGCTCTACTATTGCTAGAAGCCTCAGTTGACACTTGTCACGGCCAAATGCTCAGGAGAGGTCGGGAATGTGAAGCCGGTGTGACTAAGGACTATCTCAGGTGTATACAAAGGTATATGGGGGAGATGACTGAGGACATAGCCCTTAAGGGAACTAAGGTGATTACCCTCGATTGGGAAGACTTCGGTCCGGATGAATCGGAGGTACTCGGTACCCTCAATGGAATCCCTAATGGATTTCACGGTTGGATGGCTCGTGTGGGTGACCGAGACGTCTACATACCAGAGATAGTCAGAACCGTTACCCAGGCCCGGCAGGCTCAGGTGAGTCGTAAGTCCTGTGATACCGTGTGACCATACTGTCGAAATGTGGACAGACCTCAGTCACAATGTCGTCGAGTACACGAACGTCGGATAGGAAGATACTTTCGTCATAGGAAGCTCCACGTAGGAAGCTTCTGATTTGTGTCAGAACCTTGTGATAGTTGATATGAGCGAATTCATAGTTCTCCAGTCTGCCAGGCATTCCCGACTTGGTCATATATCCCTGAATCAGGACACCAGGACCGGCTATGGTTCCGAGGATCAGTGGGTTAGCTGTAACACCACCGGCTATTCCCCCAATCACAGTCAACCCAATACTGACCGTCTCGAGGATCATCTTCAGTCTCTTCAGTCGAGTGTGTTTCCACTTGTAACAAGTCGCTAGCTTATGGTAATACGAGTAGAGTCGGGTTAGTTCGTCTACCTCAGCTGGTTGGAGGTTTTTACCAATGTGGTTGAAGCTAATAACGCTTTTTCTTTTTCTTCTCATTCTAATTACAGGACATATTCAACCATGGTCCTGTTACAAATCTTTTCAATCTCAGGATCCCCCAGATGACCCTCTACGACTTTCATACCGTAAAAGTTGATGTCTGACTAATACTTTTTAAAACTGTTTAGCCCGAAGACATCCATATAAGATGTTCCTATGTGATCGATGTTACTGATAAAAAATGAATCTTTCAGTATTTCACCATTTATCCTGACGTGTGACACTCTAAGTCCAGATAGCCAGTGGGCAGATATCAGAATCTTCTTCCCAATGAACTTCGCTGGAATTGTGCACTCGTGAATCCTATGTGGTGACGACCCATCTATAAACAGTTTGTCATTCACCCCAGCTATAAACCCAATGCTTTTGCCGAGACTGTTGTCATTATTGGAAACAATCATTTCCCAGGTACCCGACGCCGGTCTCACACTGTTTCTCTTTACCACAACGAAAACTGAAACATCGGTGAACATGAGTCTGGGTATGCTAACGTGGAAGCCCGTTCTTATCGTCGTCTCAGGGTAAAGGAAGTGATGGTCGCCAGCAGTGTTAAGCTGTGGGTTGATACTAGGGGGTTTCCAAAACATGGTTGAGTTGATCCTGGTCTCACCGTCCCTGTCTTCTATGTAATCAACAAAGGGAGGTAACTTGGAGATCGCGTTTTTACTGGCCCTGGTTACGTTTAAATCGAAGATAACTCTGTGGTCATGAGCCTTCATGTGAGCTTTCAGTTTGTCGTTGAGTTGTTTCTTGGTGATTGGTCTGTCGTAACCATAAAACAGACTCATATACTATAGAACGTATTTACTGAACAGATACCCAGACGTGACTGTTAATTACAGGTCATATTCAACCATAACCTCCTTACAAATCCTCCCGATCTCGGGTTCCCCCAGACGACCCTCAGATACAGATGGACTTGGTTGATATGGGGAAGTACAAGAACCAGAACAAAGGGTATTACTGGATTTTGACAGCTGTTGAGATTCTGAGTAGGTACGCTTTCGCCATCCCCGTTTACAGGAAGGACACGGGAAACATGACTGAGGCTGTGGCTGAGCTGCTGAAACAGTTCAGAGACCGATTTGGTGACTACCCCGACCTGGCTCAGTTTGACGACGGAAAGGAGTTTTATAACGTTGGTGTGAAGGACTTACTGAAGAAACGTGGTGTTGAGTACTTCAGTACGTTTTCGGACAGGAAAGCAGCAGTCGTCGAACGATTTAACAGAACACTTAAGACTGCTATGTGGAAGTATTTCTACACCAAGGGGACTTATAGGTGGATTGATGTCCTGGACGACCTCGTTGAGGGTTATAACAACACAAAACACAGTGTCGTTATGCTGAAGCCCAAGGACGTAAATAAATCAAACGAGAATCAGGTTTGGAATACGTTGTTCGGTCATCATTTTGGTGATCACCCCTTACCCAAGTTCCGGGTTGGAGACACTGTAAGGGTGTCAAAGTATAAGAGTATATTTACGAAGGGTTATGAAGGTAACTTCACTGAGGAAATCTTTAGGATAGTGAAGGTCATCCGTGGTGATCCAAACGTTTACGAGATAGAGGACGCTGAGCCCTTACGGATTTCAGCTTTCGACTCAATGTCTGTGTAGTGCTGTACGCTTCCTTTCAGACTCTGTTCAGAGGTTATCGGAAGGGTACCAATCAGATTACTCCTCCTCCCATTGTCCAGACTTTTCTCACTCTCAACAGCGTCACACGAGATCCTGACATACCTCAAACCTCTGTTGATGTCCACTTGGTTTGGACTGTTAGTCCACCCACCACCACCAGCAGTTATCACATCGTTCTCATTAAACCCCAAAAGAAGACCCATCTTCCCAAGTTTCAGCTTTTCCGACGTTTTAACTTTAGAAGTTCCGTTGTAAACATTCTTTCCGAACTCAACCGTCCCACCAGACCCCCCGGCCAGAATCTTAACGAACCGTTCCCAACGCGTCAAAGTCGAGATAACCTTCAGGAGCGGATACCTTCATACTGTCGAACGACACCGAATCGTTCAGACCTGACACCACATTGTTATAGTTCCAGTATACCGTCGCTTTCTTCAGCATTATTTGTGGTTTCGGATTTATCACCATGATAGGTTGTTCGAAGTAGACAGTCTTCTCACCGTTTTCAATGAACAATGTTAACCTCATCCTCAGAGTATATATTAACCCAGGTTTTGTACGTCACTTTCAGGTATCCATGAGTTGTGTTTACTGTCATAACCCAACCACTTGACCAACACCATCTTCCTTCCCGCGACTTTCTTCCTCCTCAATACCTTCTCCACCCTATAAACGTCATCCTTCTTATCCACCGGCGATAGCTCTTCCTCATAAAACTTTCCGATAATCGGTTCACCCACCTTTATGGTTCGTGGAAACAATGATCAGTCAGTAGGTCGACCGGTTGGGATCGGAGCTGTTCTGCTTGAGTTGTACATAGGTTAGTGTATAATGGCTGAGGGAGAAGTCAACATCGAAATGGGTGAGCGTGGTGAAGGTAGAGAGAGAGAAGATGGTATCGGCGAGGCAAGTTTCATAGATGATAACAATGAGGACTCCGAATCGGACCACCTCATATTTGAACCTTCTGACCGTGTGACCCGTATTGAGGATGGGGTGCCCGACATTGGTAGTGATGCTGGGTCAATGAGAAGGTCTGTCACATATGATAAAAAGAAGGCCTTCCGCGAGGCATTAGGGATTGTAAGAAGTAAAGAAGATGGTGATGCATCTAATGAGTTGATAGAATGGACCGAGTTCAGATTTAACGAAAAATGTGGTCTCGTCAACGGATTGTGGTTTCATGATGTACTGGCCAAAGTGTCTGATGGTGACGGGACTAGGTACAGTGATAACAAATTAGAAAAGGTACAAGGGTATGTTCAGGGGCGGATTTAATATACGTCAAACACGTCAAGCGACTAGGGTAAAAAAATCTGAGATGTGAAAATTTAAGGGTTTCTTCTGATTTTCCAATTTTTAACGTATTTGGCAAGATACGATTTATTCTTTGCTGGAGAATAATTTCATAATTTCTAGAGCCCTCGTCAGACGCCGCGCAAGTTATTCTGTGGCGACCTGTGGCCGCTATCGGCCCCGTAGCCTGCAAAGCAGGCTTAGCTTAGTACTACAACCGTATAAGAGGTAACTATGGCGGGAAGTGGTCACGGACCGGCACGTTTATCCACGTCAAAATGGCCGAAATACGTCGGAATCATGAGCGCTGATTGGTCAAAGCCAATGGAATTACGTCGGAAGTGAATGCAATTACGTCGGAAGTAAATTTTTTTAACGCAGGCTAGATTTTGATTGGCTAGAAACTAAATCTTGGTCGCAATCCGCCGCATGAAGCTGTATCTTGCAGCATCTTGCATGAAGCTTCCGATCCGAGAGGATAGCACAAGCTTGGATTTTTGAAGACAAATCGCAATAGATTTGTCACAATAACTCATCGTTATTACTCTTCAGAGCGCTCTGCACACGTTCTAAGACGTTTGTCGAAGCCATGACATCAAAGCCCGCTTGTAATCTCTGTTCATGCTGCGAAGTTTAGTGTAAAATCCTTATACAAGGATGGAAAGAAGACCCAACACACGAAGGCGGACAAGCTAGAGTATAAAGCCATATGTCGCTCTAAGGTAAGCTTATAGGTACAGTAGTTCGTCAATATGGATTCAATATCGATGTTATTCTGCTGTCATCTTTGTTGATATCCGTTCCATATTAGCATAATCTGCGTTGAGCACATGAACACACTGGTATAAATCAATGCTATTAAATGCTTCATGTAGTACTATAAACACTACTTAGATCGTGTTTCACTAGATACTCACTAGTATGTGTTTCACTAGATACTCACTAGTATGTCATAATCATGATGCAGAGTCAGATTGCCCTTCCACAGTAGTTTACATAATACATTCGTCCTCGGTTCATATTTCAAGCCAGTTAATTGTCTAATATATAACATACAGACAGTATTATAAGTAATGACATATAACTTTTAATTAAACATATATATAAGTAATAAGATTTGGGCCTGGGGAAACAGACCAAAAGCTAAGCAATAAATATGTACATGACATTTCTACAAATTTCCATGCATTATCGTTATACATCAAGTAAAGCATTCCTCTCACATGTGGCTATTATGAAATTTTAATCTGATAATTACACTGGACAGGAATTGAACTTGGGTTGTTGGTGCCTGAAAACCAGACAGCTCATAGTAACATGGGATAGTAGGGGGATGGGTAGTGGCATATTAGATGGGGGTTAGAATGATTGGGATGATGTAGAGAATTGAGCTCCTCTATGTCTATGTCCATGTCCATGTCCATGTAATGTCCATTATGGTGATTAACAAAAGCTTCTCCTGACTCCTACTAACCAGACATTGTCTGCTTGGGTTGAGGTTTAAAAGGCAAGTATCAGGCATTTGAAAGCCAGACAGCTCTGGGTCACCTTGCTCTGGGTTATGCAGAATGTTAAATTCAGCTAGACCTTCACTTGTGTGTTGGTCAGGCTGTCCATGTTGGATTCACTGACTGAAACAATGTAACTGGTGTTTCCTAGGTATGCTGATGAACTTTGACATTGAGCGAAACAGCCAACTTTTTCATATTAGAATGTGACCACATATAGCTCTACTGTTTATTGGATTTCCCCACCCTTATTCCTGGAAAAACTTAGCCTTACACACTTGCAAACTATCACAAGGTTTCTAAGACAACAAGAAAATTTTAAATGTTTTAAAACATGTTTTTAATGGACATTTTATCAATTTGATCCAATTTAAATAAAACGTTTCTAGAAAATGATAAAATGTCCATTAAAAACATGTTCTAAAACATTTAAAATTTTGCTCGAATGTGCTGTCAGAATGCAGGAAATGCCATTTCAGAGATCCAAATTTCAAAAATTTTCCAGGGGGGGGGGGGCATGCCCTGGACCCCCTTTAAATATGGGCCCACAGCAACTTTGACTAAGGTATCAAAATTCCTAGATCCGCCCCTGGTATGTTGACCGTTTCAAAGAACTGTTAGAGGAAGCCAGAACCGAACATCACAATACGGCTGAGGGAGCGGTTGAGGAAATCAGTGTTAACCCAGTACTTTCTGAGAAAGTGGTGGCTAATATACTCTCACGATCCAGCTCAGCGATCAACGGTTGGGTTGAAGAAATGGAGGAAGAAGCGCAAGAACAGGTGAGAAAAATATTTATATCTGAACAGGAAGTAAGAGAAATCTCTGGGGTAGTCAACATACATGGTGAAGATACGGACATAATTGATTATCTTGAAATAGAAGCCGACAACTACAGAACGAAAGCGGATAATGAAGCCGACCCTCTTAAAAAAACAGTTCTACGACGTCATAAAAATGGTGGAGTTAAAGGCAGACAGTATAAGAATCAGGATTAATGAAAGACCTGAACACACAGAAGCCATGTCTATTTTAAGCGATGAGGTGGAGAATAGTGACCTGAATAGGTTAGAAAAGTTTAAGAAATGGGCTAAGAAAAATATGGTTGGTCTGTCTGCTATAGCCATCACCATAGCTGGGATCATAACCACAATAGTTGTAGCCGCTAGAAATGCTGTCTCTGGGGGAGCAAAAGCCGTTGGTAGTTTCGCTAAGGCACTCGCTAACCTGGGTAAGAAGCTGGGACCTCTGTTAGCACCACTGTTCAGCCTAGTAGCACAGGTTCTGACTTGGGGAGCAAAAGGGATAGTATGGTTAGCCAACAATCTGTGGGTTTTAGCCATAGCTATGACGTGGTTACTGTATGACTACTGGAAAAACAGAAAATAAAATCTGTTATGTAGTATATGACCAACAGAAGTCAGACAGAGCTGTTACCTGGATTCAGACGAGCGAAGATGTCGGAAATCAAGGGAAGCAGAACAAGACATACGATCACCATGAATCCCAACAAAGTCAACCCTGGTGAGGACCTTTACGTCGACATACCAAAGCTAAAACCTGATAGCTGTTTGGTCCCGGGTAGTTTTCATCTACTGTTCGACTTCAAGAACGCTAATACCAAGTCGTGGTTCCTAAACAATCTCTCCAGGCTTCTGGTTGGGAGGTTGGTTGTCAAGCTAGCCGGCGAAACTGTTTACGACAATACAGGTGAAAGTGTCTTCGGTGTGTACAGGGATCTCTGGCTACCGAAGAGTGTAAGGGATCAGATGGTTGGATATGGAATTGGTTCAGAAAATCTGAGAAAGTTGATGTCTAAGGACGACAGTGGGGCTTCCCCTGGGGACGCTGAGAAGGTGGCTGACGCTTTGATGCTCCAATCCATGGGACAAAACTCAAAGTAAAACTGAATAAAATCCTCGAGGACCACGGACTCTACGCCCTCTTTGAAATGTACAACAACTTCCGCTACATCATTACATTACCAAAGGCCTCTGACATTATGGTGGCCCAGTCAAGTGAATCTGTTGACGGGTACACACTGGAAAACCTCGAACTGGAGTATGAGACGATTGATAACACCGACATCGCCAGTGAAATAACCTCGCTATACACGGTTGGCCGATCGTTGTCCTATGAACACGTGACGCTGATGAAGTCAACTGAATGGGCGGCTGGATCAACCCTGATCAACGAACACATTAACCTTCCACGGAAGTCCATGAAAGGTATCGTAATGATGTTCACAAATAAAACCCGGACTGATAGTGAGGAATACGTCTACCCAAACATTGAAAGTGTTAAGCTAACAATCGAGGGTGTACCCAACGCCGTCTTCAGTCAGGGGATCCCAAAAAGTCGGTTCTATGACGAAGCTAAAAGACTGTTTGGTGGAAAGGAAAACACAGATCAGTTTATGACAATCCGGAAGTTCTATAAGGACGCCTTCGTCCTGGCGATTGACTTGAGAAGTATTGAGGACCGCGGCAGTGTTGGGACCGGGAAAAGAATCGTTAATACACAGTCTGGGGTCCTGATTGAGATTACCAAAAAGGTGACTGTGGCTGATGTAGTCTGTCGGATCTTTGTGCTGAGTGATGGCTTGGTGAACATGGTAAACAAACACCTAAAATCAATTCAGTATTAAATGGATCATCCATTCAATATGTTGGTCGTTGGTATGACAGCTTGTGGGAAAACCTGGTATCTTCTGAAGATGTTAGAAGATGAATACTTCGGGTTCTTCGACTACATCGTTCTGCTCTGTCCAACGTTCAGCTGGAACGAAACCTATAGTACCTGGAAATACACCTCCGAGCCGGACTTCATCGCTGTGGATTGTAGTCAGGACGACGTTGAAATTGTACTAGAATATATTGTTAGGATATTCAGAGGTTCCAAAACATTGATAGTCCTCGACGACTGTGCTAGTGGACAACCCATAAAAAAAACCCAGAACAAGTGAGTTGGTTAAATTAGCCTTCAGGCACTACAATCCGTCACTATCGTAATCACACAACAGCTAACAGCTATCACAAAACCTTATAGGGAGAATATTAGTAAGTTGGTAACGTTCTACAATCCCAACAAAACCGATATGAAGGTCATCACTGATGACTACCTAGGTGGTTTAGACCGTGATGAGGTTATGGAGGTAACTAAAAAGTTAAAAGAGAACAAATACGTTAGGCTTGAGATTATGTTAAGACATCCGTACGCGTATAAGGTGGTTATCCCAAAATCTGGTCTATAGTAAGATGGCTGAAAGGAAAACTAAAGCGGTAAAAGCTGGAAAAAAATTCAAGGTATCTGCTGGGGAACCAGTCGAGACATCTGTTGGGGAACTAGAAACGGAAATACCTACTGAAATCCCCAACCTCGTCGATGAGCTCGTCAATGATCTAAAAAAGACTGAGGAAACCAGCCCAACACCTCCACCAACCGATGACACCAATAAGAAGAGAAGTGAGCTGATAAAATTATCAGAGGATGGTGAGGTAACTCAGTCAGTCAGCTACATCAAAAAAGCGACGGTAAAGGTTGTGGATAAGCTATACGCTGAATACGAGGACAGAAGAATGGAAAGAGCTAACGAATTGCTGACTGATATGCTGATCAGTAGATTCTCCAATGTTCTCGGTGGCTTGGACGCTGTAGAAAGCTCTGAGGCGCTAGACAATGAATTACAAAAAGATAAACTGTTAAAGAGTGACGTTGGTAAAGTTGTGGCCATGATCACGCCGTATATACCATGTCTCGGACTGTTATCTGGTGGTGTAACCGTGGGAAAACATGTGTACCAACATAAAACAAAAGTAGTTGAACATAAACCGGAAACCAACTAAACTCCATGTCAAAAACCAGAACCAAAACCAAAACCAAAACCAAAACCAAAACCAAAACCAAAACCAAAACCAAAACCAAAACTAAAACCAAAACTCTAACCACCTGCACATAATGTGACTGAATAAGTCGCCTGCTCTAACCACATTTTCGCATCACCACCTGCAAAAGACCGGCTGTGTTTTTCATATTAAATCCAACAATATGAGTGTTTTGACACCGACAAAATTTTCCGTATCCCTCAAAAGCCATTTTCCCGTCTGCTTATCTGAAAAGTGGAAAAAAAGAGTTACCCCTTTCAAACATCCTTTCCCGTTAAATTCCAACATTTTGAGGCTGTTTTTGGCAAAAAAAAATAAAATGCGCCGGCACCCCCAAGTCCTATACTATCCTCCTATGAAGTGTTTTAATGGGACAGGCAAGCATTTCGGGAGGGGAAAAATCTTCTGGGGCCGGTTGTATAAAAAAGTGATTAACTTAATCATGATTAAGAAGTTAACCAGTGATTAACTTCTTAATCATGATTAGTTAATCACCCGGCAAAATTGCGTTGTATAAAGGGTGATTAGTCGGGTGATTAACTAACAACTTTTTAACTCTCCAACGGGTGATTAAAATGTGATTAGCATAATTAACATAAATTAGCGGAGGTGTCATGTGATGTTTTGGAACACCGTAGCCATGTTTTGGAACCTTGCGACTGGCGTTCTTTTGAGATTTAAGGATGGAAAATAGTTCGCATGACATGGTAAAAGGAGATATTATTTTTGAAATATGCAGTGATTCTTTTGATGTATGATTGTGTGCACTGGAACAGTTCGATATTAAATTTTGGCTGGATGATGATGCCGCCATGATGGATGAATGATGATGATATGCTACTTCAGACACTACTTGAATACTTATGAAATGAATCGCGATCGAAGTGATGAAACAGATGGGAAAAGGAAAAAGATTCAAACAAGCAGTTTACAAACAAGGTAGGTTTAGAGAAATCATTTTGATTCAAACAATAATGATTTTAACAATGTAAAACGGAGTGAATGAGTTATAAATATCTTTGTTTACTTTCTAATCAATACATATGGTGGACAAAGCTCTCCTTTGCAGCTGGTTCTTGTGCTTTTGTGGTTAAAATTATGCTCGTTCTTTGTAAGCATTTATCATAGCTTGTAATTTGCTCAAATCTTTCATTTTGCTTTGGATTGCAATCACCTTCTTGTCATACCACTCTCTTGTTTCTTTAATCACTGCATACGAATTAGTAGCATTTTATAATAGTACTGTGGCTGTGCTCTGACTGCCTAGTAATTGTGGATTTGCTTGGGTCTTCTCAAGAAGGTTCAACCTAGAGGATGGCATAACAGCATCCTCCTGCTGCCATGAGAATGACAGAATTCTTTTTTGCTCTACTTCTTCAAACTTCTATTTTTTTGTCTTACATGTACTGTGTTGGGCCTGCAGTATGTAATTATATCTATGTTGGTAATTGCAATGTCTACCTGGCAAGTGTAATAAAAATATAATGGTAATTAATAAAATACAGTAAAAACCCACTAACAAGAACCTACATTTTACCAAATCATCCTGGGATAGGTTCTTATATTCTTATATATTCTTATATAAATAAATTCTTAATTTCTGCTGAGGTTCTTAATAGTGGTAGGCTCTTGTTAGCGGGTTTTTACTGTAACATAAGGTAGATAAGGATAGCTTTCGATCAGTTTTCCAAGCAGTGAACTGGTAGGTGACTGATTTGAATAAACAAGAACAGCATTAGTGAACAGCATTTTGATTTTATCTCATTAGTAGTAAACCTGTTTAGAAGCTCCGTGTCATTGTAAAGAAACAGCAGGGAAACTGTTTTGGTGACTAACAGCAAGATAACAAGTCATGAGATATTGTACTTGCATAATTTCTAATATTAACATTAGTTATACATACATATACAAAATAAACCAGTAATAATTTTTTGTAACTTCATGCTTGAACTAGACTTTTGTGATGAGGATGGTTTTCATTTATCTCACAGTAACTAAGGATGCAAAACAAGCCCGTCAATGGTATAGCAAGACGAGCATCAAGAAATGAACTAAGGAATGGTTTGGTGAGCCACATACTATTAAGAGCCTAAGCAGGAATGACTTACCAGAAAACTACATGCCAAGTGTTGGATTTACTTTCCCAGTTGTTGCAGTCTGTTTTTTTATTTATTTATAATTATAAACTAAATATCTATTATATAAAATAAAATGGTTTTTTGATCTAGCTGCCACTATTCATATCAATCTGACATGTGTGATTACTGTAAAAGCTCTTAAGCTCCCCCCCTACAAGGTCAAAAATTAAGAAAACCTGGGTGGGGCTTGATAGTGCTTTTACAATATTCATAATACTCTTGTATGTGTTGATTATTATTATACACATTGAAGTTTACTGCAGCTGTATTTTTTAAATAATGAACATTGCATGGAAGCTTTGAACATCAACTTTACTTTTCATGCACTTAAAATAAATTTAATATTTCCATACATCCATGTCTTATTCTCAGTGTGTATTATAGGAATGAATACATGTTCAATAAATGACAATTCAAGGAGGGATGGAGGGATGGAGGGATGTGAGCGCCTGTCATGGCTGCCGGTCTAATTTACTTGCTCTCCAAAGTTTTTATAATTTTAGCTTTCTTCGATAAAACGGTGATAAGTGTTTCATCGTCTAACGTTTGTGAAGATTATTACTTGAAGATTATCGAAGGATTGGATGGTGATGGATTGATTTTAACTTGTTACGAACATGAATATATTCTGCCTGGTAGTCGTGTTGTTATAAAGAGACAATCTAAAATCACAATACAACGTATCCCTCGCCTTGGTTAAACAGTCTAAACATGGTTCTACGTGCCTGGTGCTACCATCTAAGCTTTTTATTATGGATCTTACGGTTCACGTCGATATTTCCCCGAACCCTGGACCAGAGTACCAACAAAGAAATGTTTCTGTGCACAAAGAATCCGATAACCTTCATCTATCTTCAATATCACGCTTCGCTCGGTATTCGCGATCAGAACTGCTTTCGATAAAGCGGTTTGCTCCTAATCGTATACCCTACAACCTTGTAGTATTTCTAAAGGATAATAGTTTGATTCGGACGAGAGGTATCAGAGCTGGTGTACGCGTACGTTTACGCACCGCGAATAATTCAACAAACAACCTTCAGAAAATCGAAGTGGCGAAGAGTCGACGTCCATCTTCAAATTATTATAAACCAGATAAACCTATAGAAAGATGCCTGGTCAGAATCCCATGCCTGTCAGAGAAAATTATACCTTATAGATCTGCATTTGCTGTCCCTAAATTTATGTTTATAAACATCTGCAGTTTAACAAAAACCAAGAATCAGGTTAGAGCTGCGGTAGCATTGGAGGCTGATTTTAATAATAATGATATCGACGTGTGTGTTGTTTCAGAAACCCACCTTAAACCGGATATTTCAGATGCTGTGGTAAATATCCCAAACTATTCGATCTATAGAAGAGACAGAAATTGGTTGGGGAAGGATACAAGGAGTAAAGGAGGGGTCGCGATATATATTAGGAATAATCTAAAAGTTGTTGATATTTATCGTTCAACAGAATACGAATTAATTTGTCTAACACTGTTGTTGCCTTCAGGCCACCGGATGTTAGCGTGCGGCATTTACAACCCACCAAAGCATAAATATCGAGAATCTGACTTAATGAATTATCTTATAAATATTGTTGATGACACGTTAGACAAATACCCCGATACTGTCATTGTATGTGGTGGAGACCTGAATCAACTCGACGTAGATCAACTGCATGCTCTTTCCGGCTGGGATGTTTTGGTTGATTTTCCTACCAGAGGGGATGCATGTCTGGATAATTGTTTAACTAATCGTCCAGATTTATTTGGCAAGTGTCATTCCATCCAAACACTGATGAGAACTGATCATAAAGGCGTTATATTACCAGCGGGATGTAAGTTAAAGCCAATTCGCCGTAAAATTCATATACGTGATCGCAGAGAACACCGGAAAGTGGCGTTATATAAAGCACTTGAGGATGAAACATGGGACGATGTGTTAGAAGAGACTGGAATAGATCAAGCGGTAAATTTACTAGAACAGAAAATTAAAAGTCATATGAACAGATGCATGCCATTAAGAACTGTTTCCATGTCGTCTCGTGACCCAGTATGGATGACTCCCCTGGTTAAGTATATGCTCAAGACTAAGGCCAAAATTTCCAATTTAAATAAAGACCGACTAACAACAATTAATAAAAGAATATCAGAGGTGATTAGTGAAAACAGAAGAAACGCTCTTGCAGCCGCATTGGGAAGTCGTGGATGGTGGAAGGGGGTTGATAAAATCTCGCAGCGAAAATCATATTCGTATAATGTGACATTAGATAACAAATCACTGGAGGAGCTGAATAATTATTTTGGAGAGCTGTGCTCCGATCATGCGTATAAAAAGCCAGAAGCTATTTACATTGGTAGTGAGATGGAGATTCCTGAGATCACTGAGGAAAAGGTTTGGAACTCATTGAGAAAGTTAAAAAGAACTGCAAGTGGACCCGACAACCTTCCTTACTGGATATGGAAAGATCACGCAGGAATTTTGACCCCCATTATAACTAGAGTCTGGAATCTATCAATATCTACACACACCTGGCCACTAACCTGGAAGCGAGCTAATATTAACCCTATCCCTAAAGTAGACTTACCTAGTGAAAACAACGAGTACCGGGGGATAAATATAACTCCAGTAATAGCCAGAGCTTTTGAGAGAGTGGTATATCGTAACTGTGCTAAAGATAAGGTGGAGGAGAATCTGAGCTCAACTCAATTTGCGTATAGGGATGGTGGCAACTGTACACATGCTTTATTAACAATTCAACACAAAGTATGTAGTTATCTCGATAACCCCAAGTGTAAAGCTGTGCGACTATTTGCCATGGATTTCAGCAAAGCTTTTGACTCCGTCAAACATAACCTGCTCGCTACTAAACTCAAAGAACTGCCACTAAACCCTTACATTATTAACTGGTACATCAATTTTCTTGAAGGAAGACAACAGAGAATTTTCCATAATGATTTTGCAGGAGACTGGAAGGCAGTAAATAAGGGAACTACACAGGGGAGCGTTAGTGGCCCTTTTCTGTTTAACATTTTTCTTAATGATTTAGAAATCAACCAAAGCAGTGAAGATGCCCTATATAAATATGCCGATGACTCAACCATAATATCGCCAGTCTGGAATGAAAAGGATTGCTCACAGGACCTTGTCTCTCAGTTTATGGACTGGACAAATTCAAATTCGATGTCTTGTAATCCTAGTAAATGTAAAGAACCAACTTTTTGTACGAAAGGAAAAAAGGAAACTTATCCTACTATCTCGAACATTCCACAATGCGAAGCTCTTCCTATACTAGGTGTTACCTTTCAGCATGATTGTAAGTTTACCTCTCATGTAAAAAATAAGTTAGTTAAGGCAAACAGAGGTCCTTATATACTAAGAGTATTGCGTAAGGAAGGTTGTAGCCAAACAGAAATTGACCATCTTTTTAACAGCATTGTGTTACCTAACATCACTTATGGCCTATCAGTATATGGTGCAGCTGATTCTGAATTGTCAACAATTCAGTGCTTCTTAGATCGTTGCCATAAACGCAAATATACCTCGAAACGTGTGATGGTACGCAACCTTATGGAAAACCAAGATAAAAAGATAATCAAGAAGGTATCCTCGCTGAGTAATCATCCACTTCATCATCTAATGCCACAAGTTAAACTAACTAAATACAACTTAAGAAATAAGTCAAGTCAACGCCCAAAGATAAACACTAACCGTTTTATGAACACTTTTATTAACCGAGTACATTTTAAATATAATATAATGCTTTAAAATATCTTGAACTTTTTTACAATTGTAACATAGGATATGTTCTTTTTACCCTATGATTTTATAAATAAAGACCTTTGAATAAAGACCTTTGAATACTTTTTATACTGTAAAAATTTGTATAATTCTGAATCTGGGTTTTTATTATCAATTTTTATCATTACTAGTCATTGTGAATTGTCATTGTGTGTCACTGTACATTGTACAGTCTTTTATATAGTGCAGTCATGAAAATACTGTATATTTTACCCACATTGCTTTAACTTTTATTGGTATTTGTAATAATGTATTTGTGCACCTGCTGGTTGTATCTGCTTTCCTGCCTGGTTGCTGGATTGAGATAGGGAGTCATCAAGTAAGGATGACAGGCATATCCACTATCTCCCAGCAACAAGCCATTGTGCTTAGGGTGTGCTCTCCTGCATCAAATGTCCTCCCCAACATTGATGTTCGGAATATAAAAGAATTGTGAATGGAACCAGGCCCACGTTGCCACTACATTGGTTAGCCTACCTATATTTTTCAATTAAATATATCATTTCTTAAATAACGTGCTTGGGTATTAATATATTTTTATTATTTCTTCTTTTACATGCTAGACTATTTATGCCCTCGTATGGGGTTCACATAACCTGGGGTTGACATACCGGTATAGGTATAGATCATACAAAAACACTGGCAAAATTTCCTACTCTATTTAAATTATTTTTACTTTAACTTGTGTCCAAAAAAGGTTATGATCAAGGGGTTATATGCTATAGAGTATTTGGTTTGTGTCAGGGGTGGGGCATAGGAACGGGTTTCCCCTCCCATCAATTCAGTGCAGTAAATAGGTACATATTAGCGTTTTAAAATATAATTACTTAAATATTGTTTAATTCAATTTTGTATAATTTTAATTTACTTTTGTCATCATGAATTACTTGCACGTTGATACTATGAAATCCCTTCCGGTTAACATAAGCCATGTTTACACTGCAAGCCATGGCCTGGCCCAGGGTAAATGTGTCGTGTTTACACTGGCATAAGCCTGGCCAAGGCCAAAGCATAGGCCAACAAAAGAAGCAAGCCCAGATATTCTGGCCTAGGCCAACCCAGGACGTGTTTACACTGCCAAAAAGTAGGCCAAAGTTAGGCCAAGGCCAGGCCAAGACTTGCAGTGTAAATACGGCTTATATAATGAGCTTCATTAGCCACAGGACCCTGGACTCGAACATGCGTTGCCTTCTACCAAACCAATAACACAAGGAGAAGCAGCCAAGAGCTGTTCCTCTGCAGAAATTGAATGGTTACGGTGGGATATTGGCTGGATTTCCTCTGCTATTAGTGCTGCTATAAAACGTATGGAGTCTTTTCTAAACCGTAGAAACTCATCTGAAAGCTCTTCGGAATTAACATAACGATTTAAATACTCGAGGTAAGCGATTTCTTCGTCGAAATTCAGCGTCATAAAGGAAGTGCCTTAGTATGGCCGCCATATTAAACTTTTCTTAATCATAGTTAAGAAAGTTAATCACACTTCGGACCACGATTAACTTTAACGACATTTTAATCATGATTAGCGCTAATCACTTTTTTATACAACGGGTTTAATCACCTTGTTAACTTTAATCACTATTTAATCACAAAACGGGTGATTAAATAGTGATTAAGAGTTTTATACAACCGGCCCCTGTACTTTTTAAAACCCATTTTCCCGTCTGCTTATACTTTAAAATTTAGAAAAAAACAGTTTACCCTTTCAAACGACCCTCCCCGTCGAATTCCAACTCTTTGAGGCTGTTTTTGGAAAAAATACTACTGGCGAATTTGAAGGGAGTGTTGACCGGTAAACGGAAGTGTAAATAAAATGATACGTTTGGGTGCTGTGGTTGTTTTAGACGCTGGACAAAAAATTTTGTCAAGAAATTTGCGAATACAACTATCTAAAAATTTGATAGGATAACCATTTTGAAGCATGATACTCTTAAATTTCTCTAGTTCCTCGTGAAAAATTGTCTAGGAGGACGAAATGTTAAAATAACGAAAAAGTAAAGTCATTACTAAGCCCTTTTTATATACAAGTGGTAGGAAACTTTCAAAATTTGTGAAAAGCCCAGTAAACGTTGGTTTACGATAAACGGAAGTTACAAATTTGCCATTCAAGCGTTGAATTTGGATGTCAAGAAAGGAAAGTGAGTTATTGTTTTCAATTTCATGTGTAAATTGGACACTGGGATGTCGTAACTAGAAATGTCGCTATTCTTGACATATGTTTAATTATCACAACATGTACGTAATAATTATATCAGGGTTTGGAGAATAGCTTTCCCGCTTAGTATAGTTATAACTGCTTAATCGTATATATACTTGTAATCGTGAGCTTTGTGACTGATACACAACTCTATAATAACTACAAGTAATGCAAGTAATATTTTGCATTTCACTCGATTGAACTGCATGTTGTGTGGAATTTTGTTGTAAAAATATATACATTTTAAGACCAAACTGAATCATCAACGCTTCTCGGCTATATAGAAATCGAACCCGTGACACTGCGATTCTAGTGCAGGCCGTTGCCAGCATTATCTCGGTATTACCATGATTAAATATACACAATTCGTTACTAAGCTTTTGACAACGACCTCCGTAGCTCAGTGGTCAGAGCACTGCACTAGAATCGCAGGATCGCGAGTTCGATTCCTAGCCGGAAGGCCATAATGTTATATTTCGCAACTATAGTCCTGGTTTAGTCTTAAAATGTATATATTCTTAAACTCCGAGTAATCCAACCGCCGCTTGAAGTGGCTAGGCTAACAATGTTATCAAATAAAATGTTCTTACCATCTGCATAGTCAGTAGTAGTGTGATAGTCAACCCTTCTTTCTCTTCTGTCTTTTCTTATTAAATCTATTTTTGTTCCGCATAAATATATTTTACAATGCTAAACAAGGAATAGAAAAAACACTTGTTACAGAGGTTTAGACGTACTCAGTCTTATCACCACTGAATAGATCTGATTCCCATCAAGTAGCCTCTCCCTTGTCTGTCTGTCTGTCTGTCTGTCTGTCTGTCTGTCTGTCTGTCTGTCTGTCTGTCTGTCTGTCTGTCTGTCTGTCTGTCTGTCTGTCTGTCTGTCTGTCTGTCTGTCTGTCTGTCTGTCTGTCTGTCTGTCTGTCTGTCTGTCTGTGTGTCTGTCTGTCTGTCTGTCTGTCTGTCTGTCTGTCTGTCTGTCTGTCCGTCCGTCCGTCCGTCCGTCCGTCCGTCCGTCCGTCCGTCCGTCCGTCCGTCCGCCCGCCCGCCCGCCCGCTCCGTCCGTCCGTCCGTCCGTCCGTCCGTCCGTCCGTCCGTCCGTCTGTCTGTCTGTCTGTCTGTCTGTCTGTCTGTCTGTCTGTCTGTCTGTCTGCCTGTCTGTCTGCCTGCCTTCCTGCCTGTCTGTCGCTCTGTCGGTCGGTCTGTCTCCGTGTGTGTATATGTCGAAATACTAAAAAGCTAATGACAATACTGATGCATAAGGTATTAAATAACAGAGCACCCTCATACTTACGAGACCATTTTAACATATCTAACTTAGTTAATAGCTATGCAATACGGAACAGAAAAATGTTACTCGTCTAACCAAAACCACTCAGAGTTTTTGAAGACGACGTTTGCTTATAGGGACGCACAACTTTAAAATCACGCACGCGACCATTGATTAACCCTTACGTAATCGTTAGTAAAAACTGGCCACCCATAACAGGTGGGCAATTTGTTTGCATATGCGCGGCAAGAATGTGTGGATTTCGCGTGGGTTCGTGAAACGCGCGAGATGCTATATTCAATGTCGAATTAATCAACCCAGCAGTTCAATTGCCAACCAAAAATTTAATAAAATCACGGTCTGAAAATAATGCGAACGTCTAGTTTTTGAGATATTTTTGCATTTCTGCTTTATTTGCCATTCGAATTTCGCCACAGACAACGGCTGAAAATGACGGTCCCCCAGAACTACACAAAAACCTCGGTGTGTGATATACATTAGTTCGAAAAAAATATGTAGAAATAATAGTCAAAGGGTGTTTTCAAAAGTCGCCACTGACAAAACAAGTGTAGTTTTTTGTCAATCTTCAAACCTACTATATTCTGCTTGCGCCGACCAATAAACATCAACTGGTTAAAAAGATTATTGCCCAGTAAATTATTCTTAAAAGAGGCATTGTTGAATTCAAACAAGAAACCAATAATCAAACATATTAAATTTTATTGAACTGACGTTTCGTTACTGTCCAGTAATATCTTCAGAGTGAAGGGAGTAATTTACAGCGGTTGATTATAAATAACTTAACTGATACATAACTAGGTGGTGAAAGATGTGACAGAAAATACTAATGAGGCGTCACATCTTTCACCACCTAGTTATGTATCAGTTAAGTTATTTATAATCAACCGCTGTAAATTATTCCCTTCACTCTGAAGATGTTACTGGACAGTAACGAAACGTCAGTTCAATAAAATTTAATATGTTTGATTATTGGTTTCTTGTTTGAATTCAACAATGCCTCTTTTAAGAATAATTTGCTGGGCAATAATCTTTTTAACCAGACTTCGATTTCCGCCTGGTGCCTCGATTTTAAACATAAACTGCGTTAAAGCTATTTTAAAATTAATGCGAACGGCTAGATGTTCGTTCGTCAAAGAGGATGGTTAACAGTCTGGTTCACAGGCCTCTCTATTTTAACGTCGAGCGGCAGGCCGAAATTGTGAGAGGCCTGGAATAAAATGTTTAGCTTGCCCCAAATCTGGCCCCGAAACTGGCCCCAAATTATCCAGGTACCAGCCCGCTGTAACACACACCCCGGGCTGCACAATTTTTTTTAACATCATATAGCAAGGTTGGTCTACTGCCGAAACGTAAAATTAGCATATTTTGATTTGTATTACACTACTTTTATAATAAAGCAATACTCTCGTATGTAACAACCTTTTAACGCAGTATAAAATTAAACTTACTCGTTTGCTGCTCTTAAGAAGAAGTTTGTTTTCTTTCAATTTTGAGAAGAATTTCAGCTCCAGCAGGATCATGATGGATAAAGATGAATCATTTCCCGCTAGTCCTCTCGCTCGATCCCTATTCTGTGACGTCACCAAAATAAGTTATCGAGAGAAAAAGAGGACTAGGAACTAGTCTGGATGGTTAATTGCTGTTTTCGTTGAAAATAGAGTAATTCAATTTACGTCATGTTTACTTAACGGGTCGTGAATATATTAAGTACTGTTTAATAAACGAGCAGGAGTGTTTTATCAGATATAATAAATTCAGATAATATAAATTAGATAATATTATAATGATGATTTTATCAGATAATATAAATTCGTGACAATTCGTGACGACGAGTGGTTGTGCACGACCACTGCTCTTTGGTTCCATTGAGATCTGGGCCCCTTTCTTCCGGTTTTGGACGTGACACGCTAAGCATCATTCTTTCCATCAAGAGAATTTTCAGCGGAAACCTCATCGTAGATCTTGGTCGTTAGTTTTCAAGCTCGTGCACCCAATCACACGCAAGCAAACAAAACACGCTAAAGCCGCTTACGAAGCGGATAACTTTTCGACTGCCCAAACGACAATTGTGTCTGTTAAAGTACAGTGGAGAAGCAAAACAGCCACTCGCATTTTGCCCAAGGATCTTTGCTCTATTGGCATAATGCTGTGTAGAGGGCCATACACACAAATCGCGCGCGCAGCTTGGCGCTGTGAAAAGGTCAGAGCAAAAACTGTCGTTTTGTATCTGAAGGAGATCAACCGAGAGTGTTGGAATATGTGCTCTAAGAAGAGTCCCAGCATTTTGCGCAAAACGAGCAAAGAAGACATTGTGAACTTTTCATTGACAAAACTCGACCAAGAATTAAAGGAAAGAACCCCACTGCTCAGGAGTGTCATCTTCTATTCGTTCCTTTAAAGAATGCTTTAATTGCCTTAACTTGGTCTTCGAAAAGGCTATCAATTTGAAAAAAATGACAAACGAGTCGCAGAACACATTACATTCACCCATTTAACTTTATATAACATCTAATTTTATAAGTGCTCGATCTAATTTAGCGAATTCGTGATAAATTGCATACTTTCTGTGGAAAATCTACGTGACCAGAATAAGCTTTTGGCCTCCAATGCGCAGACGCTTATAGGGATTCAATTACTCAAGCTTCGGACATACAAGCGTCTGCACGCAGGCTAACACTCTAACTGATAAGTTAGACTTAAGCATGATTAGTCTTAATTTATTTAAGTCTGTAATGTTTAATTACTATTTCACTGCCTTGGAGAAAATGTATGACTGTGAAGATCCACGTACATTTAAGACGATCTGTCCAAGATGCAACAACTCACGGAGCCTATTAGGCCCAATAAACGGTTGTTATGAACTGTAATTATTATTTTATTGACAATTTTCTATATTTATTGTTTTCATTCTTCTGTGGGCCCGCAGTAATTGACCATGCTGTTGCGGATACCCAGCCATCTTCTTTTTAGTGTTATTATTTTCAGTATTTATGTACATAATTAGATGGCAAAGCTAATAAAATAAAAAATAAAAAAATAAAGACACGAGGCGAAGCCGAGTGTTTTTATATCTGATAAAACACGAACTGCGAGTTTATTGAACGGCTTCAAAAACGACGAACCACTTGGTAAGTTCATTGGCGTATTAAGTTTGAAAAATAACCTTATCTAAGCCGAGAAAATCAAAGCTAAAGTTTACGTAAATCAGGAGGTATCTTTATCACATATAAAGACACTGATTAAACTTTAATTTCTTTTGAATTTTCCTCATGAATTATTAATGAGTTTTTGAAGCTAAACTCAAAACCGGAATTTATCTTCAAGATTTTCTTGAGAATCATTTTGACAAAACAGTCAAAACATCAGGACCACTCAAATTAGCAATTTATTACCACTGTTCGAGCTTAGAAACGTTCAAAGACCGCGCATAACAGCTCTATTGCTGTGCTTGACGTGTTGACAGTTTGTTTACATAACTTTAACTTAGCAATCTTGAATACCCAAACGACTCCATTGTTATGCTTGCGCATTGTTATGCTTATACGTTTACGAGCTTGGTGTAATGTAACAGACGTTCGGTGGACGTTCGTCAAGCTCAATTACTCAGAAAAGATTTCTGAGACCCCAGACAGGATTCGAACCTGTAACCTTCTAATGACCGGTTGGACGCTCTAACCATTGAGCCACTGAGGCTCAGATGGTGAGCTAAGGTTGCAAACTCCTAGTCATATGTCCTTCTATGTGATAGCGTTTGCATATGAGATGTTGTTAAAGTAACATGATAAGTTGTACGTATACATGCAGTGCATGTGAAAAATATCGCGTCACCCACGAATGGGTGGGGTATTAAACACCAACGGCCTTTCAAAATTTAGAATATCAGTTTCAAACTGCCAACTGCGATACTTTGTCTAAATTTGATTTTGTTATGCCAGTCTAGTTTAGTAATTTCAATGCTACTCCTTTACAAACAAATAACAAAATGAACTTATTTTACTGATAAACACTCTACTGAGCAATATATATATATATATATATATATATATATATATATATATATATATATATATATATATATATATATATATATATATATATATATATATACCAAGCCAATTGCCCAGATCGACCACAGGGAAACGACAATCAATTAACGCGGTGGGTCGGGAGCCAGTTGAGAACACCACGACCCTGGAAAATGACAATGTCAGAAAAATTAAGAAGAATTCAAACGCAGAATCAGCTTTATTTGTAACTGGCCTTATTGGGCGACTGAGAGTGGACATTTTAGTAGATACTGGATCAGCCGTAACTCTGTTGCACAAGAATATTTGGGTTAAATTGCGTCGCTCACTTCATCCGGGACCTACAGTGGTCACAGCCAATGGAAGTCCTTTGAGAATAATTGGAAGACATACAGTTGCAATAGAAGTAGCTGGAATGAAAACTGTGCATCCAATGCTAGTTGTGGATGTAACTAGGAGTTGAGCTTTTGAGCAAGCATGAATTTGTGGCCAAACTTGGAAGAAAAGAACTGCGTACCAAGAAAAGTAGAGAGTCTACTCCGTTAATCGTAAAGAAACCACGTGAGATATGTGTATGCCGAGTGGCTCTAGCGAAAACCGTCGTCGTATGAGGCAGACATGAGATGATTATTTCAGCAAAGGTCAAGCATTCCCGTGAGGAGGGGTATCCCGTAGACATTCCAGGAATCGATGAGCCTACGATATCCTTCAAGAAGCAACCCTACATATCTCTTGCCCGCACAATTGTACAGCCAAGAGAAAATAAAGTGGCAGTTAGAGTGGTAAATATGTCTCCAACACCAGTAACATTGTACAAGAATACGAAAGTTGGCGTACTCAATCCACTTAACGAAGACGGTCGAGAGAAAGAAGAAAATTACTACGAAATTCTGGAGGTGGACGTGGATCAAGATCGGGGAGAAAGAACAAGTCCAAAACCAGTGAAGCGAAACCAAAGAACTGCTCCGTAACACGACCAACTTCGACGAAAACGAGAAAGAGAAAATACGTATTTTCAACAGGACAAGGTGATATCGAACGTATCAACAAAATCCGTCACAAAATCAACACTGGAGACCAGGGGCCCATCCGCCAAGCACCATGTCGCTTACCATAACACTGTAGAAAAGAAGTGGAAACCATGCTGGAGACTACGATGGAACGGGAAGTGATTCGCTCGTCGTTTAGTCCATGGGCAGCCCCAGTGTACTTGTGAAGAAGAACGATGAGACACGTTTCTGTGTAGACTACAGAGGATTGAATGACGTCACAGCGAAAGACGCCTACCCATGATACATTAGACGCCCTTGCCGGAGCAAAGATAATTAGCACTTTAGATTTAACAAGTGGCTACTAGCAAGTTTGGTTTATGTAACGTACCGAGTACCTTTCAGCGTTTGATGGAGTTTGTCTTAACTGGGCTGCAGGGGTCGATATGCCTTATTACTATCTACTTGGACGACGTGATCATCTTCAGCGAAACCTTCGGCGAACATATGCACCGACTGGAAGAAGTGTTTCAACGCCTACGGGATACTGGTTTGAAGCGAAAGCCAAAGAAGTGCAAATCAGAAATGCAGACGGAAGTGGCATACCTAGGCCATATGGTATCCGAAGATGGCGTGTTAACCGACCCTGCGAAGACAGAGAATATAGTCGAGTGGCCAGCTCCATTTAATGTCAGCGAACTACGCCGTTTCCTTAGACTTGCTTCGTACTTGGTTTATCGAGAATTTTGCTAACCTTTTATTTATTTTTTTTTATTTTCTTATTTTATTCTACAAGATTTGCCAAACAATACACACATACACATAATCAAGAAATATAAAGGAAGTAAATAGCGATATAAGGTAAATACAAAGGCAGGGACTGACCACAGAGATAAAATCTCCAATAACGCGGTCCCAATAAATAAAAAAAATAAATAATTAAATAAACAGACAAACAGACAAACAAACAAACAAACAAACAAACAAACAAACAAACAAACAAACAAACAAACAAACAAACAAACAAACAAACAAACAAACAAACAAACAAAAACATTAATAAATAAATGAATAATTGGATAAATAAATAAGTTTATTATATACATGACAAAATTACTGCAATCTGATTGGCTACGAGGAGTGCAATTATATCGTTAATTGCACTCTATGGAGTGCAAATTAATGTTACCATGGTAACAGTGGTAAAAAATAAAATTCAAAATAGCGGCGTATTTTCAAATTGAAAGATTTTGACTTTTCCAACGACTTGTGGAACACTTTCAACTGAAAATTTCATGTAAACATTTGAAGATCAATACAGGTAACATCTGCTCACCATAAGTGAAACTGTTTGTTGTCCAGTTGCAACGAAACAAGATGTTTTCAAACGCGCGAATTACTACGAAGCGTACGACAAGGATTGACACTTCAGGTAATTGTAAATTGGTTTTGAAGTTTGTGATTACTTATAGTTGCCAGAAAGAAAAATTAATTCACTGCTTTGAATAACGTTTAAAGATTGTCTGTGGTTGTATGGCCAATAAACATTCAAATTAAGACAAAAATTTTTGACTGTAATTAAGATAGATATCGTAATTTTGTCATGCATATAATAAACAAGTAATCATATGATTTTGCTCATGCAATTAATGATTTTACACTACTCGTGATATTTGAAAATTGAGCCAAATTGCACTCGCCTACGGCTCGTGCAATTTCGGATCAATTTTCAAATATCACTCGTAGTGTAAAATCATTAATTGCACTCGCTATCATATGATTACCTATACAAATAAATAAATAAATAATCTCATAAATAAATAAATAAATAAATAAATAAATAAATAAATAAATAAAAGAGTAAATAAATATAAAAATAATAGGTAAAGACATAAGTAACAAAGTAAATAAAAAGGTAAATAAATAAATAAATATTTATTTATGTATTTAGCAGCACCTTTACAAAGGCCGACGGAAAAAGGAAAACCTTTCCGCTGGAGCAAATCATGCGATGAAGCGTTTGCTAGTCTGAAACGGAAACAGTCTTGTTCACCCACAGTAGCATACCCACGGTTCGATCAGGAATTCATCCTTGACACTGATGCCAGCGACTTTAGAATTAGTGAAGTTTTCCCCCAAGTACAAGAGGGCCAAGAACGGGTCATCTGCTACGTTAGCCTACACTAACAGAAAGCGAACGTCGATACTCAACGACGAGAAAAGAGTTCTTAGCGGTGGTTAAATTCAAAAAGCATTTTCGTCATTTCTTATACGGAAGATCGTTCACTATCCGTACCGACCACAACGCTCTGAAATAGTTAAAGTCGTTTAAACAACCCCAGGGTCAAGTAGCCCGGTGGTTGGAGCAGCTAGCCGAGTTCGACTCCGTTGTACAACAGACGGATGATCCCGAAGAACTCCGGTGAAGACTGTGGAAAATCAAGTTGAATCGGTGGAGCTTGGAGAAAATTCTAGAAGCCCCGAGTCGACTTGGCAGCCAAGGATGAACAGCGACGAGACCCTACAATCAGTCAAATCATCAACATCATGGGAAGCAGTCGAACAGCCCGAAGTCTTTGGGCAGAATTGGAAAGATTGGAGCTACAAGATGACATCTTACATCGTCAATGGGAAACAGAAGATGGAAAAGCATCTAAACTGCAATTAGTCATCGCTCGTTTGTTTGTACCCACGGTCCTCGAACAGCTGAACAACAGCCGTTCTGGTGGTCATCTAGGTATAACTAGAACAGTAGCAAGAGCCCGAGACAGATTTTACTGGCATGGTCTATACAGCAATGTGGAATCGTGGTGAAAATCCTGTAAGGATTGTGGGACGAGGAATGACTCACAACGGAGAAGGCGCCCACCCTTGAATCCCAGCAAAATTGGATATCCTGGCGAAAGAATGGCAATGGATATCGTGGGTCATTTTCCAGTAACAGAACGTGGGAACAAATACATACTGGTCGTATGTGATTATTTTACTAAGTGGACAGAAAAAATTCCAATTTCCAATCAAGAAGCACAGACAGGGGCGAGAGTTCTTGCAAGCGAAGTCATCTGCAGATATGGTGCTCCGGTGCAACTACATGCGGATCAAGGACGGAATTTTGTGTCAACTCAGATGAAAGAGCTCTGCGATTTACTGGAAACCAAGAAGACGAGGACAACTCCATATCATCCCAAGCCCGATGGACTCGTGGAGCGATTTAATAGGACACTGGAGGCTATGCTGTCTAAATACCTGTCTGAAAATCAACGGGACTGGGATACCCGTTTGCGATTTATGTTAGCTTATCGATCGAACGTTCATGAGTCCACTAAACACAGCCTGTTCTTCATGACGTTCGGGAGAGGCACGTTTGCCTACTGATTTAATGTTTGGCGATGGGAGACAGACAGCTCCTCTGAGACAACAGACAACTACGTGGCCCATCTTCGTGAGGTTTTAGAAGATGCTTATCAACAAGTTCGAGACAGATTGGAAAGAGTTCAGAAACGTCAAAAGTATTATTACGACCTGAAGACTTCGGGAACTCGTTCTCAGTTGGCGATCAGGTGTGGATGTACCAAGTCTGTACAGCGAGAAGTTATTCTAAGAAGCTTCATTGACCATGGACAGGCCCCTACCGAATAACAAAGAAGATTTCTGACGTAGTCTACCGAATCCAGGGTGAAGTTGGTTGTAAAAGGAAAGTCGTCCATTTTAATCGGCTTAAGCATTACAATGCCGATAATGTATATTGAGTACTGTTAACTGTTTTACTGTTCATAAGATTGTTAAATTATTATAAAATTGTTGTTAAATATATTTATTGTCGGACACGAGGACGTGTCCCTCTTTTTAGAGGGGAGCAGTGTAGCGTAGCATTAATAAAAGAAATAGTTTGCGACGCTAGTTGGTTTGTATATACGAAATACCACGAAGACAAACAAGGACGTTGCAATGGCATGATAGTGTCATTGAAAGAGAGACAATTGTGATCAGGCTGGAGGATTAGCTTATCTGCTTTTATACCATTGTTTAACTATTAAATATACCTTTAAAAACGTGTTGTTGTGCCACGTTACACTTTTATGAATAGGACTGGGATGAAGGGAAGGGAAGGGAAGAAGGACTGGGCTTGAAGACCACAGAAGAGATGAGGCTGTTAACGATTCATAAAGAGAATTTCATCAGCGTCGTAGCAAGCAAGGCAAAAGAAGTGGTAGACAAGTATACAGAGGTCTTCGATAATAAATTGGGAAAACTACCAGAAATAGTACATCTCGAAATGGACCGGAATTACAAGCTTCAGTGAGAGAGCGATTGAAAGCGGAGCTGCAACAATTAGATAAGCTGGGAGTCATCACACCCGTCGATGAGCCAACCGAGTAAGTAAGCTAGGTTGTTGTGAGTGCGCATATGCATTGACCCCAATGCCACTGAGGCGTTGAGAGAGAGAGATCAAATTCCCGTCATATATGATCTGTTACCTGATTTGTCAGAAGCTCGCGTAATTTCTAAGGTCGACCGGGTACCCGGATTTTGGCATCTAGAATTAGATGAGGAGTCAAGCAGATTAACGATGTTTTCTACCCCATACGGGAGGTTTCGTTGGCTAAGCCTGCCTTTTGATCTAAACGTGTCCAGCGAGATATTCCACAAGTGTCTACACCAAGAGTTACTACGGCTTGAAAGAGTCAGATGTATTGCAGATGATGTTCTCGTTTATGGAACCAATGCGAAAGATCATGACGGAAATTTCGAGAAGCTGCTTGAACGGTGTAAAGAAAAGGGATCAAGCTAACCAAGGACAAATTGGAGTGGAAGTGCAAGGAAGTTTCGTTTCATGGTCATGAACTTACCTGTGAAAGTCGATCCAGAGAAAGAGAAAGTGAAGGCGATATCCGCAATGACACGTCCCAGCAGCAGTGAAGAGATTTCACGTTTCAACGGAATGGTAAATTATTTAAATCGTTTTCGACCCAATTTATCGGAGGTCATGAAGCCCCTGCGCGTCCTTACTCACAAAGATACGGTGTGGTGTTGGTTAGAAACGCAAGAAAAAGGGTGGAATGAAGCCAAACGCCTTATTGCAACAACTCTAGTTCTCGCGTACCATAAGCCATCAGAAACCCTGGAAATCCAATGCGACAGCAGTCAGGCGGGTTTGGGAATGGCCCTGATGCAGAACGGTCATCCGATTGCTTACGCCAGCCGAACACTATCTGAGGCGGAAGTTCGTTACGTTCAGACAGAGAAAGAAATGTTAGCCATTGTCTATATGCGTGGAGAAGTTCAACGACTACACGTTCGGCAAAAAGGTTACTGTTTACAGTGACCACAAACCGCTCGAGGCCATTTTAAAGAAACCTCTCTATCGAGCCCCCAAGAGATTGCAAGGGATGATGACCGTCTTCAGAAGTATAACATCGAAGTGAAGTATGAAAGGGGAAGCAACATGTTTTTAGCTGACACACTATCGAAAGCAAGCATTCCAGGTGGTAGAAAGACAGGTGCAGAGTTAGAGACGATCAACGTGATGAAGCACTTGCCCATATCGGAGGAAAGGCTAGATGAAATCCAGAGAGAAACAAGAAGCGACAAGTCCCTACAAGTTCTGAGGACGGTGATTCAGCAAGGTTGGCCAGAGCAAAAGGAGACCCCTCCAAATGTCGTCGCACCATATTTAACATTAGGGATGAGATGTCAATTCAAGATGGTCTGGTGTTTAGAGGGAAAAGAGTGGTTATACCCGAAGCAATGGGAAGCAAGATGCAAGGAAAAGTTCACAACTCTCACCTGGGAGTAAATGGTTGTCTAAATCGAACTCGAGAACGCCTGTACTGGCCCAGTATGTCTGGCTATATAAAAAAACTATGTGTCAAGCGTGTCGAGAGTATGAGAGAAGTCAACCAAAGGAAACGCTGTGCAGTCATGAAGCGCCAAGTCGACCGTGTCAGCGTGTAGGAGCAGATTTATTCGAGTTAAACGGAAGACACTATCTGGTAACCACACATTATTTCAGTGATTTCTTTGAGCTTGATCATTTGAGAAGCACGTCCTCGGTGCAGGTTATCAGGAAAATCAAGAGTCATTTTGCAAGACACGGTATACCTGAGCAGCTGATAACTGACAACGATCCGCAGTTCGTGTCACAAGACCTCTAAATCTTTTCCAGAGAATGGGATTTGAGCACTTGAGTAGTCCGCATCACAGTCAAGCAAATGGTAAAGCAGAGAGCGCAGTAAAGGAAGCTAAGAAAATTTTAAAGAAGTCGAAGAAAGCAAATTCAGGTGCGTTTCTGGCTGTTCTTGACCATAGCAATACGCCCTCCACGAGTATAAGACCAGTCCAGTCCAGCGTCTACTGAACAGACGAACGAGGACTCTACTGCCGATCACAGAAAATCTTCTACAACCGCAAACGATTAACAGTGACAGCACGAGGGAAAGTTCAGCAGAGCGGAAAAGACAACAGGTCAAATGCTACAACAGAGGAGCTGTAGGGTTGGACCCATTTGGAAAGGAAGAAGTGGTCATGCAGGATAAAGCCGTTTCGTTTAGGAAGAAGAGAGTGTGAAAAAGACGTGGTGCTAAAACGTCTGGACCAAAGATCCTATGAAGTAAACCACATGGTATCCTGAGACGCAAAATATTTCAACTAAGAAGAACCAAGGAAGCACCACCACGTGTCAAACACGAGGCAGTAGTATCAAGTCCGACAATTTTGTATACGGGTGATCTTGGAGATCAAACAAGTCTGCCTAAAGAGTCGAGTAACATGGAGACAAGGCCAGACGTTATGCTTTTACTTCAGCAGGAAAGAATACACCAACCGTGCGCACCTCCGGACGAGTATGGAGACCTTAAAGCTATTCAAATGACTTTTTATTGAGCTGAGTGCATTAATTAATTAATTAATTAATTAATTAATTAATTAATTAATTAATTAATTAATTAATAATGAATGAATGAATGAATGAATTAATTGATTGATTAATTGATTAATTAATTAGTTAATTAATTACTTATTGTTATTATTATTATTATATAATTATTAATTAATGCACTCAGCTCAATAAAAAGTCATTTGAATAGCTTTAAGGTCTCCATACTCGTCCGGAGGTGCGCACAGTTGGTGTATTTATTTATTTATTGAATTTAATTAAACAAAGAAGACATTATTATTTAGTTTCTAAAAGGGGGAAGATGTTAAAGGGGGAAGATGTTAAAGGGGGAAGATGTTAAAGGGGGAAGATGTTATGGGAGTTCCCCTTTTCAAGTTTAAAAACATTTATATAACATCAAAGAAACACTTTGTTAAATATCAACGTTTCGGGGCAAGCCCCTTTATCAAGATATTATTAACACACAGATTCTTGAAGCGCTAATATACTCTACTATCTAATTAAAAATGCACCTATTCTCAGGCTCCTTTCAGACCTGTAACTCTAGTACGTCATTAATATTTAACCCTAGTCTTTCGGAACCCCTTAACCCTAGCTTTTATCCAAACCCCATGTAATGCGTCAAAACTGATAGCTCTCCGACTGATTGCTGAAGTTCTCCGTTAGGTCATTATCAAAAGACGCTCGATTTATACTCCTTATAAGTAACAGTAAACAACTTTTATTTATACACTTTACCGCCTACTGTCAGTCAACAGTTGTGGGACATGTAGGCGTACAGTAAACTTTAACAAAATAGACGTTCTTTACAAGGAACTAAATAGAAAGTAGTAGAAACACTTTATATTTTATATCTTAAAGCTTGTCTGGAGGAGTATTAGAGGGTTTTGAACAGTGCAAATGGCTGAATCGGCTGAGATAACTACTGTGGTATAGCCGAATATGATTTGAATAATATGGAGACTTTGAATATTATAGTAGGTTAGAAACGAAATGACCAAACAGTCTTTTACACGTTTTCCGACAATTTTGGAGAATTCTAGTTTATCTAACTCAGTTCATAGAATCAGTTTGGCAAGCCGCGAAAAATAACGTATGATACAAGCGTTGGAAACTTTGTGAATATTTTGACACAGAAAACACTTAGCAACGAACCATTATGAATAAATTAACACACGCCTGAATTCGTCTGACAATGAAGAATTGCGTGGGGTCACTAAGGGTAATTAAGGGAATTAGAGACCAAAAAAAGCACGTGTATTTTGCATAAGATATTTAAAGATATACATATAAAAACATAGTACGGGCATACAAGTAATAATATATACTGATCATTTCAGTTTTAGTATGGTCTGCTTCAAAGATCATATCTGGGTGTTCGCATTTTATAAAGATTTTGAAGTTCGTTCCTCTGGGTACAATGTGATGTATAAGGAGTCTTCGTTTTGACTATTATAGTCTGTTTCTTATATGATTAGGACTATAGTCTTAGGATTATGACTATAGTCTTAAGATAGTCTTAGGACTATAAGGACTATAGTCTTTGGAATATGACTATGACTATAGTCTTAGGAATATGACCATAGCCTTTGGACTACTGTGTTGAATCCCTATAAACAAGGATGGACAATAGAAAATCTTAATTTCTTATCTGACAGTCATAATTGAAACATGTCCTATGTTCGTAAAGTTTTGTGGAAAATCCTTCTTTAATTCAAGTAATCTCCTCCGTCACATGAAGTCGTCAATGGATCCAAAGTCGTGCAGCATCCGATTACGTGCATTGTGGCAGGGTGTACTCAGAATGGTAACACCGTATGGGTAAAAGCTCTTCTGGAGAACGCTATTAACCCCCCCCCCCTCCTGAACGTATCATTTGGTGTTCTGGGCAGTGGCAACCCTAGCCTCCTTCGCAGACGTTCTTTGTGTCCCTCGTTCCTCCCTCACCACTAACGTCTGGTCGCATGAGCACAACATTCCTTTCTCCTTTGTCTTTGAACAACCAATAGAATTGTACGTAAACACAGCCACCCGCTTAAGCTGAGTTGTAAATTTCACTTGTGGTTTTTTTGTGATAATTACTTGATTAATATGAATGCGGATGAAATGGAAAACGTTTGCTTTATTTGTAAAAAGGAAGAAGAAAAATAATACCGAATACGACTGGTATACGAATGGCAAATCACAAATTAATTTACACATTCTTGAGGAAGCCGTTCAAATCCCGTTAAAAAACTACGACGAATGTGGCCCGCCGTCGTACTTATGTCGTTCGTGTGTTCAGAAGAGTAAGCGTATGACTGCGGCAAAACAGACTTTTCTCGATCTTAAGACTTTGTTTCAAAACATGTTGGTGGGGAGAAAGTTAAAGAGTAAACGGACAAGTCACGATACAAGCATGAAAACACCAACAGCAAAAAAGTCCTCAAAATTTTATAGTAAACCACAATGCGCGGATTCTTGTCAAGAATCCGTTGTCAACGTGAGAACGTTTCCAGTTTCTGTGGAAACACCACCGATCTTTACGACAACTATTTCCAGTCAGTTCAGTGATGCCAGTGTGCCACATGAGTTCACAACATCTACTACGATAAAACCGAACAGGCAAAATAGCCCACGATCGCAGAACACAACAGTTACAATTACGTTTAATAAATATCCTTCTAAAACAATGACAAAAGAACTCGAAGGAGATTTCGAAGCTATTGGAAAAGTTCTTTAACGCGGAAATTCAACAGGAATTGCTAAAGGTGTTGTAAAATGCGAAGACTTACGCAAAAAGGTTGCTGAGAGCTTAGTAAACGTTTTGGAGCCGAAATCGACGATTTGTGTTCGACAAAGAATCCTTCCATGTTGGGAGGAACAAGCAGAGAGGAACCAGTAGAGAGGAAATTACTACTAATGAAAAGACAAACAGTTATAAACATATTCAGTACTTACCACTGTTTAATTACATGAGCATCGTCAATAGCCACAGCACACACCATGCTCTTTAACACACTATTTGTCAGCATTCGACGCCATCGTCCATTTACCCACGACTCCGGCGTTCCATAAATAAACGAAAATTCTCCTGCTTCGACTGCCTTCGCTTGTTCTTCGCCCTCAAGTCCACTTAACGACACAGCGCTGATTCCTATCGCACGTAGTTTCTGAACTTGATCTTGCAATAAAGTTTATTAATGGCGAAACAACGATTACTAAAATGTTTACCACCGCACCAAACATTGAATCAAACAAATTTGGCAAAGCTTGATATATCAATGATTTCCCTGAGCCAGTTGGTTGATTGACAAATACATCACTCTTGTTACGAATGGCATAAAAAGCCCTCTCCTGCTTAGATGTAAATCTCTGAATTTTAAAAATTTCACAAATTCGACGTTAGTAGGACTCCATTTAGCAGTATTGCCGATTTCACGACAACAAACGAAAGGCCAAGGTCGATCCCCACACTTTTTGGGGACTTCAATGTGATTGGTCAATTCAAGAGAAAGGAATGTTGTGCTCATGCGAGCAGACGTTAGTGGGGAGGGAGGAACGAGCGACACAAAGAACGTCTGCGAAGGAGGCTATGGCAACCCATGTATCTTGAGAAGATCAAAACTATACTGGACATTGAACTGAACGAAGGAATACCTACGAACATTGACTCGGAAGATTTTCTTGATGTTTCGAAGCGAAGCCTTATTGTGCTCGATGATCTTACGGATCAATCAGGGGGAGACAAATGTATTACTAGTTTATTTACCAAGCGGAGTCATCATCGAAATCTTTCAGTCATCTATATTGTTCAGAATATATTTCATCAAAGGCAAAGAAACAAGAAACATCAGCCTCAACGCCCACTATATTGTGCTCTTCAAATCTCCGAGGGATAAACAAAAAAAAATTCTATTTTGGCACGACAAGTGAATCCTGGATGTTCCAGAGTTTATGCAAACCTATGAAGAAGCAACGAGTCGCCCACACGGTTATTTAATGCTAGATCTAAAACCCACGACGAATGACCAACATCGTCCCAAGACTAATGTTTTACCTGAAGAAAATAGCTCCATCCTGCAGCAGAACATAAGCAAGTATATTCAAAAGAAATCGTATCAGCATCCTCCAATCGTCAACGCTACGTACAATACAGAACAGCTAACGCAAGATATTGTACAAACACCAGTTAACACCCGATGAAAAGAACATCCTATACTCTAAACAACCCGATCGTTTTCTGAGTATCAAGTTCAAGCTAATCTTCAAACGCAGCTACTAAACGCTATACAAAATGTGACAGAGACTCCACCAAAACCTCAAAAACCTGAACCTCAACAATCTGAACACCTTCCGATAGATCCTCCGTCTGGACCATATTTTCTAACTCCTGCTCCGACAGTTGAATACCCAAAGCCGAAACCTTTGCAAAAATGGTTAACTGATGATTCTGACACAGATAAAAGCGATTCCGGTGAAAACGACTCGGACAACGAAGACTCGCATGGAGAAGACCCATACGGAACAGACTATAATAGTCAAAACGAAGACTCCTTATACAGCACATTGTACCCAGAGGAACGAACTTCAAAATCCTTATAAAATGCAAACACTCAGATATAATCTTAGAAGCAGACCATACTAAAACTAAAGTGACCAGTACATATTATTACTTGTATGCCCGTACTTGGATTTTTACATGTATATTTTTAAATCAAAAATAGATATTTTACGCAAAATACACTTGCTCTTTTGGTCTTTAAACCCTTAATTACCCTTAATGACCATAGTCAGACGAATTCAAGTATGTCTTAATTATTCATAATGCTTCGTAGCTAACGTTTTCTGCGTCAAAATATTCACAAACTTTCCAACGCTTGTATCATTCCGTTTTTTCTCGCGGCTTGTCAAAATGATTCTATGAACTAGAGTTAGATAAACTATAACTCTCCAAAATTGTCAGAACTTATTTCCCAGCAAACGTGTAAAAGACTGTTTGGTCATTTAGGTTCTAACCTAATATAATATTCAAAGTCTCCATGTCATTCAAATAATCTTCGAGCTACATCCCAGTAGTTATCTTAGCCGATTCAGCAATTTGCACTGTTCAAAACCCTCTATACTCCTTCAGACAAGCTTTAAGATAAACAAAACAACCTGGGTCAGGTGTGCACTCGGGCTACTGGAAAGTGCAGAGGTCTCTATAATGCACGAGCAAAGAGGTGGGAATGGGCCGACGAAGATCAGATCGAACGCTGAATGTGGTGCAGGACTATCCATTCCTGAATTGTCAAAATTTAAAGTATCAGGATGACATATGTCCTGATGCTTAGGGGACTTCTCTGTCCCACATGTGGGATGTTAAACTAAAAGCATATCACAAAAAGACAGTAGGGGTGTTGCGGTCAGGGTGGGAGGTGGAACTTTCTCCCTGGGGGGTTGTGGTTAGATTTAGGGTTACTGGTGATTGTCGTTAGGTTTAACTTCTTTTTTAAAATCAATGTTTAAAATGTTCTTCATCCCAACCTGTAACATACTCTCTTCTAAACCTTACTGCTACTGACCTTAATCACATATCTATTGCATTTGTTTATATGATTATTCTGAATCGTGAAGTGGTCTAGAATTCCAGATAATCCTGAATATTAAAGAAAATGAAACCCAACCCTGACCCTATTGATGTCGTAAACATTGACTAATAATTACAGCATTAATTAATGATTAGAAAGTTGTTGAAATTGTTTTTGCTGAACTATTTGTATGTGTAGACCAACAGTTCACAAACTTTTAGGCTGACGACCCACTGCACAATTTCAAGCATTGTGCCATGATTGATTTCATGATAAGTTTAGTACATTTTTTGTTGTACATATGTAACCATTTACTATAATTACATGAACTTGTGAAAGTAGCGAACAAAAAATACTTCTGCATTTGGGGATTTCATGTCTACTATTTAATAACATTGTGTAACAGACAACTGGGTTAACTTGACTAATGTTTGTCGGCAAGTGCTGAAAAACTAAAAGTCATTCGACTTCTGACAAAATCCTGTGAAAATGTTTTGTGCCCTGCTTTTGGGTGTGACCATAGTTTGCAGACCATCAGTGTAGATAATGTTCAACGAAAGGACAGCATGATTGTTCCATAGTATTGATAAACAGTACATGCATGATAACAATGCGACTCCGCCAACATTCTGTGTACATGCTGACAGCCATGACAGTAAATTTAACTTCCAGGTTTTTAGATTTATCTTCCAGAAATATATTAGAAACATCAGATTTTACCAGCACTGATCATGGCAGGTAGTGATTGTCCAAACCTGGCTCTGGGCCTGGATCAACAGATTATAAAAAAAAAACTTACCCAAAAAAGTACTGTATAAGAGAAAATAGAGCCATGGTCCAAGACTTTCATGTATCAGCCATTTGAAGTTGATGATGGTGGCAGATAAAAAGGGATTGCCCAGCAGTAGTTCTAAATGTTAGGTACTTAAAAGGCAATAATAAAGACTCTGGGTATGGGTTTGTGACAGTTACAGTAATTTAGCCTGGGGTATAAAAGTGAAATTTCAATCAATATCAGGTGGATGAACTAAAGAGAACATGTGTTTTAAACCTTGCTCAAATACTGTAGCATCACTATCTATTATGCTCCATTTTGATTAGCATAAAGACAGGTAAAATGAATTACACAGCAAAAAATCATTTTCTTATTTTAAGAAAAAAAAACTTGTTTTAAGAATTTTTTTCTTAAAACAAGAAAAATTTTCTAGGGAGAATACAAGAAAATTTTTCTTAAGAAAATTTTTCTTAAGAAAATTTTCTTAAGAAAATTTTTCTTAAGAAAATTTTTCTTATAATAAGAAAATAAATTCTTAATATAAGAATATATTTTCTTGTTTTAAGAAAAAAAATACTTATTTTAAGAATTTTTTTCTTAAAACAAGAATAATTTTCTTGGGAGAATAACAAGAAAATTTTTCTTAAGAAAATTTTTCTTATAATAAGAAAACAAATTCTTAATATAAGAATATATTTTCTTGTATTAAGAAAAAAAATACTTATTTTAAGAATTTTTTTCTTAAAACAAGAAAAATTTTCTAGGGAGAATAACAAGAAAATTTTTCTAAAGAAAATTTTTCTTAAGAAAATTTTCTTAAGAAAATTTTTCTTAAGAAAATTTTTCTTATAATAAGAAAATAAATTCTTAATATATATATGTTATTTACCGGCTGGGAGGTCCGTATAGAGAAATATTTCCCGAGGTCTCAAAAACTGCCCGAGGCCACAGGCCGAGGGTCGTTTTTGAGACCAAGGGAAATATTTCTCTATACGGACCGACCAAAACGGTAAATAACATATTTATTTTTTTTAATTATCTTCGCTTGGTTCTTTTGGTCTTCATCAGTGTTTAGAGTGAATAAAAAGGGGAAGTTTCTGCTGTTTCTTTCGAAAAAGAAAATTAGATTTTAGGTCTCTTTCACGGATGAAAAACTCGATTTCAAAATTTTTGATTTCGTTTAAGTTTATTTTCAAACGTTTTAAGAATATTTTACGGCCTATAAAACACATTTAAAAGAAAAATATTTTGAGCGGTCCGTACGGGCTCATACGGACCGCTCGTTAGCCAATCAGAAAGCAGGATTTGGTAAAATACGGTCCGAAAAAAAATAAAAGAATATATTTTCTTGTTTTAAGAAAAAAAATACTTATTTTAAGAATTTTTTTCTTAAAACAAGAATAATTTTCTTGGGAGAATAACAAGAAAACATTTCTTAAGAAAATTTTCTTAAGAATTTTTTTCTTGTAATAAGAAAATATTTTCTTAAAATACGAATATATTTTCTTATAGAGAAACTCTTGAAAGAAATCACATGCATGCAATAAATTATTATACAGTGTATAAGAATTAAATGAATAATTATCTAGATTATAGTACTGTATATTCTATTCTATTAGAGTCTAATAATAATTTAAAAGGATTTTCTTACTAGAATAGCTTTTCCAAATATATATATATATATATATATATATATATATATATATATATATATATAAATATATAACACAATTCTACATGCATGCATGTCTAATTTTAATTAATAATAATGTTAATAAGCTGAAAAGTGGTAAAAATATACCTTTCAATTAAACACCAATATATAATTTTTAAGTCAAATAAACTTATATCCTTCAGTAACATATAGATAAAAGCAGCCAACATGTTACTGTTTTAAAAAGGTTTAATGAGTTTAGCTTTCGTTGTACTACAACATCATCATCTTAACTCAGAAAGTTCTGATGATGTCGTAGTACGACAAAAGCTAAACTCATTAAACCTTTTTTAAAACAGTAACAGTTGACCACATTTACTTTTTCCATATCTTTTTACCAATATATAATAATAAAATTAAGGGAAAATGTTATAAGCTACACAGATTCAGCTTTGTAGCATTTATACTGAGAAAATTGGCTATTAAACAAAGCTGCAATATCCTCAGGAATTGTTTTGTCCTCAAAAACATAGTATTTTAAGATGTTCATGCCTGCTTCATGTTGCTTTGGATAGTCGTAGTCCAGCAGATAAAAACATGCCGAAAACCCAACCACATCCATTTTCTTGGCATCCATCCAGTATAATATGCGTTTACCCACACAACATAAATATTTTATTTTTCCACTACCATCATTGGCATATTTCCTACATGCTTTTTAATCCAAACATCTGGGTCTTTGTTTTCCTGAAAATTAATATTAGCCTTAGCAAACAAGGATCAAGAAACTCTTTCTTACATCTAAACATAACTGCATGTGCCTAGCAGACATAACAAGAAAATATTTAAATTTCAAGTATCTCACCTTCAATTCATGTAAACGCTCAACTGTTTTTTTCGATGTCTTCTGCCTTCCAAATACTGTTGGCAAGTATTTCATTACATACATGACTTTGTCATCTGTAAATTTCAAAGTAAAGTGACCAAATCCATATATTAATAAAAACATTTTCTTAGTGGAGCACATACAGCATGCTGTCTCATCCCCAGACTCTTGTGTGGTGTCGGGACAGAATTACACCACCAGGCCATGCTGGTGTGCAGAGAGTAAACATAATTTCATAATTAATTTCAGAGAAACATGCTAGGTGGAAAATACATGTACATACATGTAACTTCCTTTTGCACTACACACATCACACTTGTACTTGTCATATGGAATGGAATGGAAGGTGAATGGCAATGATTCGACTTCATCAAGCAAGTCTTTTCAACATTTCAATTACATGGCAAGCGAGCTAGCCCAGTTTGCTGGTTGTCACAACCGGTTAACCGGGCCAGTACAGTCCATGTTTAAGTTTTAATATTCTTTGAAAAATGTTTAATATTCTTTGTAGTCTGGTTTATAGCATACGTGCATAAGTTTGCCCCAGACTCCAACAATGAGAACATTGCTGTCTAGGAATATCTAGTTTTCAAGAAATGTTGTTGACACAGTAAAGCCTTTTCTTAAATTAAATATTGAGACATACCAGTTGTATACATCAAAAAGGGAATCAAATGGTCAACTTTTTGTAAATGAATTACCTATAGTATGCAGGGGGTATATAATTTATTATATATATTCAAAATTGCCGCCGTTGTTGATGAACACAAAACAATTTGTCAATTCCCAAAACAAACCATAAATCCTTTAATTGTAATATTTATAAACTACGAAAATAAACATATTTTGTAAGAATCAAACCGCAAATCGTTTGTGTTCCACAATTAAGAACATTTCTAGCGAATAAATTAAGAATATTCTGTGGCGAATAAATATAAAATACCCCGAGTATACCTTGCCGACTATTTCAAATTGAATACACACAAATCAGTACCCAAAATTGCTGATTAAAGAATCTATGACTTACCTTCAATAATGTGATCGCATCCATCGTCTGTATACATGTAGGTCTAGCGAAGAGCCATTTATAAACCAGAAGCAATAAATTACAAAGCAAAAGGCAAACAAGCAAATATCGCCAACGACTTCCAATTCGAAAATGAACGCGTCACCCGGTTCCCGCGTCATCATGGGATAATAATCCCGCGTTAGCCTCGCGTGGTCTTAAGGAAGCACAAATGTAAATTCGCCGAGTTTTACAAATTAATATTTCTACTTTTTAATTCAACTTTATGGGCTAGTATATTTAGGTCATTTGGCATGTTTTGTGTCTAATCAAATAGTGTGTAGCATGCTGCAGTAAAGATCTGTTAGCACAGGAATTTTGAAGTTAAAGCTTGGTGGAAATATAATATTGGTGAAACACTTATAAACAAAATATGACAAATGGTAAACTTGGAAAAGCATTTGAAGCTCAATGTTATAACTTAGAGATGAATAAAAAATCGAATAGAATATTCTATAGAATATTCTAGTGGCACATATGTGCATGCATGCATGTGCTAGAAAATATTCTTATTTAGAGAAACTGGTTTTCTTGTTTTAAGAAAATGAAAAATGTTCGGCATGTTCTAAGAAAATTTGTTATTGTAAAAAACTGGTTTTCTCATTTTAAGAAAATATTTTCTTGTTTTGAGAAAATGAAAAATGTTCAACATGTGCTAGAAAATATTTCTCATTTCGAGAAACTGGTTTTCTCATTCCTATAAAATATTTTCTTGTTTTAAGATAATAGTAAATCTCGATCCTTACAAGAAATTTTTTTTCTCATTTTAAGAAAATATTTTCTTGTTTTGAGAAAATGAAACATGTTCAACATGTGCTAGAAAATATTTCTCATTTTGAGAAACTGGTTTTCTCATTCCTATAAAATATTTTCTTGTTTTAAGAAAATAGTAAATCTCGATCCTTACAAGAAATTTTTTTTCTCATTTTAAGAATTTTTTTTCTTACTAAGAAAATGATTTTCTTATTTTAAGAATGTTTTTCTTACTGAGAAAATGATTTTCTTATTTTAAGAATTTTTTTCTTACTGAGAAAATGATTTTCTTGTTTTAAGAATTTTTTTCTTTCTGAGAAAATGATTTTCTTGTTTTAAGAAACATTTTCTTAAAATAAGAAAAAAATTCTTAATAAGAAAATCATTTTTTGCTGTGTACTAGATGCCAGTAAACACAGGAGGCAGCTGACACTGAAGCATTAAAACTTGTACCAGCAGTCATCTAGAACTGGATATACTGGAAACCCTTAAAATGAGGTGCCTGGGGCTCTTTCTCAATACAGTATATGCACAACCAAAATGGTTATGGGTTACGGTTTGCATTGTGCCTGTTATGTATCGAGAAAGTGCTGTGCCTTGGGTCCTTGGCCCCTGGTGTCTTGCGTGGGAATCCATCTTTAATATAGTTTTGTCAAAAGTTTTTTCAAGAACACAAAGAGTGGAACTATACTTTTGCCTCACTATTATGCTCAAAACCATGTTGACATAATATGGACAACCCTAAGGGTCCAAGGCTCAAAATCTTCAGTGATTAGTACTCATTACATGAACAAATCCATGAAGCTACACCAGTATAGTAATCACAATGTCAATTTTTAAGAGATTTGTTTTATCTGAGGCTACATGTATCCATGTCTATGTGACTGCACGGATAACCGATTTCAAACTGCTCAAACAAAATCGTTTAAACATGGTATAAAAACTTTGTTCTATAAACTAAATTTAGACAACGGCTATCTGAATAAGCTTACGTACTGTACCAATAGAAATAACGAAACAGCTCACCTTTACTTCAACAGATCACAATCATTACAATGTCTAGTATCGCCGAGAACTTGATTCCTTGTTTCTTTCGGAGAACACGTAGTCAGACAAAGGTGTCATAGACGTAGCCATACTAAAGGTCTGCCGTCGCATTGATTGAAGAGTCTTTGAGATCAGAATACTTAGATATAGTCACATATTAAACATGACTGTTCTCTGATGTCCTATTGTCCTTCACTCCTTCAGTTCAAAGTTGCCAATTATTTTTAATACACCTTGATTCGCTGACAGTCCGACTACTCTGACATCTTTGTTTGAGACGACTGCTGTGTAGTGTACCAAGATATGTCGTGGAAATATTCAAAAACATCGATAAAATGGAAAGAAAAGCTTCGTTCAAGAGACAACCGCCATGAATATCGCCAGCGGCCGCGCGGAGGACTAATAACGCGTCGTAAAAAAATAAAAATAAAACTAATAATAACAAGAATCGCGAAACCTAGACTCGTCTACCTGCGGTAGCCCGAGTGAAAATATAAAGTGTCTACTAATTTCTCTTTCGTTCCTTGTGACATGGCCAGAAATTTATCATGTCAGGGAACGCGACCGCGCGACGGCGGATATTGTGACCGTGGGCTCAATCGTTCTGGAGAATACACATAAATGTATCAAATTGCCTTATGTCGTTCTATACAGAATTGCCGTAAGACTTGCCGTAAGATTGGAGGTGAGTAATTATTGAAGTATTTTTTATAGTTGTGGACGTGGGGAACTTGGCTGCAGTATCTTGTTATCTTCTGCGCATAACATTTGTGAGAATTCCTGTATCGTTACATAGTATTCCGCCATATTGAATTTTTAAATTTGGTACTTTAGTGCGCATACTTTGCTGCTGTGGTGTGATTATTTCTGGCAATGAGAACGTCTATTTACTGTACGCACGCTCTGTACGCCTACATGTCCCACAACTGTTGACTGACAGTAGGGTAAATTGTATAAATGAAAGTTGATTACTATTACTTATAAGGAATATAAGTGTAGCGTCTTTTGATAATGACGTAACCGAGAACGTCGGCAATCAGTCGGAGAGCTATCGGTTATGACGCATTGCACGCGAAGAATGGTGTCAGCTGCCCGGAAAAGCCCGCCAATTCCAAAACTAGTAAACTGCCTCACTTTTAGCTTGATTTTACCTTTTTTTATTTTATAAAACAAATAAAGCATACAGCTCCTGTCCACATGTACTCTTATAAAAAGTTACGTTTGACGTCATTTGAACACGAAAGAAGCGTAAAGACACGAGGCGATACTCAACTTCTCTCGTGTTCAAATGACGTCAAACGTGCCTTTATAACAGTACATACGCACGGAGCTTTATGTTTTATTTGTTAGTGAAAGTTCTTAGTGTAAGACCGAATCAATTATGGTTTTATAGTTTTACTCTGGATTTAATATTTTTCTTTATGCACATATTTATTATATTACTCCAACTGTAGTAAGTTCCCTAATTTAGTTGGAGGAATGCAATGTTTCTTAAATAAATCCAGTCTATCTATCTCTATCTATAAAGGTACGTTTGACGTCATTTAAACACGAAAGAACTTGAGTAGAAGCACGAGGCGATAGTCGAGTGCCTTTAGCTTTTTTTCGTATTCAAATGACGTCAAGCGTACCTTTATAAGTGTACATATGCACAGGAGCGATATGCTTTATTTGTTTTATATAATAATAAGAAAAAACAAGCTAAAAGTCAAACAGTTATAGATCCTGGATGGCTTTTCCGCCAGGTGACGCCATTCTATGTCATTCACGATTTTCATACTCTAAAAATGCACAATAAAATGCATTTATTTTATAAATTGCTATAACTCATAAATTGCGCGTCAATAGATGCTGAATAAGCACCAAACTTGGAAATTATATTATATTATAAGGTTTGTTGTCACCTCTTCATGAGTTCGAAGCTCTTTAACCCAAAACTTTACTTTGTCAAAACTACTCGCATCCGTCAAATCTAAATGTAAATTTAGAAACAAAATGTTAAAATAACATGTTGTAACGATCTCAGGTGAAGGAAAATTTCGAGTGTAGGAATATATACATTTTAAGACCAAACTGGGACCAGTTGAGTCTAACAAGTACTTGCGACACACGTACGATTTGATTTGTCCCCGAGCTGGGCGTAGGGCCGAAGGCCCGGAGCCAGGTAAGGGTGCTAATCTCGACACGCGTGGAGTCCATTTTACACGCGTGTAGAAAAAGCGAGGGAGACGAAATCTGGGAAATAGTTTATTTATTTATTTATATATATATATATATATATATATATATATATATATATATATATATATATATATATATATATATATATATGTTTGGTACGGTGTCACGCGGTAAGAATAGTTGGACACTGGTGACTAGCGATGTAGAACGAAATGGAGCCTGCTCTACTTAAATTAAAAGAGAACAACGAAGAAAAGGATACAGACAGCTGGTTTAATAGAGCTTGAAGCGAAACCAGAGAACCTGAAGAAACCAAACGCCATATGGTAAACAAAAACTCGATCTGAATTGCAGTGCTTGTGGTCACTCAGTGGTCTCAAAATCATTTAAAAGTTAACGGTAGGAGATTTGTATTTTGTCCTTTAATATGTCCTAAAACAATATACAGCTTCACGTTTTCGTGCTTTCCCTTTGCTCGTCCAAACCATAAGCCAGCTTAACTAAAGCTAATTTAAAACCTGCCTCCTCCACAGGCTCTTCTTATAATTTTTAGGAAAATATTTTAGGCTTATATTAACCGTGGTGGAAGTGGGCTTTGTCGGTTTTCTTGGCTGTGTTTCCAAATTTTCGACTGAAACGTTGTCTGTTTAATACCTCTTTCTGGAATCCGATTCTACTGAATTGTTTTTATCTCAGACTCTATTTTAAAATGTAATTTTTGAGCTGTTAACTTTTAATTCTGCCTTTGCAAAATGTACACGCATAGAGAAGCCAAGGCTGCTAAAAATAATCTCTTTTGAAACCTTCTAAAAACAATATATTTTTTACAACCAGAATTTAATAATGAAATCTAAGTTTTGCTTTGATATGTTCAACTTTCATTAAATGATTTAGATCAGTTTTGTCGTCCTATCCATAAATTCTATAATTATCCCAAGGTTTTAATATCATTGTTTTTATATCTGTTTGTTTTTATATTGGCTGTACCGTATATCAGGAGTGCTTATTTTAATCAAGGGGTGGGTGGGTGGGTGGTGTTTCAAAAAAAGCATGTAAAAGCGGGCGAGGTACCACCTACTCCCAATGGTAGATTTTTTTTTTGGGTGGGACGACAAGCCAAACAGAAACGGAGCGCAGTCGAACAGCTTCAGAGCAGAAATGCGACAAGCCACGCTGATAGCGCCCCACAATGCAACGCAACTCTCCATAGTGCACGTGACAAACGTCACAGCTAGTTACTGGTCGCATACATCACAGCTGTAGTTACAAGTCTCATTTGAGACGCAACGTCCACTAACTCAGTTCCGAGCAAAATTGCAAGCTACATGTCTTGCAATAAAGACGCGACAAAGCAAATGACCTTTCAAGGTCGCAGTGCGAATTCGTATCACATGCTGTACGAAGCGAGTAGAAGATGTGGTGCCACATCACAGCACAATATCTGCCTCGTAACAAAGACGCTACATGCACACAACTCATGAGGTGTATAGCAACAATTCACCAGGCATAACGCCATAGTCTGCCAGTGACTACTGTGATACGCGCGCATAGACTCGACGCTAACCTTGAGTAAATTTCATTTACTCTCATTTAATTTAGAAAAGACAAAAACTGCATGATATTCCAGAAAGGTAATAAAAAATCAACTCCTCCAAAAATTTCTACTAGGTGATAAATAAGTCAATCAAAAATACACACGAGTATTGCTACGTTGGTATTAAATTATCATCCAAAGGAAAATTCACACTAGCCTGTAAACAACTCAGTGAGAGAGCAATGAATGCCTTCAACACAATACGAAAACACCTAGCCTTAAACCTACTATCTTCCAACTTAGCTTTTAAAATTTTTGATTGCATTATTACACCCATTACACCCTGCCTATAAATCAGAAGTATGGGGAGCTTATGAAAACATCGATTTTAAAAAATGGGATAAATTACCCACTGAAAAAGTTCACTTGAAATTCTGCAAAATACTGTTTATCTAGGAATAAACAGCAAAGCTACTAATATAGATGTAGAAGTGAAAAGGATACTTAAATATGTTATCCATCTTATCAAGCTACCTATGGCTACCAATGGCTAAACAAGAATATATTTTCCCAAAATGGAAATTTCTACCCCAAATAGCATTTTTCAATAGTTTTTGTTTGACATACATCTCGACGTTGCGCGTTAAGTATTTAAAAAAATATCTAAAATTCTGTATTAACACTTGTGACACGTCAATTTTCCGTTTATTTGTAAAGTTATTTCAAACAACGGTTCGCACATTTTTGACATTTTAACAAGTTTCACATAACGGAGAAACTTCAACTATACATCAAATAAAAGCTTATTCAACATCTGATGATGTTACTCTTGTTCGTTCAGGTTCTTTATACCAGGATTACCAACGTAAACCAAAGACAAAGTAGACTCCAACTTATACTTTATTTTCCGAGTTTAACCCAAATATTTACACGTCGTTCTTACACTTCTATTATTTACACGTGTGTCGATCTCGACACTTATCTGACTTCTGAAACACTAGATCTATTAATTGAGTTAGAAACCATGTGCTCTGTTTTCGACTGTCAATCATGATGAGCCTTACGCAACATTTCCGCTGAGTTAAATTAACTATTATTTCGGTCTATTTATTCTCCAACATTTATAATCACAGTCTAATATACTTTAACAATGAGTAGTTCTGAAACCAGTAGCCATCACGTTCCGCAACTGACAAGACGCCGCGCGCAATATGCCATGCCGCTTGATTCTCACCGCTTTTCCCCTCGCAACTATTTAGGGCGTTAGCCCATCGGCATCGGAGCCCAAAATATCACAGGCGCGTGCATTAAACTAACAAGTTGAGTAATATTTGACAAGACTTTGAAGCTTGGCGTGGCCATGTATGTTAATCGGTAATAAAACAAAATGTTTGTGGTTATACACCATGTTTATTAACTACAAAAATTCGCTGAGCTTTCGTCCCGTATAAACTCTGGACTATGTCAGAGCGTGACTGAAGTTGGCCAGCTATTTACAAACAATTAGTTAATAGCACACCTCAACAAAATTACAACGAATGCGCGTGCGCGAGCGTATGCCCGCGCCATTAAAATAATTTAAACATTGATTAATTCTAATTCATTGGAATTGAAACATATAGTTTCACTAACATAGAAATTTTTTAGAAAAATAATTTGTTCAAATAAAATTCTACATTAAAAGCGCCGTCCAAGTGTCATTCAAAGGTTGGACTTCTTGTGATGATAAATGAGGAAATCAAATGAGGCCAGTAACTACGGTTTAAACACTTTATTAAAAGTATACGTCTTAGCTTTCGTCGTTCAACGACATCATCAGAGACAAAGAAGGATAAAAAGATAACAGCATTATATAGGTACTAAATGTATAAAAATATGTAAAATAAATTAATTATGTTAATTATGTTAAAATGCTTAAAAGGCAAAAAAAGGTAAAACGAATAAACATAAGTGTAGTCTAAAAAAATGAGTCAGTTCATTGCATTCCTCCCGGGAGTTTATTTGTGGTTTCTGTTTCCTGATGTAGAGAGCTTCTTTCAAACGTAAATTGACTGGGTCGGTATCACTGGCGATAATGTTTACGCTTATATTGGTCCCTGTGTTGTCACCGCAAACAGAAACATCTTACCGTTTGCGGTGACAACACAGGGACCAATATAAGCGTAAACATTATCGCCAGTGATACCGACCCAGTCAATTTACGTTTGAAAGAAGCTCTCTACATCAGGAAACAGAAACCACAAATAAACTCCCGGGAGGAATGCAATGAACTGACTCATTTATTGTTTTAGACTACACTTATGTTTATTTGTTTTACCTTTTTTTGCCTTTTAACATAATTAACATAATTAATTTATTTTACATATTTTTATACATTTAGTACCTATATAATGCTGTTATCTTTTTATCCTTCTTTGTCTCTGATGATGCCGTTGAACGACGAAAGCTAAGACGTATACTTTTAATAAAGTGTTTAAACAGTAGTTACTGGCCTCAATTGATTTCCTCATTTATCTACAATAATGCTACTGAAGAGCAACTACACCCGTTTGATCTTGTGGGATGGTTCTATTCTTCACTATTTCGTTTGATTCCCGTGTCATTCTGGAGAAACAGTTGGGGACATTCGAGATCAAGTTGGTCTTGTTCCATAAAATCTTATGCCCAGTTTCCCGCGTATGCTTAGCTACAGAAGACTTCTCAGTTTGACTCTTATAGAACAGCACATCATGCCGGTGTTCTTTTTGGCGTACCAAAACTGCGCGACGTGTTTCTCCAATGTACACCAGCCCACATGCATAAGGAATGCAGTAGACACCGGGTTGTTTATTTCTTTCGGTTAAGTCTTTATGTGTAAATAATCATTGGTAGAGTTTGTTAGAGGTGCTGTGGTAGACTTTTATTTTTTTCTTGAGAGAGGATTGGGCCAAGAGATGCTGGGCCAATATATGGAAGATTTACTGAGGATGTGGATTCTTGATCGAATTTGTTCGGTTTTTGGTCCAGGGAGATTTTGTTGCTTGGAAAACCATTTCTTGTGAGTACTTGACGAGATGTTCAAGTTGTTCGTCATTAATATGCTCGGCGTCACCTATAGCATTCGCTCGATATACGAGAGTCTTACACAAGGAGGATTTAACTCTTGGATGATGGAAAGAACGATAGTTTAGATAACGATCAGTGTGAGCAGGTATTCTGTAAACGGTGTGACTTAATGATCCGTCACATCTTTTTTGTAGAAGAACATCCAGGAAAGCCAGAGCTTGACGGACGTTTTGTTTTTCCATGGTGAATTGGATTGAAGAGTTGAGGCTGTTGAGATGATGTAAGAAAGCTTCTAGTTTTTCGCTACCATGAGGCCATATCGCTAAGATGTCGTCAACATAACGGCGCCAAAGAAAAGGTTACTGAGCTTAAGTTTCAAAATGTTCCATGTAGATATTCGCTATAACTGGAGAAAGACGTGATCCCATATATAGCAGCTCCTTCCATCGGTAAAAGTTGTCACTTCGTTGGAAGATGGTCGAAGAAAGGCACAATTTCATGCAACAATTAAGTCATCGATTTCGTCTGGAGAAAGGTCGGTACGATCTTTAAGAGTGGAATCGGATAGAAGTCTCTCTTTCACGATTTTACAGGCTTCGTTTATGGGTTTAGTGAATAGTCTGACGACATCCAAGCTGACCAGAATGTCACTCTCTTGAAGTTTAACATTTTCGAGTTCATGCAGTTAGTTATGGGGTTGAAAGAGTTGTGGACGTGATGTTCTGAATTTCCCATCAGTGGTTGGCCAAGGGCGTAGGTAGATGAGCCTCTGGATGCTACTATGGGTCGAAGTGGGATGGTGGGATGGTGAACTTTAGGCAAACCACAGAAGTTTGGACAGTATGAGCTTCATGGGCGTAGATGTCTGTGTAGTCTGGCTGGTAAAGAATCAGCGCGGTTAAGCTGTAACAATTTTGTAGCAACTTTTCTTTCCACAGAGGTAGTATAGGATCACGGTTTAACTGGCGGTAAGTTGAGGTAGACAGGACATCTTTTACTTTCTTCTTTCAAAAGGTTATTTTTTGGAGGTTTAGTATCAAGGAGTGTTTGTGTTATTTGTACTCGTAAGTTGTTTACATTTTCTACAAAATTTTCTACATTTTTTTTTAAATCATACAACAACTTGAACTAAAATCGAAACTCTTGCCAAGAGAAAATGCAAACAACTTACGAGTACAAATAACACAAACACTCCTTAATGCTAAACCTCCAAAAAATAACCTTTGTAATTTTGTTGACGTGTGTTAACAACTAATTGTTTGTAAATAACTGACCAACCGTAAAATTGATCGATTTGCATAACTATTTCGCTTGCCACAGAAAAAATATATTCAACAGAGAGCTACGGCGATGCAAATGAGTTTTATTATCCAAATGGCTTTGACAACGGCGTGTGAAAACAGCGAATTTTAAAAGAAAGCGAGAATGCTGTGAAAAGCAAAATTTCAGCGAGCGACATTTATAAAGTTTTAAAGTATTATTGCTCAACGACGTATGAAAACAGTTTAAAACAATAGGCAAAACATACGTAAACTTGTGAACACTAAATGAAACTATATAGAAGTATATATTTTTAAAAAAACATACCAGGAGAGGACAGAAAAGCTGAAAACGTTTGATACTAAACGGTCATTCTTCTGTTGTCCAACTATACTCAACAAAACCGCTACAAGTCTTTACCCTTTCGTCAAATATTTTCCACATGCCAACCTCATCGTGTCATGCCTTTGAAAAAAGTTTCAAATGGCTTCTAAATGCTTGTAAGCATTTTCGTCTTCAAACTCGAACAATCCACTTTCAATTTCCATGCAGTCAGCCGAGTATTTAAAGCGATTTTCCAAGCGAACAGCCAAAAACGAGCAAGCGACGAAGAAGGACGAAGAAACTTCATCAACTAAACTTTAAAAACACTAGGACTGCATTCTGACTTCCCTTCGTAACTAGATCTTCAAGTTTTGACTGGTTTTTTTTATCACAAAAGACGTTCCAAGCTTCCCTGTCAGACTGCATGTCGGCAGTTGTTTACTGTCGAACGATAAACTTTGGGCTTTTGAATATCACGTGAATGTCATCTCGATTACGCAATTTAATTATGTTAATTTACCTAATTATGTAAATTATAAATCGTACGATTAGTAATAAAAAAAAAAATTATGCTATTTACCGTTTTGGTCGGTCCGTATAGAGAAATATTTCTCTATACGGACCTCAGGAAATATTTCTCTATACGGACCTCCCAGCCGGTAAATAACATATATATATTTGACAGGATGAAAGAAATTCAAATTGTTTATTATATTCTAATGCTATAATTATCCCAGCTATAATCATCTTGGTAATGAGAATGAGATGAGATCGGCGGCTGGCTTTCAGTCTATCTCGTGTTTGCATCAGGTTTGCATATATATATATATATATATATATATATACTCGTTGAACATCCAAGATATATATCTATATACATTACTGTATTGTTTTTGTATCTACAGCGCATGCGCGAGTAGATACTATGCTCTGATGCGTGTAAGTAAATTAACAAAAGAATGCTTTCGGAGTCGATCAAAACATAGAATGAAACGAGTCGCCGACGACAAACCACCGAAGCCAATATAACTACCGTAAGTATTTCTTAGTCAATTCTTTGACAATATGGCGTGGGATATTCAAGGAACGATTCTACCGGCTTCGTTTATGGGTTTAGTGAATAGTCTGACGACATCCAAGCTGACCAGAATGTCA
>OZ036007.1:14728781-15011281 GCA_964035015.1 Corallium rubrum
ATTAGTCCTATTGCCCAACAAAAATAGAGCAGCTTACTTTAATACGTTTCATATGATATTCGACACCTGTGAGATTATCAATTTTATTAGTGGCGGAAAAATCAATAAACCACTCTATTTTATATAATAAATTAGATAATTTGCATATGGCTGTAATATGTTCTCAACCACTGGCTACTTTATGAATAATCCCGGCTACCGAAACAGGTGGGCAATTTGTCTGCGCTGACCAAGAAATTGTGGGTAAAAATCAATGGTTCTGCCATTTTCTCTCCCAGAACAGTTTTTTGACTGACAAGCTTTCTTTATTTATACCAGAAGTGTACAATAGAGCCATTTTTCTTTTCGAATGTGATTACAGTGTCTTTCTTTGTTTGGAGAAAATCTTTTTTACAATGGGAGGAAGGAAAACAGTGGATTCTGTGAAGAAAACATGGAAGAAATTGCATTTTGCATCATCGAGCACATGTTGCCTGCCTCGATCGAGCAACTTAAATTCTATCTACGAATTGATGGTAAATTGAAATCAGTTCTTTATACGTTTTTTTTATCCACAAAATGTTTAAGAGGTTAATTTAAACAGTTCAAGCATGAACTAAGATATTGTCGAAAAATTTGCCCGCCATGTCTTCAACTTGAAATGGGTCTAAAAACACCGCTATACCTTTCTTGTGTTCAGTCATGACCACACTTGGACATGGGAAAATAGGGGAAGATGTGACAAAGCTTTGTATCTGAATGTGCGCCTAAGTTGTGGCTTTAGAAATTGATCGACAATCTGTATTTGTTTGGATTACACTCTTGAAGGAACGTTTCTGATTTATAGTTTTGTTGTTAAAGATGACACTAGTTGCACTCTATTGGAAATCCCAATATTTTTTTCTTCTGCTTGAGGAAGTTAAATTTTGCTGTTATTTTGTAGAATAAGTTATCGTGGCGTCCGAAGAAAACATACAAATATTTTAATAGTTTCACGGTGGCTTCAAAACAAAACAGGGTTTAAAACACTCTTGTATGCTCTTTTGAGTTTTGTATGCTCAATTGTGTGTTACCGACAGGTGGGAAAAGCGCTGATTGGTTGAAACTTTTCCTTGAATGCGCTTGCGCAGACATGAAATATGCTGCCCTGAGCCCAAAGTTTGCAAATGACAAGTATTTATAAAATGCATGTCTTCTTCATAAACAACATTCTACAGAGTGTATTAAAGTTTTACGGGATATTTTAAATAATCTTTTTTCGATTATTAGTCGAGGAGGAGAAGCGAGGAGAAAAGTCGACGTAGCACCCCCACTACACAATAGTTTTGACTCAAGATTATAATAGGCTGGTACCCATAGAACATTGCTAGGTCAGTCGTACTCACAAATTGTGGGGTCAGTGGCCTGCTATACATAGAGGGGTGGGTGGTTCTTTGGTTAGACAGACTTAAAGTGCCCAAAATTAGTTTGTCTCATTTGAAAGAACACTTAAAATGATAGAGTAACATCTTTTGCAGTTTTTCGTTTCCTTACTTCGATGTTGAGATATTTCGGTTTGTTTGAAATGTAAATTAAACAATTGACGTCACATGTGCATAATGAGTTATCAGAGAAGGTGATTTATTATATAAAATAGAGTGTTTTATGTAATATATGAACAACGAGAGCGAGGGTTTCACCGGGATATCAAAACACGAGAAAATAATGTATGAAAACACGAGCGCGAAGCGCGAGTGTTTTTGTTAATTGTTTTCGAGTGTTTGGATATCCCGGTGGGACACGAGCACGAGTTGTTCATATGACTTCTCAAATGAATACGATTTTAATGAATGTTCAATAAACTCTCGTGGGATGAGATAACCAACTGTACAAAATTTATTCATACCGAGTTGTTTTTCAAGAAGATGTATGGTTGAAGCCACGTATACTTGACTTTGTCGTCTTTCAAATGGTTGAGGATGTTTTGGCTATATTTGAACACTCAAAGAAGTTTGAGAAGCATTCAGTCAAGAAATTCGAAGTTTTCGACCAGAAAAGGAGCGACAACACCTTAATTTTATCGTTTCCAACATACCGTGACTGTCTGTAGCTGAGAAGGCGACCAGAATTTATTAGCTCACAAGCCTATCTTCGCTTGGCTGTTTTACCGATTCGTTCTGTCGTTCAACCGTTGTTCTTTGAAAGAAAATTACTATAACCAAAGCGAAATGTCATGCAATTTAGCTGGCGATGTGTCGTGATGTTTGTCTTCTCTTCTTATTCTGATATATCTGTTAGCTTGTGTTGAATGCGTAATTAAGATATTTGAGGAAGATCACCAGTGACTTTCATCAAATATCTTAATTGCGCATGCAGGAAAAATCTATTGTAGTCTTTTGTAGCTGAGGGTGTTTCACCGGGATATCCAATCTCGTTCCCAGAGCCCGCGTTTCCCACCCGGGAAACGAGAGACTCTGGGACAATCCGTTTCACATCGATATTTCATTGGCTGATGAACACAGTGAACTCTATATAACTCTTCTTCCGGATAACAAGAATCCTGTGATGGCGTGAACGGATTATTTTAGACTTAGACTTTTTTTTTAGACTTAGACTTAGACTTTTATTAGAAATACACAAAAATAATATATATATACAAGATAAGACTTGCCCACAGGTAGCTTTAGCTAATCTAGGAGGGTCAGTCCAAATAATACAATTAAACGAAAAAGAAAACCTTTTTGTAGGAAAAAGAAAAGAAAAAGAAAAAGAAAAAGTTGCCAAATAAAGGTGTTATAGATAAATCATAACAATACGCATATATATTCATGTGTATATTATCGCATATGCTTGTATATACGTGCACATGCACATACATACTTAAATTTTTTAAAATTTTTTAATGATCATAGAGACTTCAATATATTGATCCTCTTCTTTTAATACATCAAGTAGTATTTGATGAATCTTCCGTTTAAATTTATTTTTAGGTAATTCTCTAACAGAGCACGGTATCCCATTCCATAATTTAACGCCAAATCTCGAAAAAGCAAGTTTTTGAATTTCAAGGCGAGAGGGTTTAATATAAAAGTGTTTTAATGTGGATGATCGCGTATTATAGGAGTGTACACGGGAGGTGTTGGTGAATAAATCTGATATATTAGTTGGACTTAAATTATTACTAACATCATGCATTAAATTGGACACAGATTCGCAGTATAAAAAACTCACTGGTAAAATATTTGCATCAATAAATAACGGGACTGCATGTTCATTTCTATTACCAAAGAAAATAAAGCGAAGTACTCGCTTCTGTAGCTTTAAGATTTTTTGTAAATATGATTTACATGCCTGTCCCCAAAGAATCAATCCATATGATAAATAAGGATGAATTAATGATTGGTAAATGTTCAAAAGGGTACGTAAAGGAATAAAATGTCTCAATCTAGCAATTAATCCCACGATTTTACTAATCTTAGTGGCTACATGATCAATATGTTGTTTCCATGAGAGGCTCTTACCGATTATTAGACCAAGATATTTTATAAACTCTTTACATTCAAGTGGAACATTCTTCTGTTTATCATTATCATTATCATATATACTATGTTTTGGTTGAATTGTAAGTTTCTTTTGATAAGGACGAAATATAACAAAATTTGACTTTTTTATATTTAGAGTTAATTTATTTGAAGTTAACCAATTGTAGAGTTTACGTAACTCACGATTTACTACCGTTTCTAAACTTTTGAGATTTTTGTCAGCATACAAAATATTAGTATCGTCGGCAAACAAATAGAATTTAAGATCATTTGAACAATTTTGTATGTCATTAATATATAACAAAAATAGAAGTGGACCCAAGATAGAACCTTGAGGTACACCACAATTAATATTAGCTTTGTTTGATATGTAAGAACCAATCTGCGTTGTTCGTGTTCTTTCACTTAGATAAGAAGAAAACCATGTATTTATAATACCACGGAAGCCATAGTAATTGAGTTTACCAATCAAAATATCATGCTCCACTGTATCGAATGCTTTCTTCAAATCGATAAAAACCCCACAGGTAAACAATCGTTTATTCATGTTAGTTTGTATTGCTTCTACAAAATCAGTAATTGCGTGCTGTGTCGAATGACCCTTACGGAAACCGTATTGTGAAGAAGATAATATCTTATTTTCCTCAATAAACGATTTCATTCTTTTATACATCATTTTTTCAAAAAGTCTGTTAAAATTTGACAGTAACGAAATTGGTCTGTAGTTATTTGAATCTGTCTCATCCTCAGTTTTAAAATTATCTCAGAGCCTTTCGTTTCCCGCCCGCTGGGTAAGGGGAACGTGGGCCCTGGGAACGAGATTGCGGGATATCCAAATGCTATTTCGTGATCCTTTATTATTGGTTAATTAGCTCATGAATTATTCATGAATTTGAGAATGATTTTTCCGCCACTAATAAAAGTGATAATCTCATGTGTGATTAATTATGATAATCGCACATGTGACAATTATCGCTATCAGAGAATTTGCTATTATCAAACCAAACTTAATTCGAAGGAAGTATGTGCGTGTGTTTCTCTCACAATGCCAAACATGTAGAATTTTCAAGTGATTATGTTTGATAATAGCAAAGATATATAGAGAATAATACATGGATGTGCGGAAATGTGAAATTTATTTCGAGTGTTGACGAGGATATCTCACGAGTGAGCGAAACGAACGAGTGAGATATCCTGTTCAACACGAGAACTAAATTTCATATTTCCAAGCATCCATGTATTGTTTTGTTTATTATATAAAAAAATTTTCCTATTGCCTTGCAAAAATTGCATTAAACTATAATGCTGATTCAACTCATTATGCACATGTGACGTCAAGTTGTTTAATTTACATTTCAAACAAACTGAAATATCTCAACGAAGCAAGGAAACGAAAAACTACAAAAGATGTTACTCTATCATTTTAAGTGTTCTTTCAAATAAGACAAACTTAATTTTCGTTTCATGTGCACTTTAAGTCTGTCTAACTAACTAAAGGACCACCCACCCCCTCTATGTAGCAGGCCACTGACCCCACAATTTGTGAGTACGACTGACCTAGCAATGTTCTATGGGTATCAGCCCATTATAATCTGGAGTCAAAACTATTGTGTAGTGGGGGTGCTACTAGGTCGACTTTTTCTCGCTTCTCCTCCTCGACTATATGTTATGGAACTTCTATATGGGTACTAGAATGGTTTTTCAAGCCTCCTGCACTTCGACAAACACGACAAATCACAACCTTCAAATGGACAAATATGGACACCGCCAGGTTGTTGGCATCTGTGCAGTCCGAAGACGAAGTTGGGTTGGGCTCTTGGCCGTGTTGTGTTTCTTTAAGGGCGAGTGACTTTTTATTGAGAATCGTTGGGAAAACGTCTTTATCAGAGGCCTTGTATTCGTTGCTGAAGTGATTGTTTCAGTTTTGAAAGAGTGTCTTGTTCTGTTCTGTGTCAGCTTTGTTGCCCATGTTGTCATTAAAATCCAGTTCGTCTCTTTCGTCATCGTTATCGTCGTTGTCTTTAGAAAGTAGGTACATCTTGAAATTAGTTGCAAGCTCTTCGATACGTTTTGATAGAGACATGATGCAAATTGGACAGTAGGCAAGTTGTGGTCGGGTATAATTATGATCTGATACCGTTGACGTGCGCAAACAATCTTCGTGGAAAGTGTTCAGTTCTGTTAGTTACTTCTGGAATAATTGCGGTGCCCTGAAAGTTGACTTGCGGGCGCAGCTAACTTTCAAACGCTTTATATTCCGTGTGTGAGTTCGTTCGTTCGTTCGTTCGTTCGTTCGTTCGTTCGTTCGTTCGTTCGTTCGTTCGTTCGTTCGTTCGTTCGTTCGTTCGTTCGGAATCAATAGTATATTTTTGACGCGACATTTTTAACGCGACATTTTGAACGCCACAGGGCACCGCTCTTTAGCACTGTGTCTGGTTTTATTGTTGTCATCAGAAGAACAGTTGTTGTCATCACAGGCCAGAAGTGGATGTGGTTCATTCCCCATGAAAGTTTTCCATTGACAAGCAGCGCTGATCCACGGTTGAGACTTCCCTGGCCTATGCAATTGATAAAATTTATAATTGATAGAAATCCACATCGATCAATAAGAACTGATATTAATTGATAGACATTGATAATTGGTGAATAGTTGATGACTATCGATTGTGACGATTGATTGGTATCGATTATCAATAGCAACTGATGAACTAATTGTGATCAATTGGTGCCAACTGGTATTCGATTAAATGGTTCAAAACAGAAACATTAATTGCTAAACAATTCATTGCTAGTTTTGTTATTTAAAGAGGCTATAAACTACCAAAACGAAGACTTTCTTGTAATCGAGGAGAATTGATCTAACAGATGAACCTGTACCATTATAGTTGACAATAATGGCATAATTTATTTGCTATTTGACTGATAAAGTTGACTTTGTTGATCTTGTGAAGTACGGTAGTATGATTTCTGTTAAGTACGATGATTTGAATAGAATGACAGTACCAAATGAATTCTACTTGCAGCAATCATTGGATGACCGACTTCAAAATTGAAATCCAGCTTGTTATTTTTTACGCACAACAGTTTATAATCTGGGTTCGGAGACTCTCTGTTGACATACCACAAACGTACTGCATGTAATGTACATACAGTACAATTCAAAACATCACTCTGCTGACATATTGCATCATACGATGAAGAAAATACACTGTATAATATATAGGAACTAGTTCTCAGATAAACGAAGAACATCTTCACGAAGAACATCTTCAGGATGAATTAGATCACCTTAAATTGGTTTTAACTAACAACGGTTTTCCTGATAAAATTATTCAAGCTTCTATGACACCTTTGGCACATCTGGAGCGGAATACTCAGCTCCAGGAAAAGCACCTTCAGTTTCCCTTCCGTACATCGGACAAGCATCCCACAAGATTAAGAGGATTCTAAATCGCGCTGGTATGAAGATACTGTATTTCACAGTCGTCAACACAAATTGTTCAAGGTACTTTAGTTTCACACATAAAGATCAAGTGGATAGCCTACATAAGCCAGGAGTGTATCGCATTCCGTGTGAATGTGGCTTGGTATACATCGTGGAAACGGGGAGGAATCTCTCAACTCGCCAGAAGGAGCACAAGACAGGTTGCATAAAAGCTCAACATGATAAATCTGCTGTTGCAAAACACGCTTGGAGGTATGACAATCGTGTTAAGTGGGAAGAGTCGTCACTCTTAGCCAGCGACAAGCAATACTTCACGCGAAAGAACAGGGGAATCTATTGAGATTACAAAACATCACACTATCTCTCAAGACAAAAGGGACAGCCACTAAACAGCATGTCGTGTGCCCTACTCGGAGAACATTCTTGATTTTGTTTTTCCTAATTAATAAAATTAACGTGATACGCCATTGTATTCTTACGTTATTTAATTGATCAGTTGCATAAATTTATAAATGACGTGAGCCAACAGCTTATTGTTATTTCTCTGATGAAAGCCTGAGTCGACAGGTCGAAAGCTTAGCAAATAAACATTTTTACGCGGTGTTTAAAAAAAATGGCATTGTGGACAAAAGCCTAGTTGTCAGTTCTTGTACCCTGAAGAAGATTGCTACATGTTTGGGAAAGCCATAAAGGCTTTCGGAAATCAATCTTAGATTGAATCATTGAATCCTAAGATTGAATCATTGAATCCGAAGATTAAATTATTGAATCTTACGATTGAATCATTGAATCCTAGGATTGAATCATTGAATCCTAAGATTGAATAATTGAATCCTACGATTGAATCAGTGAATCCTAACATTAAATCATTGAATCCTAAGAATGAATCATGGAATCCTAAGACTGAATCACTGAATCCTAAGATTGAATCATTGAATCCTAAGATTAAATCATTGAATCCTAAAATTGAATCATGGAATCCTAAGATTGAATCACTGAATCCTAAGAATGAATCATTGAATCCTAAGATTGAATAATTAAATCCTAAGATTGAATCACTGAATCCTAAATTAGTAGAAACTTACTAGTATTCTATTGCAAATGCTGCAATCTGATTGGCTACTCTACTCGATATCTATTCGTCGATACATAGCGAGTAGCAAATTGAGTACCAGTACTCGCGCGGCCATGCAGTAAAACAACATGGAGGACACGAGGAGTGAAAGATTGTTTTGCCTTGGTTTTCGCACAGAAACAATGGTTATGCTTCGTTTTTTGAAATAATTTGGAAGAACTAAAGTACACAAGTTAGTTTCTACTAAAACAATTAGATTATTCGCTCTCAATTTACATGAGATGATAGTAATTTATATGACTATTCACTCATAGAAATTTCGAGCCCATAATCTAATTGTTAAATAGAATCATTGAACCCTAAGATTGAAGCACTAATCCTAAGATAAGACTGAATCACTGAATCCTAAGACTGAACCATTGAATCCTAAGATTAAAACATTGAATCCTAAGATTGAACCATTGAATCCTAAGATTATATTAAAGCATTGAATCCTAAGATTGAATCACTGAATCCTAAGATTGAATCATTGAATCCTAAGATTGAATCATTGAGTCCTAAGATTGAATCATTAGGTTTGAATAATTAAGTCTTAGGATTCAAGGGTTCAGTCTTAGGATTCAATAATCTCAAAATTCAATGATCATTTGCAGTACCCTTTCTTATAAAACACGATTTACGTTAAAGTAGGACTATATTTAACAATTAGGCAACGAGGACGAGTTGTCTAATTGTTTTAGTATACACCCTGTACTTAGATATATTAATTTCGAGAAAACAATCCACACACCGTGTAATTTTTAAAATAATTTAATTCAATTTTATACGCACGCGCGAACTCACGCGACATCACATGACATGTAAACACGTGAAAATTATGTATAATACTCGAAGGATCAATTGTCAGAAGCAAACCGTTTGGTGTTACAATGTCCATAAAACATTCGTAAGAAAGAATTTCTTCTTAAAACTTATAAAAGAAACGACTACCAAGGGAAAAAAAGTTCAACTGGAAAGTGGAAACGATCATGCTTGACTGAGGTAGTTGTTGTTAAAGATTGATACTGTACAGCCATGGAAATTGAACGATTAGGGAGCTTGCATCTGGATATTTGTGGCTTGGTTTTCAATGCGAAGCTAGACATCAGAGTTAGCCTGATCAGTTGTTTCAAGTGCCGAAGACGTTGCAGGTGATAATCGCATAAGGTCTGACTTGCTGTAAGTAGAGCTGCAGCGACTAGACTGAATGGAAGGATTACTCTCGCCCGAGACGAAGCAACTTAGAATATTCGACATGTTTTCCCTCTGCTGGAAAGAAGCCCTCGAGCTGTACGACTGAATGGAGAGATCAGATTTGTGACCAGTGACAGTCTTGATGTGTCTAGCCTTTGGATTAAGGTGCTTCATGAAGTTTTCGACGGTTTTAACTGGGCAACGAGGTGAATTGGGAACTTCAAACATTTTGCCGTCAGCTTCGTCGATGTTGTCGTTCAGACCGCCTTGGTGGTTTTTGGTGGAAATTAACGCATCGCGACGGAACCCGTAGTACCGGCGTCCTTGTACTGTTGAGCGAAGGACCAGCATCTGTTTGGTAAGTTTACCTAGATTTTCTCGACCTAGTTTACCAAAATAGAGGGTAATATAAAACCAAGCTGTTTGCATGAGCTGGCGAGGATTTTGCGAGTCGCTGTTGCCAAGCTGGCCACTTTCGTACAATTTTTCCAGTTGTTCTGGCGTGATTGCAGCTTTGTGGACAATTGCTCCGACTTTTCCTTCTCTCGTATGTTTCTTACAAATAGCATTCAGGGTTTTGTTGGCTTTATCAAACGCAGGGTCAGCAATTATCGACCAAGGTTTGTTGTTTCGTGCCTGTTCTAAATGCTGGTCAATCGCTGAACCACTCTAAAAAATACAGTTTTTCTAGGGCAAACTGACGAAAATGTTGTGTTATTTAACCACTCGTGAGCGGCAAGTAAAAGCAGATTTATTAATAAAATACTGTTTCTATTTCGTTCCTTACCATTAAAAATCTCCATGCCAGAATTTTCTATCAAACTCTCCAAAAATTCCTCCGAAACGTCTGCAAAACGAGAGTTTACTGCCGTATTTTTTCAGGTTTGTTTTCATTTTTCTCAAACGTCGTCCATCACGAATTGACAACGGTTGAGTAGCCAATCAGAATGCAGGATTTGTAATAGACGATGGTTGGGTGTATATTAATAACGATTATCCTTTCTGTTTCGTACGACGGGTCTTCTCCATCCGTCTTTATGTCAGAATTACCGTTGTCATGACCGTGTTTACACAACGGTTTGGGACTCTCGAACACATCTCCCCATTGCCAAAACGAGCCGGGATTTTGTCGCTCAGGGCAGACGAAGTAGGGTCTTCCGTAACTTTCTTCCATTTTGTCTTTAACCATTCGCAGTGTCGTAAATTTCTGATGGGTAGGAGAGACTGGATATACACAGCTACTTGTTCGAAAGGATTTTGGGTGAAGGAAAATTCGAGTGTAGAATATATACATTTTAAGACCAAACCGGGACCAGTTGCGAAAAATGCAACCACACAGGCCTTCCGGCAGGAATTGAACCCACGACCTTGCGATTCTAGTGCAATGCTCTGACCACTGAGCCACGGAGGGCGCTGCCGAGAGCTTGATCGCGAGTTCTGTATATATAATAAGGTGGTAATGCCAGGAGAGAATTGGGTATATTATAAGTGATATTGGGCATTTCACTCGATTACATAGCATGTTCTAAGGATTTGGGGTGAAGGAAAATTCGAGTGTAGAATATATACATTCTAAGACCGAACCGGGACCAGTTGCGAAAAGTGCAACTACACAGGCCTTCCGGCGGGAATTGAACCCACGACCTTACGACTCTAGTGCAATGCTCTGACCACTGAGCCAAGGAGGGCGTTGCCGAGAGCTTGATCGCGAGTTCTGTATACATAATGTGGTAATGCCAGGAGAGAATTGGGTATATTTATACCATTATAATAAACCCATGCAATTCTAAAAATAAAGTTTCAACCAGTTTAAACTGGTTGATGCCTTATTTTCAGGAAAATTATTCTTTGTTGTTGAGTTAGATGCAGACTTATGGTGAAGGCATTCCTGCGGAGCGATCTCACTCTACTAACAGTAAAGAAATGGTGCACCAAGAAAAACGACGCCGTAATCTTTTCTATGACAACAAGACGCCTGCTCAGGCGTTCACTCGGGTTACTCATAGCAATGAAGCTTGGTATGGCCTATGCACGAAATAGCGCAACAGCGTGCACATATCAAGCGTTTGTTAAAAAGTAAAAAATAACCTACCGTGCTAGATTTGGTAGATTCAAGCGATCATTAGACAACCCCGTGAAGTTACAGACAAACCCCGTGAAGTTTTAATTGTTGCCAGTTCGCCAGCCGTTAGTGAAAAAGCTGGATTGAACGAGCTACAAGACCGGCAAAACATTGGTGCAGTGGCGAACTGGCAGCTAACTTCACGGCGTTAATCTAGACGTGCAAACAGTTCGACCATGGATAGTAAAAAGACCTTTTACAATCCATGGTTCGACATAGTAAATGTTTATCAGTATTTTTTGCATTGTTTTGTGCTTATTACTTGCGTTTTGTAGTTGTTAGACTAAGCAGCAAGTGGTTACTCAGTAAGTAGTACATTAGTGGCATGGCGATGTATGTCAATGTAATGAAACAAAATGTTTGTTTTATCGTTAATAAACATTGTGTATAACCGGGCAATCAGTGACAAAATAAGGTGGGACAGTTGTTAAAAATCGCATATTTTATACTTAACAATAAATAATTGTTATTTAAACCCCCTCCCCTCTCTCAACGTTGTTATGTTACAACAATAAGTTCACAATTCGACAATCACTAATCTTAAAATTTGTATTTTAGCGATTCAACATTGAGATGGGGAAGGGGGTGACGTGCCATAACTTTTAGCGTAGGCTATATAGCGTCCTTTGTTTTCCCTTGTGGTTTCTGACAATCCGCTCCGAACTTTACCGAATGTTGTGCTGGTTTCTTTTCCAAATCTTGTGTATTCAGCATTTTGCTTCAACATGTGTCCTTCGCGGTGATTTTGGACATGTCATGGCTACCAGACAACCCAAAGAAAAGCTAGAGTATGAGGATTTTCTTACATGGACGGTGACTTCGCTAAAGGACTACCTTATAATTCGTGGTTTAAAACAAAGTGGGATAAAGGCCGAACTTATTGCCAGAGCGTTCGGAGGGCATGAACTTGGAGCGCCAAGGAAGTTTTCCCAGGAACAGATATTTGAAAATATCAAAGTAGAGTACACGAGAAGGCTGAGGGCGAATGGCATCAAAACCGACCCAAACACTTTACAAGACAATGAGTGGTAAGAATGGTACTGCTGAAGTACACTGTATGCAACCACGTTATAGCAGTTCTTTACAATGTCAACTATGCATTCAACAAGCAGTATGTTTCACCTGTCTGCACAAGTATTCCTCAAGGGTAGAATCAGGGAACGAAAAAGGAGGTAGAACCTTGTAAACTAATGAGTTTAACTTTTAGAAAAGATAACAAGTCAAGAAAAGAAAATGAAAGAAACCCAAGCATGGACCAGACTTTAAGAAAACAGTTTGACCCTAGGAAGCCAGAAGATAGAGCCATTTCCGATGATAGTGTCAGCTCTCTTGAATAACATTAAGAAAACAACCCCCTCTGCCTGTGTTCTTCGATCTTTCCATTGAACATCGTAAAGATGATGGTCTTCCTTTGCCTTTGCCTTTGCCAAAAAAAGGGATTGGAATTCATGTCATTTGATAGTGCTAAAGACAACCTTTGGAAGAAGCTGTTCCTTTGTCAAATGAACCAAGAGCAGGTTCATAGGATCGAGGTTGTAACAAGAGGACAGCAGTCCAAAGTGGGACCAAAGAGTGGGAAGAATAACAGCTTCAAGTTTCCATCCAGTTTCAACTTTAACTCAGAGCATCATGAAGAGTACTCTAAGGTCTAAGAAGAAACCTCAATACAGCAATCAGGTTACCAAGCTTCTCTATCGATCTGTAGATATATCCCACCTCCCACCGATCGCATGTGGTATTGCCCATGAAAAAGATGGCATCAATTCATTTACGGCTGGCATTGCAAGTCAACACGAGGATGGTCTACAAGGGTTTCAACAGTATGTATTATTTGTAAAGCCTGAGTACCCTTACCTTGCTGGTTCTCCAGATGGTCTCTTCAAATGCCGATGCTGTGGTCCTGCAACCATTGAGGTCAAATGCCCATATTCGGTTCGAACAGAGAACATCCTGAATGCCGATGTTTCCAAGAGAGTAGATTTCCTTGACGATGACAATGGCCAGCCAATATTAAAAAGGACACAAATATTACACACAAGTGCAGGCACAGATGTGGGTATGTAATGTTTCCCATTGCTATTTCATCGTGTGGACCGAAGGTCACAAACCTTTCTATGAGCACATTCGATTTGATTCTGCCTTCTGTGAAAGTGTAGTCAGTAATTTGACGGAGTTCTATAAGAGTTATGTTTTGCCATGTTTGTTGTGATTTCGGGACATATGTCAATGTCCCAAGTGCGAGAAAGTCATTTTGGAGGAGAATGAGATCAAGAAACCAGCCCAGGAAAACAGCGTTTCATGTGCTAACTGTAGTACATGGTCGCATTTGCCATGTTCCGGGTTAACTGATGGAGAAGCCAAGTCTATGGGTGCATGGTTGTGTTTTGGTTGTTTGGCAGATACGGCAGCAATGGGAATAATGAAAGTGATAATGATCACCCCATTGATGACAACACCCTTGCTGCCACTGTTGACAACCCCCTTACTATCGCTGTTTTGATGACAACACTCTTACTGCCGCTGTTGATGACAACACCCTTATTGCCGCTGTTGATCCTGACACCCAAACCACATCCCATGGTGCTAGAAGGGTAATGGGAAATATTGGTTTAGTTTGTCGACTAGACAACATTCCTGTGGGTGGTGAGCATGTTTGTTCCGTATGTAGAAATGCTGTACATGCCTGGTGCAGTAATCACGAAGACATTACAAGTTCGGCAAATTTACTTTGTAACAAGACGCCTGCTTAGGCGTTCACTCGGGCTACTCGATTGCTGCAACTGGACTTTGCATAGCCTATGCACGAAACAATGCAACACCGTGCACATAACCGTTTATTAAGAAGTACAAAGTTTTCAGAGGCAATGTACTTACAGCTGTGGATGAAGCGTTTGCTGAATTGCTGAGTACATATAAACAAGTTCGTTTTTCCAAATAACAACGGTGATTTTAAAACTTTCAGTAGACAAAACGTAGTGCGGAATTCTTCATATTCAAGCGATCATTTCGATATAGAACTTATTTATATGGAAGAAACAGAAAAATATTTAAACATGTTTCAAAACACACGTTTCCATATGTAATTCGTAGTTTGCAATAAATCCCTTGAGATTCAGAAGATAAAGAAACGGCGGCCATGCTGGAGGAAAAAATACTTTAAATACAATAGCGGCTGATGAGATTCTTTTGTTAAAGTTCCTCCAACATAGCCGCCATGACGTCATGTGCAAACCAAGAATACCGAGTAATACGACGCCTACATCAAATTTCGACATGCAAACAGTTCAACATATGTGACGTCCGACCATCGGGAATTTGTCATTGCAACTCTTCACTAATCTGTCTGTGTGTCAATTTCCCTCTCAAGAAAAGGTCTTTCACCAACTCAATACTCACATGCTCTTCCATTTTTAGCGTTGTCTAGTCTTTCAAGTCTTAAGTACACCACGTTGGGCAATGTCGAACATTTGGCAGATGTGTACGAAAAGCACCCCCCCCCCCCCCCGGCGTTTGCAGGCGGCACGACATTTGATTCGCGAATTTCTTTATTTGCAACGAGTACATGAGTTGTTGAATGCACGCGAGACTAACTTCATATGTAAGATTAAATCTTGGATGATCAAAATAAAATCCTTAAATAAAATTCTAGCTGAAATTGAAAATTGAATTCGAGAAAATTTTGTGAATTCAATTTTCAAAAGATTGAAATCAGTGCGCGAAATCGGGTTTTTTTTTCAATTTTTGTGAATTCAATTCTTGAATGAATGAATGAATGAATGAATGAATGAATGAATGAATGAATGAATGAATGAATGAATGAATGAATGAATGAATGAATGAATGAATGAATGAATGAATGAATGAATGAATGAATGAGTGAATGAGTGAATGAATGAATGAATGAATGAATGAATGAATGAATGAATGAATGAATGAATGAATGAATGAATGAATGAATGAATGAATGAATGAATGAATGAATGAACGAAACGCCAACGTACCCCCTGTCAGCCATCACTTCGTTGGATGGTTCTAGGTAATCCACGAATCCACTCTCTGTTACGATAAAAATATCTGTTGCTCTGCCTCCATAGGCAGGGGATACATAGGATATGGCTCCACTTGCGGTGATGACAACCAATACTTTAAGAGTGTAATGGTGTTTATATTCACTCCTCATACTTGGGGTTTCTGTGAAGCACTCAAAGCAGTCAATGATGCATCTCACTTTTGGGTAAAGCTTCTGAAAACATCCAGGAAGGGTAGTAGTAACACTCGAACTCTGGAGTTCAAAGGAATGCCGCCTCATTAATTATTCCACTTATTATAAAATAATTTAGATAGTACATGCGCTTTGATTGGCCAATAGCCGTGTTTGCATTAGCCTGTGCAAACATGGAAATGACGTCACGCCTTGGCTTGAGTGGCAGCATTTATTTATCTCTGTTTTTTTGAGGCTAGTTTTGAGGTTTTTCAAATACAAAAGCAAACGGAGAAAGAACAAAAAAAAATTTTAAAAATGTCGGAAGATGAAGAACCACCACAAAAAAAAACAAAAGCGTTTTGCTAATTTGAACGAAAGTGAGCTAGACAAGCTGTTAGAAGGAGCACAGTCAAAGTCTACGAAACACTCGACAAACCACGCTATTTCAGTTTACAAAGGTAAATTTAATAATGTAAATAATAATTTAATAATACGTCTTTTTGTAGAAAAACATGTATTTTCTTACACAGTATTTTTGTTCAATTGTGAGGTTTTTACTAAAGCAAGTTACGGAGATATTTTACTTTCATATTCATAAACATAAACAAAAGTCAAAAGGCAACTCAACTCTAAAGTACTATACAGAGTTGCGAATAAAAATTAAAATATGAAAATAGATACGTATTTAAATATATAGCGATTTTTTTATTCAGACTGGGCTTCTGACAAGGGTTTCCAACGCGAATTAAGTGAGATGAACATAGATGAACTCGACGAGAAGTTAAAACTGTTTTACGCAGAGGTGAGAAACAAGAACGGAGGTGAATACTCGAAGAATACACTGCTTGGTCTTAGAAGTGGAATTGAAAGATATCTGAATATGCCCCCACATAACAAAGGGATTCAAATCTCTTCAAATCCGTTGTTCAAAAAATCCAACATGATGCTAAATGCTAAGCTGAAGAGCCTCAAACAACAAGGAAAACTAAGCGTACAACACAAACCTGCCATTGAGATAGAAGATCTGAAAAAGCTCAAAGCGAGTCCCGCTATCAGCCCGTCTAGTCCGTCGGGATTATTGATGAATGTTTGGTTCCACATCACGTTGTATTGGTGTCGGAGGGGTCGTGAAGGCCAAAGAAATCTCACAAAGTCCAGTTTCCGATTCAGTACAGAGGAAAACAACAAAGCGCTCGCAACGATGAGCCACGACGAGGCGAGCAAGAATCATCCCGGTGGATTTAATTATGTCGAAAGCTATGAGAAATGTGCTCGTATGTATCAGACTGATGACCCAAACGATGGATATGACGCCTTGTGTTTGTATTTGTTCAAACTTAATCCCAAATGCCAAGCATTTTTCCAGTTTCCGAAACGAAATTGGTCAGGTCCTTCGGACGGAGTTTGGTTTGAAAACCGCTGCCTCGGCGTAAATAAGCTGGGAAACATGATGAAGGAATTGAGTTTGTCCGCCAAACGTTCGAAGATATACACAAATCACTGTGTTAGAGCTACAGCCATTACTCTCTGGTCCGATGCAGGGCTCTCAAATCGACACATTATGGCAATTTCCGGCCACAGGAACGAGCAGTCTCTGCAGAGCTATAACTCAAGGCCATCGTCGAATCAGCTTCAAAGGTGCAGTGAGGTGATTTCGAGAGCGTTGGGACCGACAGCAAATGCTCAGTTACAGCTCCAAGCAGCTTCAAACGTCCAGCAAGATCACACCCAGCAAATCCAGTGTACAGCTACACGATCCAACAGCAGTGTAAGCCAGAATTTCGCTGCCATGTTCTCAGATTGCTCCATCGGGACAGTGCACGTTTCGTTTAACAAACACGGCGGCGATCCAGGTGGCGATGATCAGTAAATTAGCCCTTTGTTTCAAACATTTTCCTCTATCAGTTTTGAACTAACACACTTTAAAGGACACGTTTTGCTCTCTTATTATTGCATTGTTTGTATACTCTTTTTGGAGTTAGTTTTATGTTATTTACATCTCTCGGCCGCCTCGTGTTTGATCGAGCTTTGAAATTTCCCGAAGAAATCTAGCAAGCGTTGTAACACGATCCTGATTGGTTCTTTCCATGTAAGGAGAATTGAGATCAATAAACGATTTATAAAATTTCTACTTTTGTTTCTAATTTGTCTATTCCCTTTTTAATTATTTTATAAAACAAATAAAAGACGTTTTCCGTGTTTGCACAGGCTTATGCAAACCTCGGAAAAGTTTGGGAAAACTCTCTGATCTGCTCTCGAGTTCTCCCAAACTTCTCCTCGGTTTGCATAAGCCTGTGCAAACACGAAAAACGTCTTTTATTTCTTAATTATTTATTCATTCTCAGGCTCCTTTGGGACTCTCTAACCCTAACCTCGTTATTTATGCTTACGTCATTATTTCTCAGGCTGCTTTAGCACCCTCTAACCCTAGTCTTCCGGAACACCCCCCCCCCCCCAATTTTATCCAACCCCCCGTGTAATACGTCATAACCGATAGCTCTCCGACTGAGGAGGTACTTCACTTAAGGCGGTTTTCCACTAGGCGACATTTGTCGACCGACTCGACATTTTCTTTTGTCTTGGCTAATTAGTTCCACTCGAGAGCTTGCGAGACAAAAGAAAATGTCGCTTCGAGCGACATTTTTCGCCTAGTGGAAAACCGTCTTTACATCCTTGCAAGTAATAGTAATTACCTTTTCATTTATACACTTTACCCTACTGTCAGTCAACAGCGAACTTTAACAAAATAGACGTTCTTTCCAAGGAACTAAACAGAAATTAGTAGACACAATATATAGTTTTTCTCTTAAACCTTGTTTGGAGGAATATAGAGAGTTTTGAACAGTCCAAAGGGCTGAATCGGCTGAGATAAATACTGTACTGTGGTGTAGCTCGAATATTATTTGAATAATATGGAGACTTTGAATATTATATTAGTTAGAACCTAAATGATCAGACAGTCTTTTACACGTTTGGTGGGAAATTAGTGTTACAATTTTGGAGAGTTATCGTTTACTTAGGCCTAGTTTGTAGAATCGGTGTGGGGAACCATGAGAGAAACGTACGATACAAGCGTTGAAAGGTTTGTGAATATTTTGACACAGAAGCGTTTAGCAACGAACACTTAGAACCTAAATATTCAGACTGATATTTGCATATACCATGTGTATAAAACTCATTAAAGATCCTCATTAGAGTGTCATTATCGAATGAAACAACGGGACATGTTGGGGCAGGGCAATTAAGGGGATTAGATACCAAAAAGGGCACGTGCATTTTGCATAAGACAGAATTCAAAACAATCAGTTTAAAATATTTATTTAGGCTTTGGTTTAAACTTATACATATATGTGAAGTTAGTTTAACTTAGAGCCTTGTTGACTTCCGGTCGGTTAATCGTGCCCAGTGCCCTCGGCCGACGTTGCTACGCAACGAGAACTACGTTGTCAGAACGTTTTGCTTTCTTTTTTGGCGAACAGTTATAGTAGGAGCAAACGAACAATTTATTTACCTTTTTCGTACCGTTTTTGTGTACAGCTGAGCTCCTAGAGAGTATAGACGTAAGTTATCACTCACCTTTATTGTTTCCTATTTGTTTTTTGTATTTTAAGTCAAACCAAACGGTGGTTATTACAATTTGTTAATGTAATTATTTGATATAGTTTCACCGCATACCTGAGGTTTATTAAATCACGTTTAAAAACACTCCAGCCTCGTGTGGTTGACACTTGCGAACTCCGGCTCTACGTTTCCCCGAGACAACGCAGCTGGGAACGCGACAGTGAAAGTCTGTACTGCTTATTCGAGGAGCCATTGGAGAAAGAAAGGTGCGATATTTTAATTGTTCGTTCAGCAATATATGTCAAGCCTTTAATTAATTTGATGTTGTAATGAATTTGGGGAGCGATAAATCGGCAATTGGAGATCCTAATGAGCCTAGCTCTGCCAGTCTAGTGGTATCTACTAATACTAAAACTATGGAGACGTCTGTAAACCCGCCGGTTCATGGACAGGAGGAAGAAACTCAGCCAGTTTCTTCAAACAAAGAAACACTAGACGACGAGAAGCGACAGCGAACCTTGTCACAAAAGGCAATCCAGAATGCTATCCAGACCAAAGATAATGAGCTCAACGCAGAAGAAAAAGCGCTAAAAATTGCTTCAGACACCGTTTACACTGCATTAAAGAGGAGAGTCTCTGTTAAAGAAATTCGAACTGTCTTAATTCCATTGTAAGAGGCTTACATGAAGTACAGAGAAACATTGAACGAAGTGGAGAGTCTTTACAAACAAAATAAATGGGGCGAGTTCACCAAACAGGCGCAGCTAGCCACCGAATCTAGTCATGTGACATTGCATTACGCCCATACTGCTATTAAGAATGCAACAGAGAGGCAACATGATATAATCCAAGAAACAAAATCACTAAGTTCTAGACATACACGTCACACCTCATCATCGCACACCTCCACATCTTCTAATAGAGCGAGGAGAATGGCCTTGGTTGAAGCCGCAGCAGCAAAACAACAAGCCAAGTTTGACCGAACAATAGCAGAAAAGGAGAATGAAAGAAGGCAATTTGAAGCCGAGGAAAAATTCCGTCTCGAACGCATACGCGGACAACATGAACGTGATATGGCCATCCTAGCAGCAGAAAGAGCGACAGCGGTTGCAGATGCCAAACTACGAGCCATAGATCAGTCAATTATCGAAGAAGAGAATCCTTCTGCGCTAAGAGAGGAGGATGAACCGGAAGATGCCAGGTCGCGCACCCAAACTTGGATCAACACTCAAGGCCAGTTTAAACAGCATCCCACCACAACGCGGAATGGAGCCGGTGAGAATACAACATCACCAATTTACATGGCAGACAGGAGAAACACCACTGTTCCATCAGTGGGTCATGACATAATCCACACAGAAACTCAAGATAATATTGGTATTGGAACCTTCAAGCCATTGACCCCAAAAGGATTTGCCGGAAACCAACCTATCTACAAACCACCAACACCGATACCAGCAGTAGTCGCCACGAACCAATGCATGGAAGGAATCGCCGAGACAAACCGACAATTAGTAGCAAGCCTGGCAAGGCAGAATCTTCCTAAGTGCCATCCTGATGTATTCGACGGGGATGCCACCTTGTTCCACCCTTGGAAAAACACTTTCAAGGCGATGATCCAAGACACAAATTTAAACCCTTCGCAAGAGATTGCCTACCTACGTACCTACACAAAGGGAAAAGTTCAAGAATTAGTCGACAACTTCAGAAAAAGACAACAAGATGATTCTACACTCACTCTACAGGAACTCTGGACCGAACTGGAAAGAAGGTATGGTAACACCGCTGTTATAACTAATGCCCTGCTTGAAAAGTTACGAGCGTCAGCGAAGTTCAGTGGAAGGGACAAAGTAAAACTTCAAAAATTTGCGGATGTCTGTAGTGACGTAGATAACCAAATGACGCGCCTCCCAGGACTTGCTTGTCTCAATTATGCGAATGCCATTCGTCCCATAGTGGATAACTTGCCGAATTTTCTCAGGTTCAAGTGGGAGAAAGAAGTTGTTAACGACGCAGAAGAAAACAACGATGCTTATCCTGGATTCCACAAGTTTGCAACAATGATCCAAAAACAAGCAAGATTTAGAAATCATCCGAATGTCTTGGCTGGTGAATCATCCAACCACGAGAACACGCTAAAGAAAAATGAAAGGAAATGGAACCCTGAAAACACTAACAAATTCGAAGTAGAGCGCAAAAGAGTATTGAAGTCGGAAACTAGAAGCCTGGACAATGAAGATAGAGCAAGAAAGGATCACGAGAAGGAAAAATACTGCTTGTTCCACGAGCGGAAGGGACACGAACTGAATGAATGCAAGGCCTTTGGCGAGAAGACCTTGGAAGAAAGAACGGAGTGGATAAAGAAAGCAGGCCTTTGTTTCCGCTGTCTGGTCGAGTTGGAGGGCTAGTCCACATCTCAGCGCGTCGTACATCGGTGGAGACTACGCATGACAAACTACCTGTGCCTCTGGAACCAGAATTAGAATGCAAGAAAGAACACTCCTCTACCTTAAGAGGCCTTCCAGAATTTGAAACCATTCCTTGCCCGAACTCTTTCAAAGTTAAAGAGAAATATCGCGAGTGTTCTGCAAGAGAAGAGATAACAAATGACGTCTACCACACAACCCCAGAAGACAATGAAGCCAGTACATCATGGGAGGACCGTCGCTTCCTCAAAATTATGGAAAAAGGGATTCACCAGAATGAATTCGGCAATTGGGAGATGCCTTCATGGTCTACTACGTTCTTTAAAAAAGAAACCACAGATGGAGCAAGACTACTTCGAGTTTTTGGCTAAAGTCTTCGAGCGCGGACACGCCGTCCCAGTTCCCTACGATGCACTGTCGGAGAGTCATGATTTAAGAAAGACGGGAGAGCAAACGGAAGAAGTCCGTCCTGGCAGAGTATGGTATCTTCCCCATTTTGGAGTTTATCACTTCAAAAAACCAGACCAGATTCGTGTGGTGTTTGACTCTTCCTGTGAGTACAAGGGCGTATCTTTAAACAAACAACTATTGGCTGGCCCAGACCTTATGAATAGCCTACTTGGTGTCCTGATGCGCTTCAGACAAGAGAACGTCGGTGTAATGTGCGACGTGGAACAAATGTTTCACTCCTTTCATGTCGACCCAAAGCACAGGGACTTCTTACGTTTCCTATGGTTCAAGAACAACGATCCTTCGCAGGAAATAGTAGAGTACAGAATGACCGTTCATCTTTTTGGTAACGGTCCCAGCCCGGCGGTGGCTACCTTTGGAATGCGAAAAACAGCAGACGACGGCGAGGAGAGGTATGGCACGGATGTCAAGAAGTTTATCTGCAAGAATTTCTACGTCGACGATGGGCTGACATCCCGATCCACAGACAAAGATGTAATTGATTTGGTAAAAGGAGCACAGGCCACACTGGCCACAGCCAATTTACGCCTACACAAGGTAGCGTCAAATTCAGTCACCGTGATGGAAGCTCTCCCAGCTAAAGATCGAGCAAAGAACATCCGAGACCTCGACCTGCGACAAGACATTCTCCCAGCCCAACGCTCTCTAAGTGTACAATGGAACTTGCACGAAGACACTTTCACCTTCAACGTCTCTCTACAAGAGAAACCATTTACACGTAGAGGAGTTCTCTCTGTGGTAAACTCGGTGTATGATCCTCTAGGACTAGCAGCTCCGGTCATCCTAGTTGGAAAGCTATTGTTACAGCAACTCGTTATCCTTGGAAAGGAAAAGCAGCATGACGATCCTCTTGGTTGGGACGACCCTCTTCCTGATAATTTGATGCATAAGTGGCAGTGCTGGAGGAACGAGCTTGTAGACCTGGAGAACGTCTCAGTACGTCGATGTTACCACCCAAAGAGTTTTGGTACTGTCGTGCGAACCGAAGTTCACGCATTCTCGGACGCTAGTAAACACGCCATCGGAACGGCTATTTACTTCAGACAAGCTGTTCGAGAGGGAGTGGTGAGTGTGTCTCTTGCCTTCGGCCAAGCAAAAGTGGCACCAATCCAACCAACAAGTATCCCCCGCCTCGAGCTATGTGCGGCAGTGTTGTCAACGCAAGCTGTAAAAAGGCTGCAGAAAGAACTCGAGTTAGAAATCCACGACGTAATTTTCTACACAGATTCTAAAGTGGTCCTGGGATATATTGAGAATGAAGCCCGAAGATTTCACGTATACGTCGCAAATCGAGTACAGTTGATTCGAGACGTCTCGGAACCGCGCCAATGGAGATACATCAACACTTCAAAGAATCCAGCCGACATAGCCACTCGTGGCATCACAGCTAAAGCACTGATGGAATCAGAGTGGCTGATTGGACCCTCATTTTTGAAGCAAACTTCGTTGAGTCCCCCGTCTGCCGATGATCACGGGATTGGTATCGATGAGAATGATGCGGAAGTCAAGAAGCAAATTAACATCCGCGTCACAAATTCCAAGAAAATTCCTGAACTGGGATCAAAAAGATTTGATCGGTTTTCTGACTGATCTACTCTTCAACGCGCTGTGGCAAACGTCGTCATGAGAGCAAAACGTTGCACGATTAAGTCTGATCTACGACTCCGACGAGATAATCGACCAACTAACGGCAAAAATCAACGTTTACCTACAGGAGCGGAAGTTAAACAAGCTACGACAGCAATCATTAGGGCCGTGCAAAGAGAAAGTTTTGTATCCGAGATCAACGTCTTGGAAAAAAGAAGCAATGACAAGCCCGAAAGCCGTTGTCTTCTGGAAAAAAGAAGAAAAGTACTTCGAAGATCAAGTCTCTATCGCTTGGACCCCTTTATCGATGAACACGGAATTCTCAGGGTCGGCGGACGTCTTCAACGGTCAGATTTGTCGTTTGAATAGAAGCATCCAATACTCTTACCCAAGAAACACCATGTGTCGGAGATGGTAATTCGGCATTACCATAAGAAGATTTATCATCAAGGTCGCCAAATCACTCATGGGGCACTGCGCCAAGCTGGTTACTGGGTTATTGGTGGCCATGGAATGGTGGCCAAGATCTTGGGTCTTTGTGTGACCTGTAGAAAGCTGAGAGGAAGAACCCTCACACAGTACATGTCCGACCTACCGGCCGACCGCATGGAGACCAGCGCGCCATTTACAAACGTCGGTCTAGACGTGTTTGGTCCGTGGACAGTACGAGCAAGAAAACTAAGAGGTGGTGCAGTCAATGCAAAACGCTGGGGGCTCGTGTTTACATGTCTTAGTAGCCGGGCAATCCACATCGAAGTACTGCAGTCCATGGACGCTAGTGCATTCATCTGTGCTCTACGCCGCTTCTTTGCGATTCGTGGTCCGGCAGCCAGACTTAGATGCGATTGCGGCACAAACTTCATTGGAGGGAAATCGGAGCTCAATGATGCGCTCATGGAGTTGGATCAAGAGAAAGTAGAGAGATACGTAATGGAACAAGGATGTGAGTGGGTATTCAATCCGCCACATGCCTCCCATTTTGGTGGTGCGTGGGAGCGACAGATAGGAACAATCCGCCGCGTCTTGAATGCAATGTTGTTGGGCATCGGAAGCTCCCAACTCGACGGCGAATTATTGGCTACTCTCATGGCAGAAGTAACAGGTATTGTGAACAGCCGTCCCATCGCTACCATTACATCGGACATTGACGAGCCAAACTCTCTAACACCAGCCATGTTACTTACAATGAAGAAGCGTCCACTCGCACCTCCACCAGGAAAATTCGTCGCCCGAGATCTGTATGCTCGTCGGCGTTGGCGTAGAGCTCAATACCTCGCTGATCAATTTTGGCTTCGTTGGAGACGGGAATACTTACAGAACCTGCAAGTTAGACCGAAATGGTGCGAGAAGAATCGGAACCTCACCGTTGGAGACGTTGTCACTGTAAAGGACAAAGACGTTTCCCGACATGAATGGCCCATGGGAAGAGTTGTAGAGTCTATAGAAAGCGAAGATGGAAAGGTCAGGAAAGCCAAGGTTAGAGTTGTTAAAGATGGAAAGAAGAAAACAGTCTTCCGTCCCATTACTGAGTTCATCTTACTACTACCAAGCGAAGCCTGAATTAAAAGACAAGGATGATATCCTTGGGCGAGGAGTGTGAAGTTAGTTTAACTTAGAGCCTTGTTGACTTCCGGTCGGTTAATCGTTCCCAGTGCCCTCGGCCGACGTTGCTACGCAACGAGAACTACGTTGTCAGAACGTTTTGCTTTCTTTTTTGGCGAACAGTTATAGTAGGAGCAAACGAACAATTTATTTACCTTTTTCGTGCCGTTTTTGTGTACAGCTGAGCTCCTAGAGAGTATAGACGTAAGTTATCACTCACCTTTGTTTCCTATTTGTTTTTTGTATTTTAAGTCAAACCAAACGGTGGTTATTACAATTTGTTAATGTAATTATTTGATATAGTTTCACCGCATTACCTGAGGTTTATTAAATCACGTTTAAAAACACTTCAGTCTCGTGTGGTTGACACTTGCGAACTCCGGCTCTACGTTTCCCCGAGACAACGGAGCTGGGAACGCGACAATATAAAAAAACAAACAAATTACGGTTAAGGCCTGCTTCTTAGATTATATTTAGGCGTTTTTATTTTAAAAGTAGCATGATTGTCTTTCTTGCCTTCTGATGATAATTGTGACACATCTTCTTTTGCCATGGGTAAATATTTTGATCTAGTTATCAATAGATGATGTTCATGGTTTTCTCTTTCATCTGGGGTCATCTTTGCCAAGTCTCTCTCTTTCGGGTCGCCCAAACTTTCCCAGTTATGAAAGAAATCATGTTTAAGCGAGTCCTTCTAAACTAGGACCAAGCAACAGGCTTAGAAATCCTTCACCATTTTGAACCAGTGTTTTCCTTTTTCGCCTCGGGGATCAGCCAGAATGTGTATATTGTCCTGGTAAGAGCTAAGTGTTTCAATTACCTGACGAGGTAGTTGGTAGTGCATTTGCCAAAAACTATGCGCTCGCATATACACCTGTTTGTTTATGATTGTGAGTTATGCGAATTTGGATAATCAGAACCTCAGCCACGCTGATTGGATAGCATTCTGAATTTAGCCAATCCAAATAAAACACAAACGTAGTAGGCAGCACTTTACAAATATCCCATTCAGCTTCCAAAAATCTCCAAACTTCAGAATATAAATCAATAATTACGACTGGTAACCCCCCTTACCTTCAAAGTATACACTATCCGATATGATTTATCATGGTTGCCTTCTTGTAACAAAAAATGCCATCAAAAGTAATATTTTGAAACCTTGGCCGGTCGTCTATGTATTTTTTTGATGTCTGCTTGATCACGTTTCCAAAATGACATACTGTAGCATCTCGGTAAAAAGCTCAGTACTCATATAAAGGCTTCAACGCTTTCCTCCCATAGAAAATATAATAAGTTACAACAGGTCAATACTAAATTTCCAAAGCTATTTACCTTTTAAACGTGAGAGTTGTATAAAGACGTCCTTTGCTTTGTAGGTAAGCTTTTCTAATGATTTAACTGCGTTGTGAATGTGAATTTGTGATAAATGTCCGCTTGTGGTGTCTCCCGCAAACAGAATGATTGTTTTGATGTCCCGGTCCGCTTGATCACGTTTCCAAAATGACCTTGTATCTCGGTAGAAAGCTTGGTACTCAAATAAAGGCTTCGATGCTTTCCCCCCATAGAATAGTATTCGCATAGGAAAGTGTTCTGTAATGGCTCCATTGAGAAAAGATATACGTACTGGGTGTAGTATTGAAAAAATAGTTAGCCAAACAGTGATATGAATGCAGCTCAAGCGGCAGAAATGCTAAATCAAAGATGGCGGGCTAGCAAAACGGTCTCGGCGCACGTTCGCTGTCATCCGTAACGTGTTCGGTTGTGACGTACTGTCCACAATCAAACAAACGCGAATCGATAACAAAGTGTGGCTGACTACGTCAGCGACACAAAAAGTACAAAGTATTTACAATGTGTTTAGAAATACTAGTACTATACATACTCTAATAATACGAAACATATAAAATATCAATCAAAATCAAGAAAGACATCTATTTACAAATACTCGTTTAAATCTCTCTGTGTTAACCTTAGGAAGAATATAATTATGCTTACGCTCTCTCAATTTCCTAGCCCTCTGGGGTGGTAGCAGTTCATTAAGTGGATTACAGTGATTGCTAATAATTTTGTTCCATAATTTACAGTCCCGTTGATTAGTAACATAAGGAAGGTAAAAAAAGATAAAGGAAAGATAACGAAGACAAGAGGAAGATAAGGAAGATAAGAGGAAGATAAGGGGAAGATAAAGGGAAGATAAGAGGAAGATAAGAGGAAGATAAGAAGAAGATAAGAGGAAGATAAGCAAGACTGATAGATAGATAGATAGATAGATAGATAGATAGATAGATAGATAGATAGATAGATAGATAGATAGATAGATAGATAGATAGATAGATAGATAGATAGATAGATAGATAGATAGATAGATAGATAGATAGATAGATAGATAGATAGATAGATAGATAGATAGATAGATAGATAGATAGATAGATAGATAGATAGATAGATAAGAGGAAGATAAGAGGAAGATAAGGAAGATAAGAGGAAGATAAGAGGAAGATAAGGAAGATAAGAGGAATATAAGGAAGATAAGAGGAAGATAAGGAAGATAAAAGGAAAGAGAAAGAGGAAAAGATTGAAATAAATTGTCCGAATATGCTTTGAAACCATCATTTTACTCCCAGTCGTCAAAGAGTGAACATGTCGTACATCTGTAACACTTGCGGGAAAATGTTTTCGAGAAGAGGCAATCTTCAACGCCATATTAAAAATTTCCATCAGGAAAGCAATACCGGGTATGTTTCCCCGGTTATCAATGGAGCAATAGTCATGCAGCATCCATTTACCTGCATGGGTGAAAACGCTTCTGGAAAACGCCAAAACTACGATTAAACTAGTCATGTGGATTAGCGAAATGATCGTGACAGAAGTGACAAAAGCACCAAAATTGGCACAAATGCACGTTATAGCGTCCTTATCAATATTTGAGTAGGAGCCCAAGCTAACTCCCCCTTGAACTCTTTATATGATAAATAAAAGTTTATCCAAATATACGAATTGGGGTACCTGCTGTGGTGATATAAATGATGTTTTTAATACTAAGCTGGAAATTGTAAATGATACTTACTGTAAGTGTATTTTGCTATATTTATTGATTATATATTGTTTTAAGTACAAACGATGGATTTTAGGACGTTTCTTATGTACACTAAATAGATGTTTGAAGTATCGCTCCCAGCCCTCGCTCGGCCATGGTCAGTTTCAAAATGGCTGCCAACATGCAAACTTGCAAGAACTGTAAGTATTTAGAGCAATTTTACTCTTCTTTCGTGTTGATACGGTATTTTATCATAACAATACTAGTCTTATTTGTAAGCAAACCACATTTGCCAAACTTAATGATAAAATTTGATTAAATTATAGATGAATTTTGTGTCAGCCATAAGTAAAAAGTAAAGTCGGACAGCCTATCTTTTTTCCATGTCATTCAACTGGGATAATTGTATCATATGCCAGGAAACTAAAGCCGATGCTTTAAAATGTCGACCGTTAAATGACCCACGGCATCTTGCCAATGGTAGTGATGTCTATGCTACATTTTTGAACAACGTAAAGGAGCTGCGCTCAATTGATGCTCTGCCGTGTCAGCTTCAACTTGACGAAGATACAATCGTCGATGATCTAATACAAAATCGTGCTTCATGGCATAAGTTGTGCAATTTAAAATTCACCAAATCTAAGGTTATCAGAGCAAAAGAGGCTATAGAGCGAAGAAAAAGGGCAAACGAACCCGAAGCTGAACCAGAAGAAGTAAAAAAAGGGACATCTAAACGTAAAAAAACCTCGGACAGTATCTGGAATTGTATCTTCTGCACCACTGACTCTAACGACAAGCTTCACAATTTTACCACCCTTGAGGCCGATAGAAGTCTTCGTCAGATAGCGTCAGAAGTTGGAGATTTTGAGTTACTGTCTCGTATTTCTGGCGGAGACCTTGTAGCAATAGAAGCCAAGTATCACTTATCCTGTCTTACATCATTCAGGAACAACTATAGATCTTTCTTGTCGAAAAAGAGCAAGATTTCTGAGACAGATGACGAAAAGATCAATGAGTGTCGAGCTTTTATAGAGTTAGTTAATTTTATTGAGAAATCTGTTGAAGAAGGAACTCAGTTTTTCAAACTGTCTGAGCTTCATTCCTTGTTTGAAGGTCGACTTAAAGATTTAGGAGTTACTAAAACGGTGAACAAAACAAGGTTAAAGAAAGCTCTCCTAGAACACTTAGAAGATGCTCAAGAGCAGCATGACGGAAAGAACATGGTGTTTGTATTCAAGGAAGGAATGCGCAATATACTTAAAGAAGCACTTAAAACAAGAGACTTTTCCGATGACGCTGCTGTTCTAGCAAAAGCAGCAACGATTGTTAGAGATGATTTGTTTGCTCACAAAGGATTTAATTTCTCTGGTTGTTTCCAAATCGGGTGCCAGCAAAACTCGGTACCCTCTAGTCTTAAGTCACTTGTCGCTATGATACTTAATGGACTTAACCTTAAAGAGCAAGAGAAAAATGAATCTCAGGCATGTCTTACCATATGTCAAACAATCATGTTCAACACGAAGAAGAGAACCTGCAGTTCTAAGACGTCCGAGACACGCCACTCCTTATTGCGCGAGCCGCCTCTTCCGATCCATTGTATCTTGGATTGAACATTCACGCAATGACAAGAAGTAAGACACTTGTAACCAAGCTTTTTCAGATGGGGATTAGTGTGTCCTATGACCGCATAAGAGAAATAGAGGATTGGCTGGCTACCTCTGTCAGTGAGCGTTTCAAGGAAGATGGATGTGTTACGCCTGCTTGTTTGAGAAAGGGCATATTCTCTGTTGGTGCCCTTGACAACATCGACCATAACCCGAGCTCAACAACTTCAGCCTCGTCATTTCATGGAACTGGGATAAGTATATTTCAGTTTTCGACAAAGGAAGTTCTGGGTCAAGAAAGAGAACCACTAACTATTCCACCTACTGGAACTGAACAGCACGCTCTCCCAGACGAATATTGCATTGTACCTCCTACCGAGCTAAAGACAAATACTGTATCAGTACCAGAACGTCAGATGACCACAGTACAAGCCACCTTGACCAATGCAATAACACAAGAAGATCGATGGGTTACACATGCGATGTCAAAACTGAGCAAAGACCCCGTGGATGCTGAGGACACCATAACATGGGCAGCTTACCACTCATCGCTGCAGCCTCCTCCCAACGAACCTCATGCAATCACTTCTCTTCTGCCGCTTTTTTATGAAAAAGCCGCTACGCCAGCTATGGTGAAGCATGGTATGGACGTGCTACGTCAATTCATAACATTTCTTAACCCTGGGCAAATACCAGTCATGGCAGTCGACCAGCCTTTATTTGCTTTGGCAAAACTTGTCCAGTGGAGGTATCCTACAACTCACGGTGAGAACAATTACGTTGTGATGTTTGGCGGGTTGCACATGGAAATGGCATTATGGAATACTCTCGGCGATTTGCTAGAAAAATCAGGATGGACTACAGCCCTTGCTGATGCAGATGTTGCTTCATCTGGCACTGCAGACGCTTTTTTGAAAGTGTCCCATCTTACGCGAACAAGGTATGCAGTAAATTCATATAATCATATTCCCCTATAGTGACAACTTTGCGCTAGTTAATCTAGACTTTTTATTCAGTTACATCTGTTAAAACGTATCTTTTTTGCAGACATGCTCATCAGGTAACTCTTCTTGTACTTCACAAACTGAAGAAAGATGCCTTTCACTATCAAGCTGAACATGACGACGACAGCACCTTTGCGTCGTGGGAAAATAACATGAGGCAACGAAGTCCCACCTTCAAGTATTGGGATATAATCATGCGATATGAGACTCTCATACTCTTGTTTGTACGAGCCTGCAGAGAAAGGAACTTTACATTATATGTTGAAGTTCTGGACGAGCTGATCCCTCTTTTCTTTGCCCTGGATCACGTGAATTATGCTCGATGGGCACCTATTCATGTCAGGGACATGAAGTCCCTACCAACTGCAATCAAGAGTGAGTTTCAAGAAAAAGGACACTGGGTGCTCTCAAAAACAAACAGAAAGTTCTCAGCGATCCCTCTAGACCAGGCGCATGAGCAAGAGAACAAGTTTGTTAAAGGCGACGGTGGTGCAGTAGGACTCACCGAAAATCCTACTGCGTTAAGGTGCATACTATTGCTTTTTGTTATTCTAAACCTAGAAATTCTTACGCAACTAATTCCTTGTATAATTTATTTTAAAAAGCTGTTCCCATCTCAATAATGATATATTCTGCATCTTTTTTCAGACGATGGATGCTGTCTGGTCCCGAACTCTCTAGAACGTTGCGGCAATTTGAAGAAGAGTACCTTGGCAATGATGATCCAGATGACCATCAGAATCATCTAAACCATGAAACTGGAAGAGCAGCTCAAGTGAGGTTTCAAAAGCAAGCGAGCAGTCTCTCTGAAGTGATCATCAAGATGGGAAACCCCTTCACGGACGATTTTCCAGAGCTGTTGACTCTTGACTGTAGAGACTGTGCCAAGGAAGCAGTAGCTGAGACGTTACTCAATCTTGAAGCGACTGGGAAGCAGCAATACCAGAATTATATGCAAAATGTAATGATCGACCGCACGAAGTCAATCCATGAGACCATCAAGAAAAACAACTTCCACTGTTTGGAAAGCCACGCACACAAAGACCCTGTCCAAACAAGGGAAACGAATTGTAACTCTGAAAAACAACGTTGCTCTCTTCGCTCAGTTGTACGTTGCGATGCAGAATAGAGATAGTGATATGGAAGAGTTCTTTACGCACGAGGTACAGTCGTTTCCACCCTCAATTTCAGATTGTGGAAATCTCAGATTGCCAAGTGCGAAGTCAGATGTCTTGAAGTTTTTGCAGCCAGCCGACCAGCCCGAGCCTGGCAAAGAGTTTGATTGCAGAATCCTGGATGGTGCAGTAGTTGTGCATTCTCTCCCCATCAACGGAGTTTCCACCTTTAACCAATACGCTGATGAGGTTTTTCTCCCTCATATCCTGCATCAAGCATCACAGAGTGGTAGAACCGATATCGTGTGGGACGCATACCGTCCCGAAAGCTTAAAAGAGGCTACGAGAGAGAAGAGGGGCAAAGGAGTGAGAAGAAAGGTTTCTGCTCAAACGAAGATGCCACATAAATGGATGGAGTTTCTACGCGACCCTGCAAACAAGGTGGAGCTGTTTGACTTCTTGACAGCCAAAGTTAAAGCATACAAATGGCCAGCCGGGAAAGCAATTTATATCACTTCAGGTAACTAACTTACCTATAATAAATCAAGTGATTGCAATAGTTGTGATAATTGTGTATTATGCCTTATACGTACATCTGTGATATCAATCGGTCCAAGTATTCCAATGCCGCCATGTAATCACGAGGAGGCGGACACGCGAATCGTAATTCATGTATTACACGCCCTCAGGTCCCATGAAGCAAAGTCTGTTGTGGTGAGAACCGTCGACAGTGATGTTGTAGTCATCCTCATCGGTAAGTTCTATGACATTCAGCATCAGTATCCTGAAACTGATATTTGGGTTGCCTTTGGAATGGGCCGTCACTTCAACTTCCTCAGCATCAATGCCATATGTGTTTGCCTTGGAGAACCAAAGTCAAAATCCCGACCGGTGTTTCATGCACTAACTGGCTGTGACACCACCTCTTGCTTCTATGGTAAGAGCAAGCAGTCTGCCTGGAAGGCATGGGAGATGTACCCTGAAGTAACTAACACCTTTGTCGCCTTAGCATCTCTACCTTTCCAGTCAGTCATCGTCGGGTCTGAAACCTTCGCGAAGATAGAGCGTTTCATCGTCATCATGTATGACAAGCTGAGTCCTTTGTCCTCTGTCAACGCAGCTCGAATGGAAATATTCTGTAAGAACAATAGGGCGATAGAAAGGCTACCCGACACAGGTATGTACACAGTAAACATCATACATAATTCATATATTATAAGTTATAATAATATTGTTTTCTTCTTTTCGTCCAGGATGTGCTTCTTCGACACGTTCTAAGAGCTGTCTACCAGGCGAGCATTTGGACAACCAGTGACCAGCCACAGCCCGATGTGCCAACTCCTGAACAATTCGGATGGAAGAAAGTGGAAAGCACTTGGTCACCAGTGTGGATGCTTCTCCCAGAAGTCTCAAGAGCCTGCAGAGAGCTCATCAAGTGTTCGTGCCGAGGACGCTGTGATAGGTGCAAGTGTTTCAAAGCGCATCTGAATGCACACCTCTCTGCAAATGCAAATGCAGTAGATAGCGAATAGGAACAGTTTTTGTCTCTAATAGAATCAGAATGTTTCTAAGGTGGGGAATGATTCGTTGGTTGTTCACTGGTTAAAAGTAATTGTGAGCCTTCGTAAATGGCACTGTGCATGCTGGGTAGAGGAAATTATGCATATGACACTAGAGAATGATTCGTTGCTATTAAAGTTCATTCATTATGAAAATTTTCCATGAAATCATATATTCCCGTGGTCGAAAGATGTTTTTATTTACTTTTATATCTGGCTTGGTAACCAGGCTTTCAATCAAGGTAGCCATTTCCTTTACCCCTTAATTTAGGACAAAGACGCCCCAATTTCGCTGGGCTCCTACTCTAATTTTTATCAGTAGGCCATAAGGAACATCTGGACCAAGTTTGTTGCTTTTGTCACTCTTGTAACGATCCGGTGAAAATTTGACGCTAATCCACATGACTAAACCTCCTCCCAAACGTATCATTTGGTGTTATGGCAAATGGCAGCCCATGTATTTAGAAATGATCAGAACAATACCTGGTATCGAATTCTCCGAGGGCATACCTTCCGACATTGACTCAATGTCTTGAAGCGCAGTCGTATTTTCCTCGATGATCTCATGGATCAATCAGGAGGAGATAAACGTATTGCCAATTTATTTACTAAGGGAAGTCATCATAGGAATCTCTCCGTGATCTATATTGTTCAGAATATATTTCAACAAGGCAAAGAAACAAGAAACATCAGCCTCTGCGCACATTACATTGTGCTCTTCAAGGTCTCCGAGGGATAAGCAACAAATTTCTGTCTTGGCTCGATAAGAAAACCTAGGTCATATTCAGGAATTTATGAAGAGTTACGAACAAGCAACAAGCCGTCCATGGATATGTTATGCTTGATCCAAAGCCGACTACGGATGACCAACATTGTCTCAAGACAAATGTTCTACCCGGAGAAAATAGTGCGTTGCAGCTGGATAGTTTTATACAAAAACAATCCTATCAATTACCTCCGATCATTAATACCATGTACAATACGGAACAAAAAATGCAAGATAATGTACAAGCATTTCTGTTTAGCTCTTTGGAAAGAACGTCTAATTTGTTAAAGTTCGCTGTACGCATGCGCTTTGAACGTCTACGTATCCCACAAGTGTTGACTGACAGTAGGGTAAAGTGAATAAATGAAAAGGTAATTACTAATACTTGTAAGGATATAAGTCAAGTGCCTTTTGATAATGACGTGATCGGGCGGTTGGATATTGCAACAACGACCGACGATATCCAGATTACTTCGTCAAAAGATCTCACGTTTCGGAACTGGTGTTTCACAAGTGGCCCAAAAAAACGCCAGTTTGGCGAAAGCAAGTGGCCAAAAGTAGGAGTGACGAGTTCAATCCAGTGCTGGGCGCTCAGGGAACTTATGTCTGCTCAATAATTTTCCTCTTGGAAAAAGAACTCCAAAGAAACCAGCAACAGACTACCCCTCTGTATTTTTGTCAATGTCGGAAAGGCGTAATCCGAAACGCAGTTTGGCCATCGGTACTGATAATGATAGTTCCGAAGCTGGTGAGACATCTGACAGTTCAAGTCAACCCAATCCTTCAAGTGTTTGTTCGAATACCTTCTTCCAAAAGCTCAACACATGCAAAATTGGATAGGAACAAAACAAACTGAGAAAGAAACTCCAAAATTCCCTTCACCATTCCAAAAGTTTACCGGACAAAGTGATACAAGAACAGGCCCACCAAGGAAATTACTATTAGAGCAAGAATTTCTTCTCACCCTGATGAAGTTAAGACTTGCTCTGCTGATTGAAGACTTGGCATTTCGTTTTGAAGTCCCATTATCTACACCAAGTAGCATATTTACAACTTTGGTCAAATTGTGTTCAGAGGAACTTTTTGTTCTAATTATTTGGCCCAGCCGTAGCCAAGTCAGGAAGACCCTTCGTAGTAACACCCCCCACTCTGGATTTCAAAGGGATGCCGCCTCATTAATTATTCCATTTATTATTTTTTCATTCTCAGGCTCCTTTGTGACTCTCTAACCCTAACCTCATTATTTATGCTTACGTCATTATTTCTCAGGCTCCTAAAGGAGCCTATAACCCTCCCTTATTATTTATGTATATCATTATTTATTCTAACGCTAGTCTTCCGGAACCCCCCAACCCTAAATTTTATCCAATCCCACAACGAGCGTGTTTGGCATACTAAAGTAGCTAATCAACCGTGTCCGTCATATGCATATTCTGCGAGGCTGCGCGCTCGCCCCACTGTTTTTTTACCCCTTCCAAGATGGCGGAATAAACCTTGAAAAGGTCTATTTTGGATTGTTTGTCCGAGTTTTGGTCTATAAATAGTAACTGTGTGCTTCGCTATTGGCATAACTTTATTAACACAACAATACACAATCCAGGCAATAACAAAGCAAATTACAAATATTAAAATTACCTCAATACATTTAAAGTTTTCCATTTAGCGGAAACTTGAGTCTCTTCAGCACGAAATGTCAACACAGCATTTTTACCCGTCCTTTGCAAGTTGTCAATTCTGTTTTCAACGTTGTTTATGTCTCGCTGACCTTGCAGATAGTTTCCAATAGTCAGCAGGTTATCAGATTGTGAGCATGTGTAAATACTTTTGTATTAAAATTCCATAAATCATATAAATCAATTATAATCAGTTTGTGTTGATCGCGACGGCGGAATATTAACCCAGATCGAAATATAATTAGCTCAGTAGATTTACCGCCAAAAATGTCTGCAGTTGTAAGCGTAGTAAGCATATTTACCATTAACACAGCTGTCAGCCACATGGCTGATCAATAACAGTGTTCAGTAAGTCACTTGTGATCTTCTAAAAGCTTTGAGAGCACTTCGTCAACCAGGTCAAGGAACACTTGAGCAAAAGCGACCAGAGAAGATGGGGCATGAAGATGAGCACACCGCGTGGTTTCGCAAAGCCTATCGGGATGATGCAATAATTGCAATCTGTCGAACCGAAAAGTAAAAATACAGGAATGCCAACGAAACCTAGGCTCGGCCACACCATAGGTAGCCCGAGTAACTAGCATATTAATTAGGATTTCTTTGTCTACGATAATGCGTGTTCGAGTTACACGACGAATTATCGCCGCGTCGAATTAAATGTTTCTATTTTGTCCGTGGCAATTCGGTGCCATGTTATCAAGGAATAGTTTTCAGACTCAACGCGTCCAAGTAAACACAATTAAATTCGACTGAAATTCGACGTTTAACTCGATGTCGCATTTACGCCGCATTACTGGCGAAGTTCATTCAAATTAAATTCGTCGGAAATAAATCCGTCTATTGTGAGACGTTTAGCGCAGGCCTTACACGTCTGTCATTAAATTAATGAAAACGGAATGACGTCTTTCTATCTAGCATCGTTACAAACCCAGTTTCTAATATATAAACAGAAATGCTTTTCTAAATTTAAAAGACGACAAATCAAGTCCTCTTTTTTTAAATTTATTTCAAATCAGTTCCGCGGAATCACTTGTTCCTTTAAAGAGGAACAATAAGGCATCATATTTGAGCTTTCTAATAATATATCTCCATTAAGAGCAATTTAGCTCATGCAGAACGACTAGTTCCTAAAGGGCTGATTACATGAGCCAGGGCTAGTTCGGTTAACCGGGCTGACTCGTGTCAAGAAATTCTCTTCTCGACCGCAATAGAAGATATGTATGAATTAACATTTAGATTTGTTTACATCCAAACTAAACCAATTCTTCTTGTAAATATAGTTTATGCGAGTTTTTAAACCACAGTGAGATCCCAATGAATCGCGTGAGCGATTAAGATTAGAGTAAGTTAATCGGGCTAGCCCGGTTCATGTACTCAGCCCCCAAAAATAGCCTGTTCCTAATTTTTAATAACGGAACAAAACGTTCCAAATGAGAAATGTTCCCATTCAAAAGGAACAAACGCAGCGAGTACCGAAATGTAACCGCACCTAATGTTTTGTTTAGCCGAATATCATAAAGTCAAGGAAACCATATACTTATCCTATCGATTGTTTGACGTAAAATCAAACGAATAGCGAGCACTACAACACACAAAACAAGAAAACAAATAGGAACAAATATACGGCGGAAATAAGACAAAACGAAACAAAACATATAACTCCAAATAATAACCAACACGGCTTGAAATCAACGTATGACGGTGACACGATATTTTTCGGTTGTGTTTCCTGTTTACTGTGTCTTCCTTGAACCGCTTTACATCTATTTTAAACATTCCAAAGCATCCACCTAATATTTAAATGTTGCCACAACCAGATGGTAGTTTGTTTACTGTGTTTTTCACTATGCAGTATTTTTTCTTCTTTCATCTTGAAAGTGTCTTCCCGCGCTTTTTCAAATCTAGTATCAGGGCGCTTATATACTGGGCGGTGCAACGGCAATGGGAGAGCTGATCGACGTGTGATGCGGGGCCTGGCAACGGGTTATTGATATTCACCGGTCAGCGGTTGTTACAATGGTTGATAACATGACTCTTTTCCCTATCAACAATTTCTTGCTTGGGTATCAGAGGATTATTAAACTAACTAGGTATAAATCGATATAAAGCGGTAACATTAAAATAAAATTAAAACAAAAACATAAATATGGCTAGCAAAGTGGATTTAAAAAATATTTCAAGTTTGAGTTAGTTGACACTAATAGTGAAGATAACGTATCAAAGCATTCAACATTGAGAGTACCAACTGGTTCAAGTATTTTTATTAAAAATTTAATGACTATTTACAAACTATGGCAACTGTTTTTTACACAAAGCAGATAAATGAAGAAAAAATTATTACATTGGCACTAGCACCAGTATTGGATTCCATTAAATTTGGTCTAAAATAAGAATTTCTGAATTGTATCTCAGAGTTATTTCAAGACTTTCAAGCTTGTTTTCATGACGTTGAAGGTGAGGAAAAAAGCAGTTGACTTGAAGAAAACTTTTGCAAAAACAAACCACTCATGGGAACAAATAATTTTTCCACCAATACTAGAAATTCTTTAGAACTGACTGTTTTTCACTAAGAAAACTATCCTCCAGCAAATTCTGCAGCATTTTTGGTCAACTGGGAGTAACCTTCCTAGAGACTGTAAAAATGAAAAGATATATGCTTGTCAGAGAGTAATTACTCAACCACTTGATAGACAGTTGACAGTGATAGAGGCAATAAGGCATACTCATTTCTTGGATTTAGGATTTGATAGTTATCATGTAATTTAACATACAGCACCTTGAATATTTAACATGTTACAGTTTGTAAATCTATAAACAATCTTCTGTTGAAGATTGGTTGGTATAGATTCAACAAATGCTGCAGGTTGATTGCTTTCAGATAACAGCTCAACCTAGGTAGTTTTTAACAGAAACAGCAAAGCAAAGTTAAAATTTCTTAAGAAATTTCATTTAAGAAATTTCATGAGCAAGTACAATTGATTCTTATGAATTGCTGGTATTGTATAAGATAAGGCCGTGCTTTGACCAATTGAAGAAATAAGTTCTTCTGAGGATTTAGCTCGTTTTATATACGTAGAAGAATGTGTCCGCGCCGGATCTTTTACCATAGATATCACACATTTTTACAACAGACAAGGTTAGTTTTCTTTTACTCTGAAAATTGCTGAAACTTGCTTACGACACAGTTACAATCCTGACGCGACATATTTTTTTAAGTTTGCAAACGCCATACATAAGCACAGGCCAATGTTCGATAGAAGAAACCTCTCGCTTCCACACAGTACACCAAGTTTCAGGGTCAAAATAAAAAATTGATCAATCACAAATTGTTTTATTTCTACCAAATATGAAAATGATACTTCTTACCTATGTCACAGTAAAATCTCACGGTGTTGGCAATATTTTAACACACAATGCGCCGACTATACTCCAAAAACTCGTATTGTAATAAATCGAACAAAGAAATGAATCTGTTTAGATATTGCAATCATTTTGTTTCAACAGTCTGGAAACTTAAGGAATACAATGACACGGTTAAAGAGAATCGCCGTATGTCAAAACAACACGTCTTGTTTATATTTCTTACAAAATTTGAAGGGTTAAACTGCTCGAAGTCAAGCATTGATAAGGGTCGAGTTTCAGCCATGATATCTCAAAATGATCATCTCCGATTTTAACAAGAATTTTAACAAACAAGGGTAAGATAATGAACTTCAACATACCTGAATCTCTAGCCGTTGGTAGTAGAAGAACATACAGTGCGCTCGTGGTGAAGTTTAGCCTCCATGAAAGGCATTGAAAGGCATGGACATTATCCATAATAAATTCTCTTTGACACTAGTTTCTACACAAAATACATACTGATGCAGTAATAGAAGTAATATTTTATCTGTAAATCCAATCAATTCCTTCTTACATGAAAAACTTAAAGAAAAAATAGCGATAATCTACCGATACACGAATTGCTGTTTTTGCTCGATTTTTCTTCAAGACTCGCTCGTGCCAGTCTACTTCCGCATCACACGTCGATCAGCGAATTGACTGGCGTTGCGCCGCCCAGTATATAATCGCCCTGCCTATTATGTTATAAAGCAATACATTTACAAGAACATTTGCAAGAACATTCATACCCATATTCCTAATGTCAGAGCCTTATCATCTATGACTTCTCGTTTTGCTCCAAAAGCAGCACCAATAGTCTAAAAAAAAACATTCAGAGTGCATGTAATTTTTGAAGAATATCGTATTTCCTTAAATAGACGCCTTGGGCCGGTTGTCTAAAACATCCGTAACACATACGTGGGTACACTTAAAGTACCTAGTATGTAACAAAAAAATAGTTCAAAATAAATTCTCGTGTTGGAAAGTAGCTTTTATAATAATTTAAAGTACTGCGTTTACACCGCATTCATATCTCACCTCGTTCTTGAGATATTAAGATTTGTTTGATATGTCAATTCTCACCACATTGCATAAAGACTTTTTAAAAAGCCAGTATATCTTTGCAACTATTCAAGAATGCTCATAAATCACTGAACACGTGTACTTGTCTGTTCCGAGACATTAAACGCGCAAGATTTCAAGTGATTCAATTTTAATTTTTTCAATTTTATTAATATTAACATTTGCAAATTTGTAGTTTCACACTACACTAACCCGCAAATATTTTTAAACTAATCTAAGGCGGGTATAGGTGATAGGGTAAAAATACACCAGCTTTTGTATTGACTCATTATTAGGACCGTAGTTAACATGTCATAATTAGAGTGGGGGCGCAACCCAAATTTTTTAAACAAAATATTATGTGTTCCAAACCTTGCAACGATAATCACAAAACATTTCCAAATGCCAAAACGACAGTGACAACAAGCATTTTTACCACAATTACAGTGGTAACGGTACTACATTTTATCCATATACTAAAACTATTAGACAAAAAGTCAAAAGTAACCAATTACTTCCAGTAAATTTGTGTAAGATTTAATTACAACATTCGTCACACGATAACACGTTAAAAGTATAATTCCTTGCTACGCTATTGCTATATGGTGATCGCAATATATGGATAGACCATATCGCAATTTTGAAAAGTCGGGGGGGGGGGGGGGGCGGGATTGTGCGCCATAACTCACGTGCTTAAATGTAGTTTATGCAACAGATATATATTGCGAAATATGCAACTACACGGGCCTTCCGGCAGGAATTGAACCCACGACCTTGCGATTCTAGTGCAATGCTCTGACCACTGAGCCACGGAGGCCGTTGCCGAGAGCCTGATCGTGAGTTCTGTATATATTAAGGTGGTAATGCCAGGAGAGAATTGGGTATATTAGAAGTAATATTGGGCATTTCACTCGATTACAGATGTTCTAGGGATTTTTGGTGAAGGAAAATTCGAGTGCAGAATACATACATTTTAAGACCAAACCGGGACCAGTTGCGAAATATGCAACTACACGGGCCTTCCGGCAGGAATTGAACCCACGACCTTGCGATTCTAGTGCAATGCTCTGACCACTGAGCCACGGAGGCCGTTGCCGAGAGCTTGATCGTGAGTTCTGTATATATTAAGGTGGTAATGCCAGGAGAGAATTGGGTATATTAGAAGTAATATTGGGCATTTCACTCGATTACAGATGTTCTAGGGATTTTTGGTGAAGGAAAATTCGAGTGCAGAATACATACATTTTAAGACCAAACCGGGACCAGTTGCGAAATATGCAACTACACGGGCCTTCCGGCAGGAATTGAACCCACGACCTTGCGATTCTAGTGCAATGCTCTGACCACTGAGCCACGGAGGCCGTTGCCGAGAGCTTGATCGTGAGTTCTGTATATATTAAGGTGGTAATGCCAGGAGAGAATTGGGTATATTAGAAGTAATATTGGGCATTTCACTCGATTACAGATGTTCTAGGGATTTTTGGTGAAGGAAAATTTAATATATACAGAACTCACGATCAAGCTCTCGGCAGCGGCCTCCGTGGCTCAGTGGTCAGAGCATTGCACTAGAATCGCAAGGTCGTGGGTTCAATTCCTGCCGGAAGGCCCGTGTAGTTGCATATATATATATATATATATATTTACCCAATCTATATAGAATATAACCAATTGGATATAAAATAGTATGAAAAATCTGACCGCCCCAAATAGGAATCGAACCCAAATTCTCCGAATCACCGCATCAGCGCTTATTAAATCTAGTAATATTAAATCTAATCTAATATAATATTCAAAGTCTTCATATTATTCAAATAATATTCGAGCTACATCACAGTAGTTACCTCAGGCGATTCAGCCCTTTGAGCTGTTCAAAACTCTCGATACTTATCCAGACAAGATTTAAGATAAAAAGTATATATAGTAATCTAATAATTTCTGTCTATTTTGTTAAAGCTCTGTGTGCGCATGCTCTGTACGTCTACGTGTCCCACAAGTGTTGGCTATACGTGCTCTAAGGAGTATGTATATATTAAACATTGTTTCTAGTACTAGTATTAACGGGGGGTTGAACAAGTGTTAGGGTTAGGAGGTTGGGTAATAGTTAGGATTAGGGGGTCCCAAAGGACCGTGAGAACGAGGACGTATGAATAAATAATAAGGTGAATATTTAATGAGGCAGCATCCCTTTCTTATGTTTGATAAAGAAACACTCAAACGTTGTTTTGATCTAATACATGTGGAAGTAGTATTGTTCCCCGTCCGTCGGTAGTTCAGGAAATGAATAGGTAAGAGAAATTTGAATTGATGCAAGTGTTTGATCACATATCAAACCTTTGTCTCGCTTATGTTTTCCTACACACTTGCAACACAATGTTGATGATCTGGGCCGGTTGTCCGAAGCACGGATAGCTTATGTGGTGGATAATTCCTACCTAAAGATAATTCCAGCACTAATCCTGTTTTTAACAACCTAATTTAAATTTTATCCACTGAATAGCGATTTATGTATCTGATAGTGCTGTTCCGCATTGGATAAAAGTTAAAATGGGTTGTTTGAAGCACCACTAGAGTGGTTCTCTAGCTAGGACTTGTCCACTGGATAAGCTATCCAGGTATTGTACAGTCCCAGATAATTTATTTACATGTGCAAAAATCTGAATTTTACAAATTCACTTCAAGTGAAACTTAGGGGCATGTTTATGATGTTATGTTTTCGAAGCAGCCAGTACAGTTGTATGTATAATACCGTAGAGTCTCGAAAGTAACCGGGGCAGCTACTTTCAGAATTAGTAGCCTCTAAGGGTGGCTACTTTAAGAAGGGCGGTTACTTTTGGAGGGCAGTCACTTTCGGGTTGCTATTTTTAGTATCGGCCACCTTGGCCGATACTACACCTTGTAGTATTAATTCTATTTGAACCACTACATTTCGCAAAACGTTTCAAAGTGTTTGTTTTATTCTTATTAAATGACAATAGCAGAGTAGTTACATTTTATCTAATGAATAATGAAGTCTTACTCTACAAGTTCAGAAGCGGCTACTTTTGAGGGGGCGGTTACTTTAAGAAGGGCGGCTACTTTCGGTTTCCATAGTAAGTGTTAAAAAAGGCGGCTACTTTCGAAGGGGCGGTTACTTTCGGGGGGCAGTTACGTTCGGGACTCTACGGTATGTGTCATGTTCAAATTGGTAATACATGTACAAGATGATTTAAAATAAATCAATTTCTTTGTGTGTCTGAGCTTTTCACGCATTTTCATGCGTTTTTTCTTAAGACTCTATATCTCTTTTTGTTCTTTAGCCTTTGGTGCCTGCATTGTACGCTTTTGGAACGATGCAGCCTTTAGCATTTTACTCTGGCTAACGCCAGACGATTTTACTTGTCAAGGGTAGAGTGTTCGGGTGCCAAGAGGTTTAACAGTGGTACGCACGTACGCATTGCGTACCTATTTTTACTTAGGTTGGCTTTTTATTTGGGTTGACTTTTTATTTGGGTTCACGTTTTGACTGTATATTTAGCATCGCGTCTATGCGCGCTTTTCATGGCAGTCAGTGGCAGTCCATGGTGTCATACACCAATCGTTGCCTTATTGCTATACACCTCGAGTTGTGTGAAATGGTGAATGTAGCCTCTTAGTTACGAAACAGGTAATTTGTAGTGACGTGGCGTCACATATTGCGCTTGCTTGATATATGCATGTGACATTATGGATCGTATACTGTGACCTGAAGGGTGATTTTTTTTGCGTTTCTGTTGCGACACAGGTAGCTTGCTGTGACATTGTCAGAGATTTTACGTTAGAAACTAATTTATTTGAATACAAGGTTCAAATTACAGTCACGTGTCACTTCAATTTAAGGCCGATGAGTCATTGGTTTAATTATAGAGTTCGGCTCACCTATAAATATAAACTTTCTTGACACTCCCCGAGGTTGGTTCACCTCGGTGAGCAACTTACAAACTATAATATATAAATGCTAGACAATATTAACTTTGATAAATGTACTTCCGTTTAATGTCTGCTAAAATAGCTGCCTCGCGTCGTGGCCTTTCTTCCGGCGTAGTAGTACAATCCATTGATGGTTTTGGACTTGCAGAGCCCGCGTCGGATTCTTCGGGTTTGTCTTCTTGATCATCAACAGAATTAATTTCTATTGGGCATAAGTGTTTTACGCTTCGTCTCATCAGCATTGGTTTCTTTCTCCTTTAAAATTTTTATCATGGCAGCTCTAACCATGCCATCTTTGCCAGGTAATAGTTGTTCTACAGTAACAAGGTTCCAATACATTTGGTTGGTTGAATCACTCTTCACAATAACCACATCGCTAACAGCTATTTCAGGTCGACTACTGCTTCTTGAATTCTTTCTTAAATTGAAAGCGTGAGTTTCTCGCAAGTTCAACAGGTACGAATTTCTCCACTGGGTAGTGAAGACTAAGACTTCGGGTTAACTCGAGATGAATTGCTCTAGTGGACGCACACGTAAACAAGCAAACATAACACTTTTCGTGGGATGGATCTCCTTCTGATTGAGTGTACAATGGACCGGCAAAGTCAATTCCAGTGTGAGTGAACGGTGGGTCTTCTGATACGCGAATGCTCGGTAGATCAGGAGAGTTTGGTGATCAATATGCGAGGCCTTCCAGTCTTCGACATATCCCGCAATGTCTTAGTACTCGTTTCACTGCTTGCCTTCGGCGCAAAATCCAAAATCTTTCTCGCACTGTTGTTATGGTGTTGTCGGTTAAGCTGTGCTTGATCCTTTCGTGTGTTTGACGAATGAGTTAGTTCGCATACAGGTGTTTAGCTGGCAGCAGTACTGGATTCTTGACATTCGTTGGTAATGGCGAGTTGTTGATTCTTCCGCGGCAGCGTAAGCGTTGATTGTCGTCGATGAACAATGCAAACTGTTCGACACGTCGTGGTTTTGGTTGATCAGCTCTCTTCAGGAAGTTTAATTCAGCTTTGAAAGACTCTGCTTGAATCGTGCGGATCCAACATATGTCCGCGTCGTTGATTTCAGTTGCACGTAATCCCATACTTTCAACTTCGGTTGTTGTTAAGCCATTTTTGTTTGACAAACGTCGTCTGATATTTGTAATAAAACGCAATATATATGCAGTCACACGTAGCAGGAAACTGATGTTGCTGTATTTCTTACACAGTATAATCTCGCACATGTTGATTGAAGGAGGGTCTTCTTCCGTGGATGCTAGCACATGGGTAACTTCTGGAGGATTCTTCGCGAGTTCGGTTAAGGCGTCTTCATTTGTCTCGGCTACGTCGTTGGGCCATTCTTTTTATTGAAATTGTAGGAAGGCAGGGCCGTTCCACCAAACTTTGTTGTTAACCATCTCTTCACCAGTGATTCCACGCGAGGGCAAATCAGCAAGATTCAATACTCCTGGGCAGAACTTCCAAGCTTTCTTACAGGTCAATCGTCGAATTTCGTCTACTCGATGTTTCACATACTGTTTCGAAGGCTTTTCATTGGCAATCCAACACAATGTTGTTTTGGAATCAGTCCAAAAGAAGGTCTCAATTTCGTGTGAAAGTGAATTTTGAACAGTGTTCATCAATCGGGCTTGAATGGTTGCACCATGCAATTCTAAACGTGGTATCGATTGCCTTTTCAATGGGGAAACTCTTGTTTTTGATTAAACAAATCTGACAGATACATGTCCGTCTTCGTATGATAATCTCAGGTAAACTGCAGCTGCGTAGGCTTGTTTCGACGCATCACTGAATCCATGCAATTGGACAGAACCTGGTTTGGAGTTGATCTTAAAGTAGCATCTTCGTATCTTCACTTGTTCCAATGATTCCAACTCTGCTAGCAACGAATTCCACTTATTCAAGGTTGTTCCACAAAGACCCTGATCCCAATCGATGTGTTGAGTGCAGATCTCACTCTTGAAAGAGAATCTTTATCTGAATGACAAAGGGGGACAAAAGACCAAGTGGATCGAAAATCTTTGCGCTGTTTCAGAACGGAACTTTTTGAAACAGGAAGTGAACGGGCGAGCTTAATCAGTTCTGTGAAGTTAAAGAGGAACTCATCAGGTACAGTGTTCCAATTAATGCCGAGGACCTTGACACAGCTGCTGTCCTGTTGCTTGCTTGACCCCCAAAGTAGCTTTGACATACGATTCGTCTTCTTGTGTAATTTCAGCTTGATTCGAAGTCGAAGGTTCGGTACGGGTCGTGTCGATTAATGCTTGGCTGCTTGAACTCCATTTTTGCAGATTAAACGCACCTTGGGACATTATCTCCTTCGACTTGGTGTAGATTTCTTCACGTTTCTCATCAGTGTCAGTTCCTGTCAGGAAATCACTTTCAGGAAATTTACTACACTGTACAGCTCGGGGTTCAGTTCTTCGCAATCATGTAGATGATGACGAATCGTAGAAGCAAGTAGAGATGACGAGAATCGTAAACCAAAGACCAGCCTGCAAAATATTAGTTGTGTGATCTTCGCGCATCATTCATGGAAATCATTAGAAAAGTCTTTCGATATCAGCTGTTAGTGCAATTGAGTTCCATCTAAATCTTACAAGGACGTCAAACAGCTGAGGTATCCAATTTGGACCCACTTGTAAACAGTCTAGTTTACAGTCACTTGTAAATAGCAATGAGCATTTCCAGGGGATTTTCCTGAGCCATCGTAAACTATCGGCACTTTGGTTGTTTCTCGGTCTCGGCGTAGGACGGCATGGGTGTGGCAAATAGTGAACATCGTTGCTAAACTTGTTGGTTGCTTCGTCTGGGCTAACTTCTTCGATTATTCCCATCTCTAATTGTTCTTTTACTATGTTATCGTATTCGCGAAGTAAAGGAGGATCTTTCCTTAACTTGGGATGCAATGGTTGCTGACGGTTGTAGCACAATCGATATTCACTTGGTATTGACTTCCTTTATGGTAGACCGACTGAATAGCGATTTCCATCGTAATACAGATCTTTAAGAAATACATGATCTCCAAGTGATTCATTGCATGTTCCCAATTCTCAATATATATATATATATATATATATATATATATATATATATATATATATATATATATATATATATATATATATATATATATATATATATATATAGCCCATTGCGTTATCGCAAATTGCTCTGGGTCCATATCTCGAATCTTCCTTAGCGGTGTTTGCCCTGACCAATTCTATCAGGGCTCAGCTGCCTTGATCAAATGGAGTGTTTTCCCTGACAAATTTACTCAGTTCAGGGCCCGGCACCCAACGATCTTTAAAAAATAGGTACGTAATGCGTACATGTGACTACCGCTATTAAGCACAGAGAGATATAGACTTCAGAAGCAATGCATGAAAATGTGTGAAAAGTACACAGACACGCACAAAAAAGAGTTATTTTAAATCATTTTATACCTGTGTTGCCAATTTGAACATGGAACATACTATACATACATCTTTACTGGCTGTTTCAATATATTAATATATGGCATAGCATATGTTAGCATTATAAACATGCCCCAAAGTTTAACATGAAGCGAACTTGTAAAATTCAGGTTTTTGTACGAAGCCCGGATAGCTCATCTGGTGGATAAATCCTAGCTAGAGAACCACTATAGTGGTGCTTTGAACAACCCAATTTAACTTTTGTACACTGAACAGCACTATGATACACAACTACACGTATTCAGTGGATAAAATTTTATATTAGGTTTTCAAAGCATGATTAGTGCTGTTCTTTATCTCAACTTTGTACAACTCACCCTAGATCATATAGATTATTTTTGTGGAAACACCACGTAAAATATTTATTTGCTGAGCTTTCGGCATGTTGACTCAGGTCTAAGCTTAGGAAATAAATATTTTACTTGGTGTTTCCACAAAAATAATCTATATTACATTATCACCATGAAAACTTTCAAAGCATTATCACCATGAAAACTTTCAAAGAATTAATCACCCCAGATCATCAACATTGTGTTCCAAAACGACATTTTACCCGTCATAAATATGCTGACAGTGGCATTCAAGTGTTATGCATATCATTAATATTTTGTGATTCTGCTAGTATTTTAAATAAGACAGTATAATACTCGTATTGTAGTATTGTAGTTTCAACAGATATATTTCTTCATTTCAAGGCTTTCAACATATTCAAGGATTTAAGTTTCCCAACAGCTCACAATAGCTTTTCAACAATTTATCAAAATGTACAATTGGGTGACACTTAGACACCAAATTATAGAATATTTTAGTACTTTCACAAGAGTCAGACTTCTGGTGTATCTACTATTCTGCGGTCAGACCGCTGTAGCAGCTCTGGTGTGTACAAACTTTGGTTTCTTAATTTCATTATACAAGATATTGAATAACACCTAAAACAAGAAAACAAAGCACCAAGTCAAAGTTTCGTAATGTCGACATAACAGCCAAGATATTTTGTGAGCATAAATTTCTTATATACATGTATATAGTGTAAATACAGGGCACAGTTATCATTACCAAATCATTAATAATTTATAAACCAAACACATAGGAAAAGAAACAAGACGAAGATCGGCGAAATAACGAGTCCAGAGCAGCGAAAACCGACGCAGAGATGAAATCCCTTGTTGAGCAAAATAACAAAATGGCGGCAGAAATTCAATCGTTGAAGGCCAATAGTGAAGAAATAAAAAATGATAATACAATTATAAGATGTGCTCTTGATATTAAACAAGGCGAATGGACTAAAGTCGAGCACGCAAAATCTGGAGATAGAAAAGGAACTGAGCCTGTTCTTAACGAGAATACACAAAGGAACCAAAACAGATTTCAAGCACTTCCTGACGAAAATGTAGAGAGTGTAGACAGTGGTGTTATTAGCGCACAAATAACTGACTACCGTGCAAACCAACAAGCAAAGCAAGCCGGTAGAAGCAATCCCGGACAACCAAAAGGGACCAAGGAAAAGGCAAAGACCAACTCGAAAGCCAATGAAAACCAAAGAATACCAACCACCAAGCCATCCAGAGTAAACATTGATCTGGTCATAGGCGACTCGATGGTCAAGAATATCGACAGCAAAAAGCTGGAAAGAGCCGCAAAACGAAAAACTGTTTGCCACTCTTACAGTGGAGCAACTGTCGAACAGATCCACCAGAAAATTGATGAATATTGGAACGAAGACAACAACTATCAAAGAGTTGTAATTCGTGTTGGAACCAACGATCTGGCTCGTCAAAAACCTGATGAAGTTGACAAAAAAATGGAAGCAGTTATTACCAAAGTCAAGACCCATGCCAATGAAGTCGCTGCTTCCAGTGTAATACGAAGGTATGACAACAAAGTTAGAGCAAGCAATATTACCTATTATAATAATTTATTGCATGAATTATGTATCAAGCATAATATTACGTATATAGATAATGATTCTATAGATATATCTATGCTAAATGGAACAAACCTCCATCTAAACAAACATGGGGACAAATCTTTAGGAGGTGCATTTTGCGCGTTCTTAAAACCAAAGCAGATTCCCATTCCACCTACTAGCTATCACAATGAACATTTTTTATGGAAAGCTTACGAACAACAGAGGAGAGACTGGTCAATGTACCTAATGCATGTAAACCAGATATTGAATGATTAGATTCATTAGATTGTAATCATTTGACAACTGAAAATGTGAGCAGCAATTTTTCAACAACCCTTAATTCCATTCCCAATCAAAGAGGTTTCAAAATGGCCTTTTTAAATATTGTCACTTTACCTACTAAAATAGATGAAATTCGTCATTCAATGTGTAACAAAAACATTGACTTAATTGCATTTAATGAGACACGACTAAACTTGAATATTTCTGATGGTCTCATTCACATACAGTAGATGGTTATGAGGTTGTTAGAAAAGATCGATCCCGCAACGGAGGTGGAGTTTGTATTTACCTTCGTAGCTCCATCAATTATGAAGTAAGATCAGATCTTATTCCCGCTGAACTAGAGGCTGTTTGTTTAGAAATTACCAAACCACAAAGTAGACCATTTATTGTCACCACTATTTACCGACCACCAAACTGCAGAATTCTTTAACCATTTAGAAAAACTAATTAAACAAATTGATGATGAAAATAAAGAAATGTATATTTTAGGTGACCTAAATTGTAACTTGTTACAAGAGAAAACACTTTTTAATATGCCAACTAAAAAACTAAATTCGTTATATGAATTACACCAATTAACCCAGTTGATCAATGAAGCGACTCGGGTTACAATGACAACAACCAGCCTTATTGACCATATAGTAACTAATACACCTGAAAAAATTTCACATTCTGGTGTTGTTCATACTGGAATCAGTGACCACAGTTTAATATATGCAATCAGAAAAATAAGAGTTTTTCAAAAGATTGAAGATTTTGTTGAAATAAGAAATATGAAAAATTTTGATGAGAAAAAATTTGTAGATGAACTTCTTAATCAACATTGGGAATATATATACTTTTTTGGTGAAGATCCAAATTCTATGTGGGAAATTTGGAAAGAACTTTTTCTAGAAGTACTACACAATCATGCACCATTGCAACACAAAAAAATTAGGTCTAGCAAAGTACCCTGGATAACAAGCAAAATAAAGAGTCTCATAAATACAAGAGACAAACTCATCGATCATCACCAAATTAGAAACTGATTGGCTAAACTACAAAAAAACTAGAAATCAAGTCAATGTTGCGTTAAGAAATGCTAAAAAGAATTATTATTCCACAAAAATTGCCGGTCAAAAATGTAATCCAAGGAAAGCATGGAAGTCAATTAATAACTTGTTGGGCAAACAAACCAAACATCCAGAAGTAAATGAACTCAAATTAGGAGAAAATATCTTAAACAATCCAAAAGACATTTCCATAATAATAATAATAATAATAATAATAATAATAATAATAATAATAATAATAATAATAATAATAATAATATCTATAGTAAACCACAAAACGTTGAGTAAACCAAAACGTTGAGTAGATTTAGAAAAACGCGAAAGATAACAATAATCTTTACTTATACAGGTTAACTCTGTCAGCTGCCATAAGCATAGCTGTTATAAATAGAGGACCTGTGATTATAGAGTTTTTCGCAAGGACAAGCATGGCAGACAGTTTAATGTCGCCGCATCACTAACCTTGGATGGCCAAAATCTATTAACAAATAAACCTCATATGAGGAAAAAACTCCAAATACATGGAGAAATTGTTTAACCAAAAGGTTAAACAATACCTCAGCCAATTAAGGCGAGGACAAACCCAACAAAGTTGGGACAAAACCTCAAATAACATGAGGAACACACTCCAAATACATGGAGAAGTTGTCTAACCAAAAGGTTAAAACAATACCTCAGCCAATTAAGGTGAGGCAAAACCCAACAAAAGTTAGGACAAAACCAATAAAGGTTGTGGCAAGGTCAAGCATGGCAGACAGTACTGTCGCCTCAACACCAACCCTTGTGTGCCACACAACAAAATTGTGAGGGCAAAGCCCCAACAAAACATGCAGAAGCAATTAGCTCGACAAACACGGCTGTGAGAAAAAAGTCATCACAGAAAAAGCGAGGAGGAACCCTCGAATTGCATGCAAGAGCAAATATTGCTTTCCGTAGTTAACCCCCTCTAGCCCAAGACCTTCTCATATGGTGAATAAAATCGTCTGGTGTTAGCCAGAATAAAATTCTTAAAGTGGCCAGGGACTACACAGGGCCAAGGAGATAGCGCGACATAGTTGTTCAACCCCTTATAGCCCAAGACCTTCCCATATGCTGAATAAAATCGTGTGGCGTTGGCCAGAATAAAATTCTTAAAGTGGTAGCAAAGTCATCACAACAAAGCGAGGACAAAGCCTTAGTCAAAACATGCAATGAAGCCTGAATAACAACATGTAAGCTTCATGAATAACAAGCAATTATGCCTCGTTGAATGGGCAAAGACAAAAGATATGTAGTTAGATTTGCAGAAATAATGATAATAGCAACAACAATAATAATAATAATAATAATAATAATAATCAAATAATAATAACTGAATGATAGGAGTAGTAGTAGTAGTAGTAGTAATAATGATAGGAAAGCAAAACTTTTAGTAGATTGAGAGAAACGTGAAGGAATATGAACTATATTTTGCAGAGACAAGCATGGCAGACAGGTTAATGTCGCAACGTCACCAGCCTTGACCCTTGGGTGGCCAAAATCTGTTAATAAGTAAACCTCAGTTGAGGACAAACGTCATAAAGTTAAAGGCCAACCAGTGTTGGAACGATGCCGCACATACAGTAAAGTGAGGCAGGGCCGTAGGAAGCAATTTTCTATTGGGGCGGCTGATGTAGCGAGCGTCGAAGACGCGAGATATCTAGGGGGTTCCGGGGGCATGCTCCCCCGGAAAATTTTGGATTCTAGGGTCTGTGAAGCAGCATTTCCCGCATTCTGGGGCGAGATTTATAGCAAAATTTATAGCATAAATTTTATTTCCCTCTAAAACGTTACAGATTATCGCTCGTTTACAAATTATTGGGGGAGGGGGGCTGAAGCCCCCCAGCCCCCCCCCCCCCCCCGGTGTCTACGGCCCTGTGAGGAACGAGAACAACAGGCTACGGCGAATTAGGGACATTGGGACTCAAAATTATTCAGTCTCTTTGTTTTACAAAAGGAATTATTTTGTTTAAAGGACCGTCGTTGAGTTGACGTATACTAGATCTTAAATCCCTGTTTATTACTGAGACAAAAGTATATAATATTAAAATTTCTATATTTAAAACTGAGTATGACTACCTTAAAATTCCTGTAAAAATGTAGATTGAATTTATTAAGAACTAAATTAGTTCAAATGACGCGAAAAACAGACAGAGCGGTTATTGTATAATAAACAGTTGGATCATAGATTGCTTTTGCCCTACCGCATTGAGAGAAAACAAACACCTTCAAACTTCCGTAATATAGAATATACCATATGGCCGCTTTTTTCCTTTAATAAGCAAAAAATTAATAGTGATATGGCTAGTCAGTCGAGCCCTTCGTATAGAGATCCCTAGAGGGCTAATTGAAATCGAAAAGTGTTTTGAGGGCCACTCTTGTATTCTAACCAGTTTCTGCCTGGCAATGATCCACAGAAATGCCAACCTGTCACGTCGCCGCTGTTGTAGCCTCTTGAATATTAAGATGTAATCTAATTTATCTCAAATATCCTGCACACCAATCAACTGTGGCAGTACTGAAAAGCCGCCCTGACACACAGGCGAGTACTCCTATCAGTAACCGGACATACCAAAAATGTAAAACATTGCGTGCAAAATACAGATTAGCTCACAAGGTTTAACCATGCGGTATAAGCTTGAAAATTACATCGCTTGCAAATCGCCATACGCCTGCAACACCAAATGGCTGAGCAATGCCGGGCGGATAGTATATTTCATAACACTAGAAGCAGAATTGTGGGAATTAACAGAGATAATTATCAAAAGGTGATTACCCACGCTGAGTCGACGGCGATTCTGGCGCGGTTCTAAAAGTCGGAAGGATGTGTTTATTATAACAACATGCACTTCGGATGAAACATTCAAACCTAATGCCGCTACCGCGTGGTATTATACAAGAAGGAATATTTTGTGGCGTTTAAGAGTTCAATCTCGTAGCCCCATTACGTATGCAATCGAACACCAAAATTACGTACTGTAACTGGGGATGGAGGAAATACAGCTAGGATATCAGACGACCAGATATTGGCGGTCATTTGTATGCTAACTTGATAGTCGCGATCTTTAGTTTGACGACACTATAATAGCCTCATACGAACTTACTCCAGTAGCTTGTGACTTCATATAGAGCAGATAACTATTGACTTGGCGAAAATAGCAATTATTTTCAGAAGCGGAGAGGTGCGAACAATTATAACCGAAACGCGTGATGAGTACAAACCAAATGTAGATATTTGACTCTTAATTAGTAGTTTCATATCAGTGTAAACTGTATTAAGCCAAGGAATAGGCCTGATTTATACGTTGCATTTCATTCAGACGAATTTAATTCATAGTTAGCTTCGTCGACTAGTCGACGTAAACTCGAATTCGTTTTATGCGACGAATTTAATTCAGTGACCAGCAAGGAAAATCCCGCTAGATCGCGCCAAAACGGCCAATACGCATGCGAAGTAAACAAAAATCGGAATCACGGGCACAAAAGATATGTTATCATACTTTATGCATAACGATACAGGCAATATAATGTAACCCAACTTCGAACTTCTCTGTGTAGCTTGTGACGGGCAAAAAGTCAGTACTGAATAGTTGGCAAAGGACTTAAGTAAAACGGAGAGATGCGCACAAATATACTAGAAAGCATGTTCAGTAGGCAAGTTATAAACGTTTTTTGCCTGAATGTAAATTAGCATAAAGCTAAAGATAAGCGCATAACTAGACACCTTTGCCTTGGTAAAACAATAAAGAACGCTGAACAGCATAGTAACGTAAGATTCAAAACAACTCTTACCTTGAAGACGAAGAACACCAAAACCAACTTGAAGGTTTAAAAATCAAATTGAAATCGTTCGTCTATACCTGTCTTTGCGAAGAGCGGCGGTTACTGAGACTGCACTCTTGAATGTGATACCTATATAACAGCTTAAGCCCTATAGGAGGTAGCTGTAATTGGATCTTTACCATTTGTAAAGACGGACCACCTCTTTGCCTTAGGTCATGTTAGTTCTCATTAATAAGGTTTGCGTTATTTACATTCTCAATTACAATATAAACCGGACAGATGGAAGACATAAAAATTCTATTCGCTTGCAAATATTTCCTATTTCTCAAATATCGGCCCTGATCTAGCAAGTCAAATTGATACATCAAGTTGTAATTTTGAGACTTATGTCAAAAAAGCTACATCAGAATTTACTGCATTCCAACCTCCAACTGTAAACAATATTTGTCAGTTGTTGTGTGGATAATCTTGCAATAAAGCTACTGGCATTGATAAGATATCATCTAAAATTATTAAGATAGCTGCACCGGCCATAGCAGATTCATTGACATATATTTTTAACCAGGCTATTGCTCTAACCACTTTTCCCGATGAATGGAAAATGGCTAGAGTTGCACCTCTTTCCAAAAGTGGTCAGCGAAATCTACCTGGAAACTATAGGCCCATTTCAGTTCTACCAACCATAAGCAAACTAATGGAATGAATCTTATACAATCAACTTTACAACTATTTAACACAATTTGGATTACTAAGTAGCACCCAATTTGGCTTTCGAAATTCTCACTCTACAGCAACAGCACTTTTAGACTGCACCAACGAGTGGTATGTAAATATAGATAAAAACATGTTTAACTTAGTAGTTTTTATAGACCTAAGAAAAGCATTTGATACTGTTGACCATAACATTCTGCTTAAAAAGTTGGAATTTTATGGAGTAAAGGGACAAGCTCATAACTTACTAAAATCATACCTTTCAAATCGACACCAGAAGTGTCAAATAAATAGATTCGTTTCATCAGAACAATTGATTAGATGTGGTGTACCCCAAGGTTCAATTTTAGGACCATTGCTGTTCTTGTTGTATATCAATGACTTACACGAGTGTCTTAAAAATACAAGACCTCGACTATTCGCTGATGACACAAATCTCACAGCCTCTGGCGACTCCATAACTGATATTGAGATTGCAGTAAATTCTGATCTAGACAACCTTAGGAACTGGTAAATGGCCAGTAAACTTAGCTTGAATGTAGCTAAAACAGAATTTATGTTAAAAGCTTCTAGGACAGCGTCGGCCACGGTTGAAATCCAAATATTACCAGGGTTAAGTCACGTTGGCCTGAAAAAAAGAGAAAAATCTTCTCGACGTTTCGAGCGAAGGCCCTTCGTCAGGAGAAATTAGTAAACAACTCACATGTGGTCACGCGTATTTATAGCAGAGCTACAATGGGAATCACGTGAACACATGTAAGCCAATAAAAACAAAGTAAACAAATAAATTAATATGTAATTTTAGCCTGCGTGCAGGTGCTGACCCAATTTGTGGGTCAGCTACCTGCAAATAGGCAAAGAAACAGGTTATAAATTACTATTTAAATCATCGGAAAAAGGTTAAGGAAAAGGTGTGGAATATGGTGGTGGAGTGAGCTAAATGAAAGAGAATCGCTCATTGAGGCCGTGAGGGTGAATGGTACCAAGTTTGTAAATGAGACGCATTTCTTGTTTACGACGAGTATCGTTACAACCTGTAATGGGCTGAATGGCACAGATTTTCATGTTGGAAAAGGAGTGGTTGGCACTGTTGAAGTGCCTGGCAACAGGTTTGTTTTGCACATTGTATTTGACATCACGAAGGTGTTCAACAAACCTGTCACCTAAACGTCTTCCAGTTTCTCCGATGTAAAGCATGGGACATTTACTGCAAGAGATACAGTAAATGAGGTTGGAGGAAGTGCAAGTGAAACTGTGGGTTATGTTGAACCTACATTTTGGAGCCGAAATTGAAATTGAGGAGTCTAAATATTTACAGGTGTTGCACCTACCACGACAGCAAGAGCTGGTGCCAACATGTGATACCAAGGCTTGCTGCAGTGAGCTGTGAACAACGTTTTCCCGGATGTTTTTGCTATGCCGAAAAGATACTAGGGGTTTCTCAGAGAAAATGGAAGATGTTTCCATGTCCCAACACGTCAACAAAATTGATTCTGATATTTTGAACGTTAAGACAAACCTCTCTAACGTTTGTCCCACCGTCATATATTCAGGCATCACCCAGTTTATTCGCTCGTTGAACTCGAAATTTTACACGTTTCTCAAGGCGAGTAAAACTTCGAAATTCAACACTCTTGTAGGCCCTCGTCCCGTTTCGAATTCTAACCACACTAACTCCACCAGTAATGTCAATTTAGTGGTCACGATTCCTCCTGATTTGCCCTTGTCTGACCCTGAGAGATCGGTCCTTGCGAAAGGTCTCAAATTTGTTCCCAACCCTGGGCCCATAGACTCCTTCTCAGTGAAGGAGGACACCGAAACTTTCTTTAGAAGACTAAGACTTAAGGCACATTTTCACAATAATTCCTCCATCCAACAAAAGGATGTTTTTGAGGCTGCTAATCCTAAAAAATCTTCCTGGTCTCCTCCGGAAGGCCAATTTGGCTCCCTTGATCTTTTCATTCGACAATGTCGACATGATATAGATCAGCTCCCACCTTTTAGGCCCAAAAGGCCATCTAATCTCAGCTCTAGTGAATTAAGTGCTTTAAAATCATTGCGTAGCCGGAATGATATTGTCATCAAACCTGCTGACAAAGGTGGTGCTTTGGTTGTCTGGAGAGCTGATTTGTACCGCGAAGAGGCTCAAAGGCAACTAAACGACACTGCTTTTTACAGCAGAGTTGATGGTGATTTGACATCCCAACACAACACCACCATTCGATCCACCATCAACAACCTCATCACCACTGGGGAATTGCCTGATACAGCAAGCAATCTCCTAACCACCACTCCACGCACACCTGTCATGTACTTCCTTCCCAAAATTCACAAACCCAACAACCCAGGTAGACCTATAGTGTCTGCTTGTGGTTGCCCTACCCAAGCCATTTCATCCTACCTTGACCACATTATGGCACCCTTGGTTAAGAATTTACCTTCTTACATCAAGGACACCAAACATGCTCTGAAAATTTGTGACCACATTAGTTTTCAGGGTTCACATCATTTCATCTTCACCATGGATGTTAAATCACTCTACACTGTCATCCCGCATCACGATGGTCTTCAAGCACTTAAATATTTCTTTGATCAACGCACAACTCAGGAGCCATCAACCACCACTCTGTTACGCCTGGCTGAGTTAGTGCTCACCTTCAACAATTTTTCATTTGATGGTGAGCATTACCAACAAGTTAGTGGTGTAGCCATGGGTACTAAAATGGGCCCTAACTATGCCAACTTATTTGTTGGTTATGTGGAAAAACAAATCTTTGAACAATACACTGGTTTCCTACCTGACTACTATGGTCGGTTCATTGATGATTGCTTAGGCACTGCATCATGTTCGCCCGCTGACCTGGTTTGCTTCATTAACTATGTTAATGACTTCCACCCAGCACTCCAGTTCACATGGGAGATCAGTGAGACTAGTGTGTCGTTCTTAGATATTCTTGTCTCCATTAATGGTAATAAGCTGAGCACTTCTGTCTTTTACAAGACCACTGACTCTCATAGCTACCTCCTCTTCTCCTCTCATCATCCTAAACACACCAAAACTTCCATTCCTTTCTCTCAATTTCTTCGTCTTCGCCGCCTCTGCAGTGAAGATGACGATTTCAATGCCAAATGTTTGGAAATGAGAAACTTTTTTGTTAATCGCGGTTATCCTTCCCACCTCTTAGACACTGCCTTACACAAGGTCTCCAACATTTCCCGTTCAGACACCTTAAGCGAACCTTTGGCTACCATTTCTAATGAAAAAGTACCTCTAGTTCTCACTTTTCATCCCTTCAATTTCAAAGTAAGGGACATCATTAACCGCAATTTCGACCTCATTAAAAATGACCCAGAAACATCTTCCATTTTCTCTGAGAAACCCCTAGTATCTTTTCGGCATAGCAAAAACATCCGGGAAAACGTTGTTCACAGCTCACTGCAGCAAGCCTTGGTATCACATGTTGGCACCAGCTCTTGCTGTCGTGGTAGGTGCAACACCTGTAAATATTTAGACTCCTCAATTTCAATTTCGGCTCCAAAATGTAGGTTCAACATAACCCCCAGTTTCACTTGCACTTCCTCCAACCTCATTTACTGTATCTCTTGCAGTAAATGTCCCATGCTTTACATCGGAGAAACTGGAAGACGTTTAGGTGACAGGTTTGTTGAACACCTTCGTGATGTCAAATACAATGTGCAAAACAAACCTGTTGCCAGGCACTTCAACAGTGCCAACCACTCCTTTTCCAACATGAAAATCTGTGCCATTCAGCCCATTACAGGTTGTAACGATACTCGTCGTAAACAAGAAATGCGTCTCATTTACAAACTTGGTACCATTCACCCTCACGGCCTCAATGAGCGATTCTCTTTCATTTAGCTCACTCCACCACCATATTCCACACCTTTTCCTTAACCTTTTTCCGATGATTTAAATAGTAATTTATAACCTGTTTCTTTGCCTATTTGCAGGTAGCTGACCCACAAATTGGGTCAGCACCTGCACGCAGGCTAAAATTACATATTAATTTATTTGTTTACTTTGTTTTTATTGGCTTACATGTGTTCACGTGATTCCCATTGTAGCTCTGCTATAAATACGCGTGACCACATGTGAGTTGTTTACTAATTTCTCCTGACGAAGGGCCTTCGCTCGAAACGTCGAGAAGATTTTTCTCTTTTTTTCAGGCCAACGTGACTTAACCCTGGTAATATTTAGAATTTATGTTAATTGGCTCTCCACAAATGATAAGGAATGTTTCAAATTCTCAACCAAATATTTTAATTGAAAACAAACAAATCCAACAAGTTAACAAATCCAAAACTTTAGGAACAACAATTGACCAGCATTTAACATGGAAGACTATAATACTGAAAATATTTGTAAAAAAAATAGCATCAGGAATTTCGGCTCTACCCATCATACGTCCCTACTTCAATTATTGTTCTGAAGTTTGGGATGTATTTGGCGAAACACAATCTAAACGACTACAAAAACTCCAAAACAGAGCAGCTCGAATTATTTCAAATTTGAGCAATGATGTAGATCACTCTATTGCTTTATATGCCTTAGGCTGGGAGCCACTTGATATGATAAGAAAAAAGGCAAAAGCAAGAATGATGTACAAAACTTTAAATAAAGTAGGCCCTGAGTCTCTCACAAACCTCTTCACGTACAAGAATAATATAACAAATTATAAACTTCGTAATATTTCAAGTGGTCTTTGTCTACCACAACCTCGCACCAATAATATGAAAAAGAGTTTTATGTATGATGGTGCTAAGCTATGGAACTCTATTCCAAACGAAATTAGGGAGAGCAAATCTCTGTCATGTTTCCAAAAGAAAATTGCCGCTCACATATTTTAAACAAAAAAAAAATTGTAAATAGATTATGTTATGTTGCTTACTTACCAAGTACTATACCTTACCTATTTAATACTATTTCTAATATTTTGTAAATAATTATTCTACAGTTCATACTAACTGTAATTTCTTTTATACATGCCCCCTGTGGAAATCAGCTTCGGTTGACGGGGTTAGCGTGGTTAAATAAAGTTTTTCTATCTCTAACTAATTGGAGACACTATATAATGCCCAAGGCATAGGAGAGAACCAACAAGTCTACTTGCATGGAGCCAAGGTGAGTACCCATCCAAGTACTACGGTACATGTAGTGTAGAATACATGTACTGTATATACATTATACGACCAAACTGGGACTAGTTGTGAAAAATGCAACATCAACCCCCAACCCTACATGTGATGCTAGTGCAGTACTCTGATGACTGAGGTATGGAAGCTGTTGCAACAGGGGCCGCGGAACCGGGGGGGGCAGATGCCCCCCCCCCCCCACACACACCTTTTTCAAAATTGGAAAATGTGCCCTTTTTCAGAAATAAAAATGCCCTTTTTATAAATGGGGCATGTGGCGGTTAAGGTTTACTGCGGCATATTGCCTATACTGGGAAGAATTTTAGAAGTATGACATTGCTATTTGCCGTAGAAAAGAGTGACTGTGCCGTTGCCCGAGGGGTGACGTAAAAGAGCTATTTATAAAATCTGAAAAAATGTAAGTTTCCAAGCATATTGGCGCTACTTGAAGTATTCTATTTCTAAAAGAAATGCCGCTGACCAAAAATTATGTTAACAACAAAATGGTGGTGATCAAATGGACGTTAACCGTACAACGTTTTAAATTATACAATTATTTTGAAAATAACCAAGGTGCCCTTTTTTTTGGCGGTGCCCCTCCCACTTTTCAGGTGCTTCCGCGGCCTCTGCGTTGCCACAAGTTCTGTATATACTAGAAATACATGAACGCAACAACCCCTCGCCCGCTTTTACATAATTTTCTTCAAATAAGCATCCGATTAGTTTTTCTTAAAATATTATAACCCCCCTGTCTCGTGCAGTCCTGTCACCGAACCGAAGTAAGTATAGTAAGTAAAAGCGGACTGTTAAGATGAAGCAAAAAAAAACAACAACCCAAATGCACGGCTTTTTCAGTGAGACATGGCAAAAGCAAATGATAATCGCATGAATTGAACACTTAAATTGAAACTTAGTTTACGCCCTGTATGGATGTAAAATAATATTCTGTAATGGCTTCCTTGTCTGTTGACTGTATGACAATGACAGAAAAACCAACATATTAAAATTAATAGCTCGAAAGACGATAAAGATAACTCACTCGTAAAAGGTATATTTTCTCGACCCTCGACCACCGAAAAAAAATTTGCGAATGAAAGTTTGATGATCCCGTTTAGGGTGAATCCTCTGGTAGCGAAGACTTTAAGGTAACTATACTTCATGCTTTATATTTTGCTCTATCTATATGGTATTGAGCACTCTCTAACATTTCGTGAACCAAAAACTCACTTATATATATATATATATATATATATATATATATATATATATATATATATATATATATATATATATATATATATATATAAGCAGACGGGAAAATGGGTTTTTGAGAACTGTGGAAAATTTTTCCCCCTTTCAGAACATCTCATATTGTTGGATTTGGTATAAAAAATTAACACAACCGGTTTTTTACAGGTGGCAGTACGAAAATGTGGTTAGAGCAAACGACTTATTCAGTCAAATTATGTGCAGGTGGTAAGGTGGTGACGGCCAATCAGCTTTTAACCCATCAATTAAAGTTTTGGTTTTAGTTTTGGTTTTGGTTTCGCTTTTGGTTTTGGTTTTGACACGGGGTTTGGTTGGTTTCCGGTTTCTGTTCAGCTACTTTTGTTTTATGTTGGTACACATGTTTTCCCACAGTTATGCCTCCAGATAACAGTCCGAGACATGGTATATACGGCGTGATCATGGCCACAACTTTACCAATGTCACTCTTTAAAAGTTTATCTTTTTGTAATTCGTTGTCTAGCGCCTCAGAGCTTTCTACGGCGTCCAGACCACCGAGAACATTAGAGAATCTGCTGATTAGCATATCAGTCAGGAATTCGTTAGCTCTTTCCATTCTTCTAGCCTCATATTCAGCGTATAGCTTATCCACAACCTTTACCGACGCTTTTCTGATGTAGTTGACCGACTGAGTTACCTCACCATCCTCTGATAATTTTATCAGCTCACTTCTCTTCTTATTGGTATCATCGGTTGGTGGGGGTGTTGGGTTGGTTTCCTCAGTCTTTTTCAGATCATTGACGAGCTCATCGACGAGGTTGGGGATTTCAGTAGGTATCTCCGTTTCTAGCTCCTCAACAGATGCTCCGACTGGTTCTGGAGCGGATGCCCTGATTTTTCCCCAACTTTCACCGTTTTAGTTTTCTTTTCGGCCATCTTACTATAGATCAGATTTTGGGATAACTACCTTATACGCGTACGGATGCCTTAACATAATCTCAAGTCTAGCGTATTTGTTTTCTCTTAACTTTTCGGTTATCCCTATGACGTTTTCACGGTCTAAGCCACCCAGGTAGTCATCAGTAATAACCTTCATGTCGGTTTTGTTCGGGTTGTAGAACGTTACCTACTTACTGATATTCTCCCTATAAGGTTTTGTGATAGCCGTTAGCTGTTGTGTGATTACGATAGTTGACAGATTGTAGTGTCTGGCGCTGAAGGCTAATTTGACCAACTCACTTGTTCTGTTCTTTACGGGTTGTCCACTGGCACAGTCATCGAGGACTATCAGTGTTTTGGATCCATTGAATATTCGAACGATGTGTTCTAGTATAATTTCGACGTCGTCCTGTCCACAGCGATGAAGTCCGGGTCGGAGGTGTATTTCCAGGTAGTGTAGGTTTTGTTCCAGCTGAACGTTGGGCAGAGCAGAACGATGTAGTCGAAGAACCCGAAGTATTCATCTTCTAACATCTTCAGGAGATACCAGGTTTTCCCACAACCTGTCATACCAACGACCAACATATTGAACGGGTGATCCATTTAATACTGAATTGATTTTAGGTTTTTGTTTACCATGTTTACCAAACCATCGATCAGCACAAAAATCCGACAGACCACATCAGCCACAGTCACCTTTTTGGTGATCTCAATCAGGACCCCAGACTGTGTATTAACGATCCTTTTCCCAGTCTCAACACTATCACGATCCTCAATACTTCTCAGATCAATCGCCAGAGCGAAAGCGTCCTTGTAGAACTTCTGGATTGTCATAAACTGGTCCGTGTTTTCCTTCCCACCGAATAGCCTTTTAGCTTCATCATAGAACCGACTTTTTGGAATCCCTTGACTGAAGACAGCGTTGGGTACACCCTCAATTTTTAGCTTAACACTTTCAATGTTTGGATAGACGTATTTCTCACTATCAGTTCGGATCTTATTTGTGAACATCATAACGATCCCTTTCATAGACTTTCGCGGAAGGTTAATGTGTTCGTTGATCAGGGTTGACCCAGCCGCCCATTCAGTTGACTTCATCAGCGTGATGTGTTCGTAGGACAACGACCGACCAGCTGTGTGTAGTGAGGTTATTTCACTGGCGATGTCGGTGTTATCAATCGTTTCATACTCCAGTTCAAGGTTTTCCAGTGTGTAACCATCAACAGATTCACTTGACTGAGCCACCATAACGTCACTCGCTTTTGGTAAACTAATGACATAGCGGAAGTTGTTGTACATTTCAAAGGGAGCATAAAGTCCATGGTCCCCGAGGATCTTATCCAATCTCACCCTCAGTTTCGTCCCGTTGGATTGTGAGCATCAGAGCGTCAGCTACCTTCTCAGCGTCCCCAGAGGAGGCCCCACTATCATCCTTAGACATCAGCTTTCTCAGGTTCTCTGGACCAATCCCATATCCAACCATCTGATTCCTTACGCTCTTCGGCAACCAGAGATCCCTGTACACACCGAGGACACTTTCACCTGTGTTGTCGTAAACAGTCTCACCGGCTAGCTTAACAACCAACCTTTCAACCAGAAGCCTGGAGAGATTGTTTAGGAACCACGACTTGGTATTAACGTTCTTGAAGTCGAACAATAGGTGAAAGCTCCCGGGACCAAACAGCTATCAGGTTTTAGCTTTGGTATGTCGATGTAGAGGTCCTCACCAGGGTTGACTTTGTTGGGGTTCATGGTGACCGTGTGTCTTGTTCTACTCCCCTTGATCTCCGACATTCTCGCCCGTCTGAATCCAGGTAACAGCTCTGTCTGACTTCTGTTGGTCATATACTACATAACAGATTTTATTTTCTGTTTTTTCTGTTTTTCCAGTAGTCATACAGGAACCACGTCATAGCTATGGCTAAGACCCACAGATTGTTGGCTAACCATGCTATCCCTTTTGCTCCCCAAGTCAGAACCTGTGCTATCACACTGAACAGTGGTGCTAACAAAGGTCCCAAACTCTTACCCAGATTAGCAAGTGCCTTAGCGAAACCACCAACGGCTTTAGCTCCCCCCGAGACAGCCCCCCAGCGGCGACAACTATTGTGGTCACAATTCCAGCTATGGTGATGGCTATAGCAGACAGACCAACCATATTTTTCTTAGCCCATCTCTTAAAACGTTCCAACCTATTCAGATCATTGTTCTCCACCTCATTTCCTAAGATAGACAAAACATCAATGTGTTGGGGGGCGTCACCGATCCGAATTCTTATTGTGTCTGCCTTCATTTCCGCCACCTCACTGAATTTCTCATACAGCTGTCTCTTACGGGGTCTTCCTCATTAGCCGCCTGTTCTCTGTAGTAGTCGGCTTCTATTTCAAGAAACCTAATCTTTTCTACACTTGTACCCTGTGGTTCGAGCATTCCCATGAATTATCTTGCTTCCTGCTCAGTTAGGAGCCCTTTAGCCTGTTCCCATAGGTTCCCCTCTCTTTCCTCAAGCACACTCTCACTCTCTGAGATGACCTGTGAGGCTATACCGTTCACGACTTCCTGGGAGGTTGTGGGGTCGTTGTTAGCCTTCTCAATAGCCCCTGAGACTTTTTTAGAATGTTCCTCTTCAACCTCCCTTAACAACTTCTTGAAATTCTCAACGGCTTTGTAATTACTTTTTCCTTCATTATACACAAACTCACCATTCTCGAGTTTTCTAACTCTCTCACCATTAAACTTCAGTCCGATAAGCTTATTTGTTTTCTCGCCATAAGCAGGACTAACACCTGACAACAATTCACTAGATTTCTTACCATCCCCCTTGTTTACCTGTATTCCAAGCGTATCTTTGATGAGTTTTTTCCTAATCTCTGTAACATCTCTCTCATGTTTCCTGGAACCACTGTTGGGACCATAGCTACTGTTGGGACGACTAGTTTCTCCTTCTGTTACGTGGGTTATATCACTCCCACCAGACGTCCAACGTACTGGTATTGTTCTACGGTCTCCATCGGTGAGACCTGTTTTACCAGTATTTTCTCCAGCCTTTTTTATCTCCTCTTTTTTGCTCATATCATTCATTTCGAGGTTTTCCTCTTCTCCAGCCATTATATACTAACCTATGTACAGCTCAAGCAGAACAGCTCCGATTCCAACCGGTCGACCTACTGACTGATCATTGTTCCGCGAACCCTAAAGGTCATCTTACCATAAACACCTTTTCGGATTTCAGCTTTCGACTCAATGTCTGTGTAGTGCTGTACGCTCCCTTTCAGACTCTGTTCAGAGGTTATTGGAAGAGTGCCAATCAGATTACTCCTCCTCCCATTGTCCAGACTTTTCTCACTCTCAACAGCGTCACACGAAATCCCAACATACCTCAACCCTTTGTTGATGTCCACCTGATTCGGACTGTTCGTCCACCCACCACCAACAGTTATCACATCGTTCTCATTAAACCCTAAGAGAAGGCCCATCTTCCCAAGCTTCAACTTTTCCGACGTTTTCACCTTAGAAGTTCCGTTGTAAACATTCTTTCCGAACTCAACCACCCCACTGTGGGTCCCGGCTAAAGTCTTAACGAACGTTTCCAACGCGTCAAAGTTCAGATAACCTTCAGGAGCGGATGCCTCCTTACCATCGAACGACACCGAATCGTTCAGACCTGACACGACATTGTTATAGTTCCAGTATACCGTCGCTTTCTTCAGCATTATTTGTGGTTTCGGACTTATCACCATGATAGGTTGTTCGAAGTAGACAGTCTTCTCACCGTTTTCAATGAATAATGTTAACCTCATCCTCAGAGTATATATTAACCCAGGTTTTGTACGTCACTTTCAGGTATCCATGAGTTGTGCCTACTGTCATAACCCAACCACTTGACCAACATCATCTTCCTTCCAGCGACTCTCTTCCTCTTCAATACCTTCTCAATCCTATAAACATCATCCTTCTTATCCACCGGCGACAGCTCTTCCCCATAAAACTTTCCGATAATCGGTTCACCCTCAGCGTCCTCTATCTCGTAAACGTTTGGATCACCACGGATGACCTTCGTTATCCTAAAGATTTCCTCAGTGAAGTTAGCCTCATAACCTTTCGTGAAAATACTTTTGTACTTTGACACCCTCACAGTGTCTCCGACCCTGAACTTGGGTTAAGGGATGATCACCAAAATGGTGACCGAACAACGTATTCCAAACCTGATTCTCGTTTGACTTATTCACGTCCTTGGGCTTCAAAAGGGTAACACTGTGTTTTGTGTTGTTATAACCCTCAATGAGGTCGTCCAGGACATCAATCCACCTATAAGTCCCCTTGGTGTAGAAATACTTCCACATAGCAGTCTTAAGTGTTCTGTTGAACCGTTCGACGACTGCTGCTTTCTTGTCTGAAAACGTACTGAAGTACTCAACACCACGTTCCTTCAGTAGACCTTTCACACCAACGTTATAAAATTCCTTTCCGTCGTCGAACTGAGCCAGGTCGGGGTAGTCACCAAATCGATCTCTGAATTGTTCCAACAGCTTATCCACAGCCCCGGTCATGTTTTTCGTGTCCTTTCTGTAAACGGGAACGGCGAAAGCATACCGACTCAAAATCTCAACAGCCGTTAGGATCCAGTAGTACCCTTTATTCTGGTTCTTATACTTTCCCATATCAACCAGGTCCATCTGTATCTGTTCACCGAGGTGGCTGACGAACGTCTGTCTGAATTTATGTTTCCTCACAACCGGCCTATACCTCGTGTACGTGTCCTGTGTTTTCAGCCAGTCCCTTACCACCTTCCTACTCACATCAAGACCTTCCTCCAATGCCTTCTGATACAACCGTTCAGCCGACTGATATCCTGTTTTCGGATTATACCATATATCTCTCAGTTCCTGTTCCAGTCCAACCCCGGCGTCCGTATAACCTAACCTATAATATATGGATACCGACAAACTCTATCACAAGTATTATGGGGAGAACTATGGGAAGGCAATGCAGAATATCAGAAAGGGGAATAAGTCGGCTAAGATCAGTTTACTCAGGAGATACCCCCATGCCACGTTATCCAAATTCACCTTTACAACAACTCTTAGGAAAGACGGTGAAATCGAAAGAAGTGACGTATGGTTTAAGAATAGTGACACCGTATCAACGAACGTAGATAGCAGCACTTTTAGGAATGACAAGTCTATGTGGATTTGGCTACATAACAACAAAGAACTCGCACACACTCCGAAAATCGGACAGACAGATCTAAAGTTCTCTAAGATATGGCTTGGTGGTGGTACGATACAGAAAGTTCAGGGTGAGCGACACTACGACTCCTCGACCTCGAAATTTACATATTTGTCAGACAACGCAATAGACTACGACCTTAACAATTTCAGGATTTATGTTAACCACCAGGACTTTTTTATGGCAAAATTACCAGTTCTAAATCCAGGAAACCAGACGGACATCGCGGGATCGTGGGATAACGACGAATCTTATTACCAACTTATAACCGCTGTTTACCTCAGTTCATACTGCTGTGGCGTTGGGGTAGAACACCTAAAATTCTCAGACGATGTCTATCCAGTGGTTACCTCTATCATGCGTTTTCACCTTTATGTTACAACACGACGTATACTAAGACGTCTTAAAACGGAAACGGAAAGCAGTCTGATGAGAGAATTCGGCATTGGAAAACACAATGATGTGATTGGTAACATGGTGAATATACCTAGATGGTGGAAGAGTAAGATTGGACATGATTCTGGTTATGGAAACTATCCCACTTTTTGGTTGGAAGGTTATCTCAATAGTGATTATAAGACACACTACAGAAGGTTCATACCTTTACGAACAAATGGTTTTACCAGAGTAGGCTTACAGTATCTGAATGAGTCTATCGAGGCTTATGTTTACGCCGTTCTCGGTTCACAGGCTAAAACAAGGATCAGCATTGTTAACAAAGGTGCTGGCAGTCTCGACACACAGCAAGAGTTTAGAGTCCTTGTAGAGGATGCTATCGTTAACTATTCCGTTAGTACCTGGATTCTGAATACGAACAGGGCAATATCAGATACTAACGTCACCCAGAATCTAGCCATAAGTCCTGACACGTGGTTAGTCCCAGAGTCATTGACAATACTGAAGGAGAAAATCCTAGGATATAACAACTTACTCAGACGTGCGTCGAAAGGTATGAAGTTTGGTATTAATTCTGAAGTCAACTACCAAGGTGTTCACAAACAACCAAAGAAGCTACATCAGGAAAGCGGTCCACATCTGGAAACACTAGACGACAGATCAGCCGTCCATACACCTGACAAACCAACCGTCCACACACCTGACAAACCAACCGTCCATACACCTGACAAACCAACCGTCCATACACCTGACAGACAAGCAAAGCCAGACAATGAGTTGGGAATCCTATTGGTCCTAACAGCTGTGTCTGGGTATCTGTTCAGTAAATACGTCTTATAGTATATGAGTCTGTTTTATGGTTACAACAGACCAATCACCAATAAACAACTCAGCGATAAACTAAAAGCTCACATAAAAACCCTCAACTACAGGGTCATCTTTGACCTGAACGTAACCAGATCAAGTAAAAACGCGGTCTCCAAACTCCCTCCCTTTGTTGATTACATAGAGGACAGAGATACCGAAGCCCACTCAACCATGTTTTGGAGACCCCCTAGTATCAACCCACAGCTAAACACTCTCTCTCCTCACCACTTCCTTTACCCTGAAACGACGATAAGAACGGCCTTCCACGCTAACGTACCCAGATTCATGTTCATCGATGTCTCAGTTTTCGTTGTGGTAAAGAGAAACAGTGTAAGACCGAAGTTGAATGTCTGGGAGGTAATTGTTACCAATGACAGTGTTAACGAAGGTAAAAGCCTTGGGTTTAAAGCTGGGGTGAATAACAAACTGGTCTTCAGTGGGATGACACCGTCTAGGTTTCGTGAGTGCACAATCCCAGCGAAGTTTATTGGGAAGAAGATTTTGATATCTGCTCATTGGCTATCCGGCTTAGGGTGTCACACGTCAGGATAAATGGTGAGAGATTGAAAGACTCATACACTATGTGTGACACCGAACAGATAGGGAAACCTTATCTGAATGTGTTTGGGGTAAACAGCCTGAAAAGCTTTTACTCAGACATCAACTTTTACGGTATGAAAGTCGTAGAGGGTCGTCTGGGGGGATCCTGAGATTGAGAAGATTTGTAACAGGACCATGGTTGAATATGACCTGTAATTAGAATGAAGAAAAAGAGAAAAAGCGTTATCACCTTCAACCACATTGGTAAGAACCTCCAATCGGCTGAAGTAAACAAACTGCAGAGACTTTATTCGTATTATCATAAGCTAGCGACTTGTTACAAATGGAAACACACCAGGTTGAGGAGACTGAAGATGATCCTCGAGACGGTCTCTATTGGGTTGACCGTAATCGGGGGAATAGCCGGTGGTGTTACAGCTAACCCGTTAATCCTCGGAACCATAGCCGGTCCTGGCGTCCTGATTCAGGGGTATATGACCAAGTCGGGGATGCCTGGCAGACTGGAGAACTGTGAGTTTGCTCATATCAACTACCACAAGGTTTTGACACAGATCAGAAGCTTCCTACGTGGGACCCAGTACGACGAAACTGTCTTCCTATCCGACGTTCGTGTACTCGATGACATTGTGACTGAGGTCTGTCCACATTTCGACAGTATGATCACACGGTATCACAGGACTTACGACTCACTTGAGCCTGTCGGGCCTGGCTGACGGTTCTGATGATCTCTGGTATGTAAACGTCCCGACCGTTCACACGAGCCATCCAACCGTGAAATCCATTAGGGATCCCACGGAGGGTACCGACTACCTCCGATTCATCCGGACCGAAGTCTTCCCAATCGAGGGTAATCACCTTAGTTCCCTTAAGGGCTATGTCCTCAGTCATCTCCCCCATATACCTTTGCATACACCTGAGGTAATCCTTAGTTACACCGGCTTCACATTTCCGACCTCTCCTAAGCATTCGGTCGTAGCAGGTGTCAACTGAGGCTTCTAGGAATAATAGGGCATCAGGGGTTGGGAGTAGATTGTTTAGTGAGTGGAAGACCTGGGAATACTCAGAGAACTGTTTGTTGGTTATCCACCCATTACGCCAACAGTTCTTAGTAAAAACCAGACAGCTGTGATGTGTTCGCTCTATGATCACATTCTCCCCCTCGTTGATTAACTCCAGAGCCTTTAGGTAGGCGTCGATTCTCTCACTGAGGAACCAGGTCTCCATCTCATACGTCCATCTCCCGGGGTCAGCGTAAAACCTTTCTAGGTATGGATTGTCTTCAACTGGCTCTTCGATGAGATGGTAACCATTCCTCCTAGCGAATGGTTTCACGAATGTTGTCTTCCCCACACCGATGTTTCCGTCGAGGGCGATCAGTCGAGCACCGAACTTTGGGTTGTTCATTATACCCCAGTGTACGGTCCGGTCCTAGACCTTCCGTATTTTATATGAAGATTCCAAAGAGACTTAGACGACCCATACTGATTATCTTCCACGCCCTCAGAAGAGCTATCGGGGTGATGAGGCATTGTGTTAGGAGAGACCATAGGGGAGAGTACTACGTAACTGAATCTGTTGTTTATTGGCCGACAGTCCCAGACTCCCCAGAGATCCCTACAGATTCCCTAAAGACAGTCTCAGAGATTCCTACAGATGACCTCACAGACTCCCCACAAACGACCTCAGAGACTCCTCCCGGTGACCTCGCGGATTCCTCACAGACTCCTACAGACAACCCCACAGATTAACTGACAGACAACCTCACAGATTCCCTACAGATGGAATATAGGTTAGTGTATAGATGGCTGACGAAACATCTGAGAAAACCTCAGAAGTCCCTAAAATAACATCGGTGGTCAAGACGGAAAGAGTTAAGGATCCAAAACGAGTGGCTGCTGGTAAACGACTGGCTCAGATATCGAAGGCAGCCAAGGAGAGGAAAGCCAGGGAGCGGTTGGCGGTTGACTTCGGGGTCGATGGGGGTCGGTCAGCTTATTATGGTTACATAATCGGAACCGTTGGACTGATTATCGGTGGGGTTTCACTTTATTACACTATGAGGCAGGAGAGAAGGGAGGTTCAGAGGCTGAAAACCGTTGATGAGGAGAAGGTAATGGAAGGATCCGAGCCACAGAACCCCGTCCGGACTTCTCCGGTTTTAGACACCTTCGATGAATGAAATATGTGTTAGTATAATGTCAACCACCGACCGAAAAGAACTGCTGAACGAGCTCTACGACGCTCTCCTGATTACAAGTGGAGCTGTGGCAATTTCCACGGTTTCGAAGAAGGTGTTAAGGGAACCTTTGGGTACTCCTGAGTCTGTAAAGGGTACCATCAAGCTGGCTCTAGCCGTTGGAATTAGTACAGTTGGGATTAAATATGCCCAGTCGAAGGGGTACCTACTGGTTGACCCTTTTTCGAAACCTAAGTAGCCTAAGAAAGTCCCGTACCCGGTGGTTATGGAGGTCGAGACACGTTGGCTGCCCCCTATGTCTAGGGGAGAGAAAGACGTACAGAATGCTTTACGCACTAATGGGGTTGAGGCGGTTAGGGAGAAGACTTTTGATGGGTTAGTGGGGTTGGGTGGTGGTCTTTTGAGGTATGACTTCGCGATACCTCTTGATGACGGTATTTTCATACTGATTGAGTATGATGGTGAACAACATTATCACCCTTCCACCTGGTCGGGTAAGGTGACCCGGGAAGAGGCAGAAAGACGCTTTAGGGTACAGAAGAGACACGATCGGATGAAAGACAAGTATGCCGAGAACAACGGTCATTACCTAATAAGGATTCCGTATTGGTAAAGATGTGATATCCATTCTATTATCGGATCTTTGTAACGAAGTGTATTATTTCTAGTTATATATGGCTAGTGTGGTTGCTGGTGGACTGTTTAACGCCTTGGCCTTCGCAGGCGCCGGATTCCTATTCTCAAAGTTAAATCACAGCGGATATGAAGCTGAGATTAAGAGACACAATCACGCCCTTGAGCAGCTGGCTAAAGCGAGGGAGAAATGGTACGAGAGTGAAGTGGATAGAAAGGATAGGATACAGAGGTTGAGACAGGAACTGTCTGACGCCAACGCTGACATCAACACAACGAATCACGCCCTGGATCTGCTGAAGGATAGGTTAAGGCAGGCTGAGGACGTCGGGTTTTCCCAGCCAAAGCCTGAGTTGTCTGATTATTACAAACCATCGGGTGAGATGAAAGAGTATCAGACCCTGTTTATCGGGTCTGTTGGTCTGGTTGGTGGGTATCTGATGTCTAGGTTTGTTTTGTAGGGGTTAAGGGGATTTGTTAGGGTTTAGTTATAATGTCTGTTTCCTGGTCGGACTTACCGAAGGGGCTGAAGGATTTACCCTCTTCAAGCGTTGAATGGGTCTGTGAGCAGATGGGGAATGGGTTAACACCCCCCGACTCGGGACCCGCCCGGACGTAGTACGAAACTGTGGTGTGGGGATTGTTCCAGATTTCGTGTGAAGGTGAGCACTGAGATGTACTCCTGTCCAGGATGTGGTGACACAGAATATGGATATGTTGTCGGGAGATATCGGGCGGCTGTCGGTCATAGAAGTGAGCATTCGAGAAATCATTGGATGAGAAAGAGACTCACCAGAGTTGTCAGGGATACAGCCGTTGATATTGTTTTAGCCGACTTTTCCAAAGTTCTCCAAGTGATGGACAGTAAGGGTCTGATAAGAGGTCGTAACCTATCCAGATACAATTATTACATCATCAGATTGTGCTCAAGAAGAGGGATTAAGTTACTGGGTAACCTAAAGGATCTTAAAAAGGGGAAAACGAAGGACCTATTCGATAACAATCTGTTTGGGGTTGTGTATAAGGAACTTGGTTGGGATCGTACCCCGGACAAGTTCTACACCGAGTGGTTGGGACGACACCTAACGAAATGTGATCACCCCTGTTATAACGATGTCTAATACCATGATCCACCAGGATGACGACTATTCCGACGAAGACCTCCGTCTCTACGAGAGACTAATCGGTTACGACATAAACCAGTTAGACAGAGCCTTGAGGGGTAAAACCAAGTCGTTCAGTTGTGCTGTTGTGTCCCAACACCCACTGGAACAGGAAAACGCCCTCAGGAATGATGTGGTACGATTACTACGTCGGGAGCTGGCTGAGATGAGGGGGTTGAAGTTCGCTGAAACGTTGGTTGTAACGCTCGAAAAGGAGGTGTCCGGCGGAACAACTTATAAGACGGCTCACTTCAACAGCCACATCAGGACTGTGATCAATGGTAATGAGATCGGTCAGGACGTCGACGCCGCGAATGAGGAGGTGGTGGCTAGGATAGCTCGGTGGATAAGCGAGGGATCTGGCTGGACAGTAAACTCAGTAGACGGTCACTACATCAATCTGACTGTGTACAGTCCACTGGAGGGCTCGTCATATGTTGACCTCCCTAAGAAGCTGAAGAACAGTCGGAAGGGGTTGATCAACGTTAAGAATAGTGATGATAAGTGTTTTGTGTGGTGTCACCTAGCTCATAAGTTTCCTGTCCCAAAAGACCCACAAAGGGTCACAAAGTACCGGGACCATGTTGACGACCTGAATTATAGTGGAATCAGCTTTCCAGTGAGTCAGAAACAGTACAACCGGGTGGAGAAACAGAATGAGATACGTATCAACGTCTTTGGTTATGAGGATGGGTCAACCTTTCCGGTTTACGTATCAGAGGAAAGGTTTACTGAGATCATGAACCTCCTGATTATAACCAACGAAAACAACAAACATTACGTCCTCATCAAGGACTTTGATAGGTTTATGTACAACAAAACAAAACATAAGAGGAGAAAACACTTCTGCGTTTACTGCTTACAATGTTTCAGCTCAAACTGTGTGTATCAGTGTGAATGGTAAACAAGTCGTCAGGATGCCTGACCCCGGTAAGAACGTGTTAAAGTATAGTAATTTCCACAAACAGCTAAACGTTCCGTTTGTTGTGTACGCTGACTTCGAGGCGATCACGGAAAAGGTCGGCAGACCGAAGGTGTTAGCCTCAGACCGAGAGGAGAAAGAGAAAAAACCATACATGGAAAGGTTTCAGAGACATACTGATTGTGGTTATGGGTATAAGGTTGTCTGCTGTTACGATGACAGATACAGTAAGGATGTTCAGGTGTATAGAGGTCCTGGTGCTGTCAACAGGTTTATCGGAAAGATGTTGGAAGAAGTGGAGTACTGTAAGGGTATCCGACAGGGCGGACTTCAGAGACGCTATAAAGTGTCACATCTGTGGTCTGGAGTATGGGGAAAGGGATGTTAGGGTCCGGGACCACTGTCACGTAACAGGAAGGTACCGAGGATCGGCCCATCAGCTTTGTAACAGAAATCACAGATTAACTGATAAGATACCAGTCATCTTACACAACCTGAGGGGTTATGATAGTCATCTCATCATGGGTGAGATTGGAAAGTTTGGGCAGGAGATTAATGTCATTCCGAATAATATGGAGAAGTACATGACCTTCATGTTAGGTAAAAACCTTGTGTTTCTAGACAGTCTTCAGTTTATGAGTAGCTCATTGGACAGGTTGGTTGGGAACTTACCGCCTGGGTCGTTCAGGTACACAGCTGAGGAATTCGGTGATCGATTGTATCTTATGAGGACAAAAGGTGTTTATCCTTATGACTACATGGATAGCTTCAGTCGGTTTGATGAAACAGAGTTGCCTCCGAAAAATGAGTTCTACAGTGTGTTGAATGACGAACCGATAACCGATAAACAGTATTCCCATGCTTTGGGGGATTGGAGAGAGTTTGAGATGAGAACGATGGGGGACTACCATGATGTATACCTAAAATCAGATGTTCTGTTGTTAGCTGACGTCTTTGAGAACTTTAGGAAGACTTGTGTTCAGTACTATAAGCTGGACCCCTGCCACTACTTCACCTCACCGGGGTTGGCTTGGGACGCTATGCTGAAAATGACTGGGGTTACGTTGGAGCTAATGACTGACATCGACATGTTCCAGTTTATCGAGAAAGGGATGAGAGGTGGTGTCAGTTATATAGCTAATAGGTATGGGAAGGCGAACAATCCGTATATGAAAGGGTATAGTGAGGACGAGGCTGTGAAGTATATAATGTATCTGGACGCCAACAATCTGTATGGTTGGGCCATGAGTCAGTGCCCCCCAACTGGTGGATTTAAGTGGATGAGTGAAGCTAAATTGAAAAACCTGGACCTGGGAAAACTTCCTGAAGACGGTGGAACTGGAATGATACTTGAGGTTGATCTTGAATATCCCTCTAAACTCCACGATTTACACAACGACTACCCATTAGCTCCGGAAAAGATGGAAATACGGGAAGATATGTTGTCGGATTATTGTCAAAAAATAAAAAGGAAGTTCGGCGTTAGCGTTGGTGGTGTCAGTAAGCTGGTAACTAATTTGATGGGAAAGGAAAGGTATGTCGTCCACTACAGAAACCTACAGCTGTACGTTAGGCTTGGGATGAGGGTGAAAAAAGTCCACCGAGTTTTGTTGTTCAATCAATCCCCTTGGCTGAAGCAGTCCATCGACTTCAACACGGTGAAGAGAACTGCCGCCAGGAAGCCTTCGAAAAGGACTTCTTCAAACTGATGAACAACAGCGTTTTCGGTAAAACAATGGAGAACCTGAGAAAGCGTGTAGACGTCCGGTTGGTCACCAGTGAAGAAAAGCTGTTAAAGCTGACTTCCAAACCAACCTTCGTGTCCGCCAAAATATTCAACGAGAACCTGGTTGCCGTTCACAAAATTAAGGAAATTCTTACGTTAAACCGACCGGCTTATGTTGGTATGTGCATTTTGGATCTATCGAAGGTATTGATGTATGATTTCCATTACAACTATGTGTTAAAGAAATATAAAAATAATGCTAAGTTGTTGTTTACAGATACGGAGTCTTATCTCAGTCTCAGGTACAGACATATGAGATCGAAACAGAAGACGTTTACAAAGACTTCTGGGCTGATAAAAATATCTTCGACAATTCGGACTATCCAGAAAACTCGCCTTACCACAACAATTCGAACAAAAAAGTCATTGGGAAGATGAAGGACGAAGCGGCTGGCGTTCCTATAGTTGAGTTCGTTGGTCTCAGAAGTAAAATGTATTCGTATTTAAAAGACAACGGAACAGGTGGTAAAACCGCGAAGGGAATTAAAAAAGGTGTCACTAAAAAACAAATCAAACATGAGAACTACAAAGACACACTATTTGGTAAGAAACAAGTGTTTCAGAAAATGAAAACCATTCGAAGTGTAAAACATAAGTTGGGTAGTTATGAGATAAATAAGGCGTCACTCTCATGCTTTGATGATAAAAGATACCTGCTGGAAGACGGGACTAATTCCTACGCGTACGGACACAAGAATATTCTCACAAGTAGCCCCAGGCCTCCACGCTAGTTCCCCCAAACCTGACATGACAACGAAACCAAAACCAAAACCAAAACCAAAACCAAAACCAAAACCAAAACCAAAACCAAAACCAAAACCAAAACCAAAACCAAAATCAAAACCAAAACTAAAACCAAAACTTTAATTTATGGGTTAAAAGCTGATTGGCCGTCACCACCTTACCACCTGCACATAATTTGACTGAATAAGTCGTTTGCTCTAACCACATTTTCGTACTGCCACCTGTAAAAAACCGGTTGTGTTAATTTTTTATATCAAATCTAACAATATGAGATGTTCTGAAAGGGGGAAAAATTTTCCACACTTCTCAAAAACCCATTTTCCCGTCTGCTTATACTTTGAAAAGTGGAAAAAAAAAGTTACCCCTTTCAAACATCCTTTCCCGTTAAATTTTAACATTCTGAGGCTGTTTTTGGCAAAAAAAAAATAAAATGCGTCGGCAGCCTCAAGTTCTATACTACTTATATATATATATGTATATATATATATATATATATATATAGCATGTTCTAAGGATTTAGGGTGAAGGAAAATTCGAGTGTAGAATATATACATTTCAAGACCAAACCGGGAGCAGTTGCGAAAAATGCAACTACACAGGCCCTCCGGCAGGAATTGAACCCACGACCTTGCGATTTTAGTGCAATGCTCTGACCACTGAGCCACGGAGGCCGTTGCCGAGAGCTTGATCGCGAGTTCTGTATATATAATAAGGTGGTAATGCCAGGAGAGAATTGGGTATATTATAAATGATATTGGGCATTTCACTCGATTACATAGCATGTTCTAAGGATTTAGGGTGAAGGAAAATTCGAGTGTAGAATATATACATTTCAAGACCAAACCGGGAGCAGTTGCGAAAAATGCAACTACACAGGCCCTCCGGCAGGAATTGAACCCACGACCTTGCGATTTTAGTGCAATGCTCTGACCACTGAGCCACGGAGGCCGTTGCCGAGAGCTTGATCGCGAGTTCTGTATATATAATAAGGTGGTAATGCCAGGAGAGAATTGGGTATATTATAAATGATATTGGGCATTTCACTCGATTACATAGCATGTTCTAAGGATTTAGGGTGAAGGAAAATTCGAGTGTAGAATATATACATTTCAAGACCAAACCGGGAGCAGTTGCGAAAAATGCAACTACACAGGCCCTCCGGCAGGAATTGAACCCACGACCTTGCGATTTTAGTGCAATGCTCTGACCACTGAGCCACGGAGGCCGTTGCCGAGAGCTTGATCGCGAGTTCTGTATATATAATGAGGTGGTAATGCCAGGAGAGAATTGGGTATATTATAAATGATATTGGGCATTTCACTCGATTACATAGCATGTTCTAAGGATTTAGGGTGAAGGAAAATTCGAGTGTAGAATATATACATTTCAAGACCAAACCGGGAGCAGTTGCGAAAAATGCAACTACACAGGCCCTCCGGCAGGAATTGAACCCACGACCTTGCGATTTTAGTGCAATGCTCTGACCACTGAGCCACGGAGGCCGTTGCCGAGAGCTTGATCGCGAGTTCTGTATATATAATAAGGTGGTAATGCCAGGAGAGAATTGGGTATATTATAAATGATATTGGGCATTTCACTCGATTACATAGCATGTTCTAAGGATTTAGGGTGAAGGAAAATTCGAGTGTAGAATATATACATTTCAAGACCAAACCGGGAGCAGTTGCGAAAAATGCAACTACACAGGCCCTCCGGCAGGAATTGAACCCACGACCTTGCGATTTTAGTGCAATGCTCTGACCACTGAGCCACGGAGGCCGTTGCCGAGAGCTTGATCGCGAGTTCTGTATATATAATGAGGTGGTAATGCCAGGAGAGAATTGGGTATATTATAAATGATATTGGGCATTTCACTCGATTACATAGCATGTTCTAAGGATTTAGGGTGAAGGAAAATTCGAGTGTAGAATATATACATTTCAAGACCAAACCGGGAGCAGTTGCGAAAAATGCAACTACACAGGCCCTCCGGCAGGAATTGAACCCACGACCTTGCGATTTTAGTGCAATGCTCTGACCACTGAGCCACGGAGGCCGTTGCCGAGAGCTTGATCGCGAGTTCTGTATATATAATAAGGTGGTAATGCCAGGAGAGAATTGGGTATATTATAAATGATATTGGGCATTTCACTCGATTACATAGCATGTTCTAAGGATTTAGGGTGAAGGAAAATTCGAGTGTAGAATATATACATTTCAAGACCAAACCGGGAGCAGTTGCGAAAAATGCAACTACACAGGCCCTCCGGCAGGAATTGAACCCACGACCTTGCGATTTTAGTGCAATGCTCTGACCACTGAGCCACGGAGGCCGTTGCCGAGAGCTTGATCGCGAGTTCTGTATATATAATAAGGTGGTAATGCCAGGAGAGAATTGGGTATATTATAAATGATATTGGGCATTTCACTCGATTACATAGCATGTTCTAAGGATTTAGGGTGAAGGAAAATTCGAGTGTAGAATATATACATTTCAAGACCAAACCGGGAGCAGTTGCGAAAAATGCAACTACACAGGCCCTCCGGCAGGAATTGAACCCACGACCTTGCGATTTTAGTGCAATGCTCTGACCACTGAGCCACGGAGGCCGTTGCCGAGAGCTTGATCGCGAGTTCTGTATATATAATAAGGTGGTAATGCCAGGAGAGAATTGGGTATATTATAAATGATATTGGGCATTTCACTCGATTACATAGCATGTTCTAAGGATTTAGGGTGAAGGAAAATTCGAGTGTAGAATATATACATTTCAAGACCAAACCGGGAGCAGTTGCGAAAAATGCAACTACACAGGCCCTCCGGCAGGAATTGAACCCACGACCTTGCGATTTTAGTGCAATGCTCTGACCACTGAGCCACGGAGGCCGTTGCCGAGAGCTTGATCGCGAGTTCTGTATATATAATAAGGTGGTAATGCCAGGAGAGAATTGGGTATATTATAAATGATATTGGGCATTTCACTCGATTACATAGCATGTTCTAAGGATTTAGGGTGAAGGAAAATTCGAGTGTAGAATATATACATTTCAAGACCAAACCGGGAGCAGTTGCGAAAAATGCAACTACACAGGCCCTCCGGCAGGAATTGAACCCACGACCTTGCGATTTTAGTGCAATGCTCTGACCACTGAGCCACGGAGGCCGTTGCCGAGAGCTTGATCGCGAGTTCTGTATATATAATGAGGTGGTAATGCCAGGAGAGAATTGGGTATATTATAAATGATATTGGGCATTTCACTCGATTACATAGCATGTTCTAAGGATTTAGGGTGAAGGAAAATTCGAGTGTAGAATATATACATTTCAAGACCAAACCGGGAGCAGTTGCGAAAAATGCAACTACACAGGCCCTCCGGCAGGAATTGAACCCACGACCTTGCGATTTTAGTGCAATGCTCTGACCACTGAGCCACGGAGGCCGTTGCCGAGAGCTTGATCGCGAGTTCTGTATATATAATAAGGTGGTAATGCCAGGAGAGAATTGGGTATATTATAAATGATATTGGGCATTTCACTCGATTACATAGCATGTTCTAAGGATTTAGGGTGAAGGAAAATTCGAGTGTAGAATATATACATTTCAAGACCAAACCGGGAGCAGTTGCGAAAAATGCAACTACACAGGCCCTCCGGCAGGAATTGAACCCACGACCTTGCGATTTTAGTGCAATGCTCTGACCACTGAGCCACGGAGGCCGTTGCCGAGAGCTTGATCGCGAGTTCTGTATATATAATAAGGTGGTAATGCCAGGAGAGAATTGGGTATATTATAAATGATATTGGGCATTTCACTCGATTACATAGCATGTTCTAAGGATTTAGGGTGAAGGAAAATTCGAGTGTAGAATATATACATTTCAAGACCAAACCGGGAGCAGTTGCGAAAAATGCAACTACACAGGCCCTCCGGCAGGAATTGAACCCACGACCTTGCGATTTTAGTGCAATGCTCTGACCACTGAGCCACGGAGGCCGTTGCCGAGAGCTTGATCGCGAGTTCTGTATATATAATAAGGTGGTAATGCCAGGAGAGAATTGGGTATATTATAAATGATATTGGGCATTTCACTCGATTACATAGCATGTTCTAAGGATTTAGGGTGAAGGAAAATTCGAGTGTAGAATATATACATTTCAAGACCAAACCGGGAGCAGTTGCGAAAAATATATATATATATATATATATATATATATATATACATATATATATATATATACATATATATATATATATACATATATATATATATATATATATATATATATATATATATATATATATATATATATATATATATATACACCCGGGCCAGAGGCGGATCCAGAGGGTTACTATCGTTGCTCAAGCAACGGCCAGAATTTCCAAATTAATTTATTCAGTCATTTGGCGAGTATTTTTGTGCACCAACATCTTTAAAATTAACATATTCCGTAAAATATTATAATTTTTAGTGCCTGACCACATTAATAAAATTCGTATTGTCCAATCACTTAATCGATTATTTGCGCGAGAGATGCCGTGAGTTGGGTATCTATTTTCGCGCCCATATTAAATCCGAAACCCGAGAACATCCGAGCCTACCTAATTAAGCCTGTGTAGTGGCCCTCACTTTTTAGTGACTTATTAGTTAGCATCAGCTAAACGTGACTGTGGAAATGGCGGGAGCAACGGCTGATGCCAAATTTTGCCTTTTTTCAGCAACAGCATAGGGATACTGACCAATCAAATGATCAGATGCAGTGTGCTGAGCAACGGTGGAGAAATAAGCCAATCGCGTAGCTATATCTCTGATCTTTCGGGTCTCCAGTGATGCTAAGTAGCAGCGTACTCGACTCATGACTTCATTCAGTGTCGGAGTTCTACTGTTATTTTCAGTTCGCAATGACTTCGAACAACGCTTAAGTACAACGATTGTTTGATATATTTGATGGGAGTTATTCATCTGCGATAAATTAGGATCTAAATGTTTCTTTGTGTATTCAAGTTCGCGTTGCGAATCCACTACAAGTAAAGGTTAGCGCATTAAATGCTTATGAATAATATATAATAATGCTAATCAGCTAGGGCATGTTTAATTATTTCAACTACTGTACATAACACAGTTAATATAAATGAGTATGAGTATAGATAGTATCAATGCCTGTCTGATATTTAAATATGTCTCGGTTTAATAAAGTGTAAATTCTTGGTGATTTATGAGAACAGAGTGGTTGATGATTTGTTTATTTCAGTTTGGTTAATACATGCTATTTTTGACCTATAAAGCAGAGTCTGCAGAGATACTGTATGTATTTTTAGTACTAGAAATACATGAATGCAACAACCCCTCGCCCACTTTTACATGCTTTTTTGAAACACCCCCCACCCACCCACCCCCTGATTAAAAAAAGCACTCCTGATTATACAGCCAATATAAAAACAAACAAATATAAAAACAAATGATATTAAATCCTTGGGATATTAAATTATACAATTTATGGATAGGTCGATAGGATGACAAAACTGATTTAAATCATTTAATGAAAGTTGAACATATCAAAGCAAAACTTAGATTTCATTATTAAATTCTGGTTGTAAAAAATATATTGTTTTTAGGAGGTTTCAAAAGGGATTATTTCTAGCAAGCCTTCAAATGGCTTCTCTATGCATGTACATTTTGCAAAGGCAGAATTAAAAGTTGACAGCTCAAAGATTACATTTATAATAGAGTCTGAGATAAAAACAATTCAGTAGAATTGGATTCCAGAAAGAAGTATTAAACAGACAACGTTTCAGTCGAAAATTTGGAATCACAGCCAAGAAAACCGACAAAGCCCACGTCCACCACGGTTAATATAAGCGTGATATAAGCCTAAAATAGTGTTTTAAGTTAGTTTTAGTTAAGCTGACTGATGGTTAATTTGGACGAGCAAAGGGAGAGCACGAAAACGTGAAGCTGCATGTATATTGTTTTAGGACATAAGGACAAAATACAAATCCCCTACCGTTATAAACTTGAAATTCTGCAATTCAGATCGAGGTTTTGTTTACCATACGGCGTTTGGTTTCTTCAGGACCTCTGGTTTCGCTTCAACATATATTAAACCGGCTGTTTGTATCCTTTCCTTCGTTGTTCTCTTTTATTATTTAAGTAGAGCAGGCTCCATTTCGTTAAACGAAAGCAAAATACTGACAGATTTTTAGTTTTCTTGTCGCCAGTCACCAGTGTCCAACTATTCTTACCGCGTGACACCGTACCAAACATATATATATATAAATAAATAAATAAATAAATAAATAAACTATTTCCCAGATTTCGGCTCCCTCGCTTTTTCTACACGCGTGTAAAATGGACTCCACGCGTGTCGAGATTAGCACCCTCACCGGGCTCCGGGCCTTCGGCCCGTCGCCCGGCTCGGGGATAAAAAGCTAGTACAAATTCTGATTGGCTGAGCTACTCACTGTCTATTGATAATAGATCACTAGCAAGAGTCAATTATTCACAAATGAAAAACAATGAACAGTGAGCCAAAACAAACCAGACTAGGATCATTGAAAACCAGACATTTCAAGTTTGACCTTTGGGTTGTGAAAGGGTTTCACTTGGGAGCCAATCAGATTGCACAGAAATAGATCATAATTCCATTTCTGAAATGGTTTCGCAGTCTGGCCAATAAGCGTCAAATACAGTGAAATGGTTTCCATCACAAGCCAATAATATTCTTGATATTTAAGTACATTGGAAATGGTTTCCAGTCTGAGCCAATCATTATTGTATATTAAATTGCAATATCATATTTCATTAATTAGTAACAATTAGCAACTTGCTTTTGTGATGTAGCAAAATTTTATCATAGTGTGACTTGAGTTAACAATATTACTGCGTAGGGTTATTCATGGTGGTAGAAAACGGTCACAAAAAGCACTGTCACAAAATATTCGATGCAATCCGTGTATCAGTAGACAAATTTATCTGGCGTGGTACCAATGAACATTTCCTGTTGTTGAAAAACTTAATTCCATACTTGACATGTGGTACTCATTGACTATCATTTGTCACAACTTACATGATATAAAATACATGAAGTTAATAATATTCCAGTGGGAAAGGGTTCGCACATCGATATAGTAACTTTAACATTTACGAGCATTATCAAAATATATCTCCCTTTTCCTGACTTTTAAAACCACGCCATCACTATATAAGCTTGTAAAGTTGTGACGACAGATGATATCAAGGTCTTTATATAGTATTGTTGATCGTTTGTCCATATAGTATTGTTGATCGTTCGACCTGAAAACTAAGGTTTCTTGGTTCAGTACCAAATCATGTTTTCTTAAGATTCCCATGCAGTTGATCTGTAGACTTTGCAAAAAATGCTTTGGCGCCTTGTCCTCGGGCTGTATTTTAATTAATATCATATGGTATTTATGACTCGCGCCTTTAATTGCTATGTCTATGACCTAGGGAATGTGTTAGCCCTGTTTAAACAAGGAACGGTTTGAGGTATTGAGCTGGGTCGAATTCTTGAATTCGCCGTTAATATGACGTCTAAAAGAAGACGAACAGAAGACGTGAAATACGTCTTACTGAGACGAATAATTCGTCTAGCTAAAGAGGCATTTGATGAAAAGTTTGTTTTTAAGACGTTGCTTATAAGGCGGTAAACCAGATTTCTGATTAGTGTTAAGGGTTTTTGTTGTATCAGACTGCACAGAAAGAGATCATAACTCCATTTCTGAAACGGTTTTACAGCCACAAGCCGTCGTCATACCGTGAAATGGTTTCCATTACAAGCCAATCATATTCTCGATATTTAATTACATTGGATATGGTTTCCAGTCGGAGCCAATCATCAGTTGTATAATATTAAATAGCAATTAACCATTTTATCATAGTGTGATTTGGGTTAACAATATTACTACTTCGGTTTATTCGTGGTGGTCGAAAACGGTCACAAAATACGGTCACAGAATATTCAATGCAATTCGTGTATCAGCAGACAAATTTATCTGGCGTGTTATCAATGAACATTTCCTGTTGTTGAAACTTGACATGTGGTACTCATGGACTATCATTTGGCCCAACTTACATGATATAAACTACATGAATTTAATATTCCAGTGGGAAAGGGCTCGAACATCGCTATAGTAACTTCAATATTTACGAGCATTGTCAAAATATATCTTACTTTTTCTGACTTTTAAAACCACGCCATCGCTAAGTTTGTTAAGTTGTGATGACAGATGATACCAAGGTATTTATGTCCATACAAGCAAGCACTTGATGCTTCTCATATCATAACCACCCTATAGTATTCTTGATCGTTTGACCCGAAAACTAATGTTTCTTGGTTCAGTACCAAATCCTGTTTTAGCGCCTTGCCCTCGGGCTGTGTTTTAATTGATATCATGTGATATATTTATGACTCGCGCCTTTTATTCCTATGTCTATGACCAACCGAAGGTGTTAGCCCTGTTTTAAACGAGGAACGGTTGAGGTATTGGGATGCTTCTCATATCATAACTACCATATAGTATTGTTCATCGTTCGACCTCAAAACTAAGGTTTCTTGGTTGAGTACCAAATCGTGTTTTTTTAAGATTTCCAGTTGATCTGTAGAAAAATGCTTTAGCGCCTTGCCCTCGGGCTGTGTTTAATATGATTTACGTTTGTATTCAGTCCGACCAAAGGCGTAAGTCAGGTCGGGAGAATATTCCTTTATCGCAAGCAGTGCAATCGCTCTGATAATATAGCTGTCAGGCTGATAATATGTAATACTTGTTGCTATAAACTATGACACGTACGTCAAGTAATATCGTACACAAATTTATTACTTGATGCTTTTGGCGCGCTAATTTCTAAAGTGGCGCGAAATAGTATTTCACAAAACCTACTTCGTTTGGTTAAACAAAATTATAGGACATTACCTTGAGAGATCCATTCAACTAATCATGTACTGCTGCTGAAGACAAGATGAAGCCAAATGAGACATTACATGTTCTTATGGATCACGGACTGTATACACCCGGCCATGAATATATTTAACAGATTTTGTTTGAGAGAAATAAATCAATTGATAATAAATAATCGTTTTAATTTTGCTCATTAACATTCAATTTCTAACCAATCAACTCTCGGCGTTTTAGAAACTGTTTCGTTTTTAAACCAATAATAATTGGGTTGTTAAATTATGATATCAAAATAATGTTATTACTATTTGACATCTTGTTTGTTTTGAGTTTATTAATAATCTTATCTAATTTTACACTTGTATTGCCAGTGAAACTTATCACAAACAATATAGTCGTTTTAACATAACAAAATATTGTATTGTTTATTTATTTATTTTTATTTAACGTATATTTAATCTAGAGGTTTGCCCCAAAAGCAAAATGCTTATCTAAGGGGGTTCACCTCAAAGTTGTATTGTATTTTTGCTACAGACCTACAATCAACGTCTCTCAATTATTGCACGTGAATTTATTGGTTGCTTTTGGTGCGGTAAATTCTGAAGTAGCGCAAGATAGCTCGACCATAACTAAAACTGCTCCACAATTAATACTATTAAATATTTCTGCGTCTCCCGCAGGGTAGTGACCTTGGTGACGACAATATGTTGATCAGAATAACACTCATGCATGTATGTCAGCATTTATTTTCTCAGGGTGTAGATGCTGCGACGGTATACACAGTTTATATTCAATTATATTTGTGCTAGCGATTTATAGCGCGACTCACAATCACGATAAAAAAATATTGCGCGAACGGATCTATATATTTTCCCCACTAAGTTAATACACTTTCGCATCCGAGTACTATTTAATTTATGTGATGACATGATCCCACAAGGTTCATGTGCGAGAAGTAATAGACGAAGAAGGCCTCGTGTTCTCTTATCCACAGTCACTTTTTTGCCCTTTCGCTCATTATAGTCAGATTGCTAAACGTTTTAGAACCGTTTCTCGAAGCAAATTAAACTGCTACTTTATGTCATGCGCATTACAAATCTTCATACCACAATTGCATCAGCAGTGTTTTGATATGGATATATATAGATGGCTACTCAGATATATCCTGTGGCTGGCAAAAGTTAAAGGTGGCATCAATACGCGTAGGTGCGCGTTATGAGTTTGGGTCTCGGTGCACGTCCTCCCATGCAACCAGTCGATGTCGTCCATCGACTAATATTGGAGTCCTATGGTGGGGGTAGGAGGCTGGCATCATAACCAAGCGTGATTGTTCCGTGGGATGGGTGTCGGCTATGGGCGCAATTTTTTAACTAAAAAATTATGTTATAAAAAAGAATTTAATTGCAAAATGTCAGTGTGGTTTCAGAAAACGGGAAATTCGTCCTGCCATTTATGATTTAAGAAACAAAACTAACAGATATTAGACAAGGCTTTAAAATTATTACTAGTTTCTGTCTGCGAAGAACCGCAGCTGAGAAGAGTTAAAAAGCGTAAGGTAAAGAACGGCAAAAAAGTCCTTTAAAATGTCAATGGATTTCTGTCATTGGAATCACGTCAATTAGGATTGTTTTGTTACACTTTTTCCTGACATGGATGCATTTTGGACAGAGGTCCCTGTACTGAATACGTAATTGTTTTGTAGAAATTTTTCTCAGTTTTTGTCTTCTATAAAGTCTAGAAGAACAGGAGTCATTGAATTTATAGCTGTTATTTTCCTTTTTGATTTAAAACGCATTGGAAATTCTAATTAAGAGAAAAATTAGTCCAGTTATATTATAACGTTTATATACACGAACTTGAAACAGGTTGAAAATGATGACGTAAATTATTTAAATAGAGTTTTTATATTAAATTTCGTACTCCTTGTTCTTTCTGTTGTTGTATATATTATTATAAGTGTAATAGCTTTTCTAAAGATATTATGATATGGTTGGGTATGGTATATGGTACAGTACGCTGCAGTACAGTCAATACAGTCAAGTCAGTACAGTCAGTACAGTCAAGTCAGTACAGTCAATTCAACGCATGGAGAGCGTTGCCGTGACAACAGGGTATCACGTGGTGCAAATTATCCAATTAGGACTCACAAAATACATCAATATTGAAAAATGGAACATTAATAACTACTAACTATATTAACTATACTAACTACTGACTGTATTAACTGTACTGACTCTACGGACTGTATTGATTGCATGTACCGTATTGACTGTATGGATTGTATTGAATGTATTGACTGTATTAACTGTACTGACTGTACTGACTGTATTAACTGTATTAGCTCTATTAACTGTACTGACTGTATTAACTGTACTGACTGTATTAACTGTATTAACTGTATTAACTGTATTAGCTGTACTGACTGTACTGACTGTATTAACTGTAATGACTGTACTGACTGTATTGACTGTATTAACTGTACTGACTGTACTGACTGTATTAACTGTACTGACTGTATTAACTGTACTGACTGTATTAACTGTACTGACTGTATTGACTGCACTGACTGTACTGACTGTATTAACTGTACTGACTGCACTGACTGTATGGATTGCATGTAGTGTATTGACTGTATGGATTGTATGGACTGTATGGATTGTATTGAAGTACTCATTGTACTTACTACATTAACTATATTAACTATATTAACTATATTAACTATATTAACTATATTAACTATATTAACTATATTAACTATATTAACTATATTAACTATATTTACTATATTAACTATATTAACTATATTAACTATATTAACTATATTAACTATATTAACTATATTTACTATATTAACTATATTAACTATATTAACTATATTAACTATATTAACTATATTAACTATATTAACTATATTAACTATATTAACTATATTAACTATATTAACTATATTAACTATATTAACTATATTAACTATATTAACTATATTAACTATATTAACTATATTAACTATATTAACTATATTAACTATATTAACTATATTAACTATATTAACTATATTAACTACATATTCACTAATATTAACTATATTAACTATATTAACTATGTATTAACTGTATATTAGTTAATATAGTTAATATAGTTAATATAGTTAATATAGTAAGCACAATGAGTACTTCAATACAATCCGTACAGTCCATACAATCCATACAGTCAGTGCAGTCAGTACAGTTAATACAGTCAGTACAGTCAGTACAGTTAATACAGTCAGTAGTTAGTATAGTTAATATAGTTAATAGTTATTAATGTTCCATTTTCCCATACTGATGTATTTTGTGAGTCCTAATTGGATAATTTGCACCACGTGATACCCTGTTGTCACGGCAACGCTCTCCATGCGTTGTATTGACTGTACTGACTTGACTGTACTGACTGTGCTGACTGTACTGACTACTGCAGCGTACTGTACCATATACCATACCCAACCTTATCATAATATCTTTAGAAAAGCTATTACACTTATAACTAGAAATTACTATCGCAAGTGAAGTGCTGCCTCAAATGGGACGAAAACCTTTACTCCACAAGCAACTTTATGTAGTCTGTGGCCAATGTGACACCCCCCTTGCCCACAACAGCAAGAACAAGGAGTACGAAATTTAATTTAAAAACTATATTTACTGTCGTGGCAATAGAAGCGTTCCTAAAATAATTGTGCAATTCGTTTGTTCAAATTGATCAATTCATTTGATGAACTTCGTGTTTATTATTGCTAAACTTCCTGTTTTGAATTTGATTGGTTCCTGGTTTTTGAATAACCAATAAGAAAAAGGATTATTTGCCAAACACCAATCAAATTCAAAACAGAATTCAAAACAGGAAGTTTAGCAATATTTTCAATAAATGAATTGTTCAACGTGAGGAACACAACTGCACAATTACCTTAGGAACGCTTCTATTGCCACGACAGTAAATAATTTACGTCATCATTTTCAACCCGTTTCAAGTTCGTGTATATAAACGTTATAATATAACTGGACTACTTTTTCTCTTAATTAGAATTTCCAATGCGTTTTAAATCAAAAAGAAAAATAACAGCTACAAATTCAATGACTCCTGTTCTTCTAGACTTTATAGAAGACAAAAACTGAGAAAAATTTCTACAAGACAATTACGTATTCAGTACAGGGACCTCTGCCCAAAATGCATCCATGTCAGGAAAAAGTGTAACAAAACAATCCTAATTGACGTGATTCCAATGACAGAAATCCATTGACATTTTAAAGGACTTTTTTGCCGTTCTTTACCTTACGTTTTTTCACTCTTCTCAGCTGCGGTTCTTCGCAGACAGAAACTAGTAATAATTTTAAAGCCTTGCCTAATATCTGTTAGTTTTGTTTCTTAAATCATAAATGGCAGGACGAATTTCCCGTTTTCTGAAACCACACTGACATTTTGCAATTAAATTCTTTTTTATAACATAATTTTTTAGTTAAAAAATTGCGCCCATAGCCGACACCCATCCCACGGAACAATCACGCTTGGTTATGATGCCAGCCTCCTACCCCCACCATAGGACTCCAATATTAGTCGATGGACGACATCGACTGGTTGCATGGGAGGACGTGCACCGAGACCCAAACTCATAACGCGCACCTACGCGTACTGATGCCACCTTTAACTTTTGCCAGCCACAGGATATATCTGAGTAGCCATCTATATATATCCATATCAAAACACTGCTGATGCAATTGTGGTATGAAAATTTGTAATGCGCGTGACATAAAGTAGCATCTTAATTTGCTAGTTCGAGAAACGGTTCTAAAACGTTTAGCAATCTGACTATAATGAGCGTAAGGGCAAAAAAGTGACTGTGGATAAGAGAACACGAGGCCTTATTCGTCTATTACTTCTCGCACATGAACCTTGTTCAAATTGATAACACCGAAGTATTTTAATCTTGGGATCATGTCATCACATAAATTAAATAGTACTCGGATGCGAAAGTGTATTAACTTAGTGGGGAAAATATATAGATCCGTTCGCGCAATATTTTTTTATCGTGATTGTGAGTCGCGCTATGAATCGCTTGCACAAATATAATTGAATATAAACTGGGTATACCGTCGCAGCATCTACACCCTGAGAAAATAAATGCTGACATACATGCACGAGTGTTATTCTGATCAACATATTGTCATCACCAAGGTCACTACCCTGCGGGAGACGCAGAAATATTTAATAGTATTAATTGTAGAGCAGTTTTAGTTATGGTTGAGCTATCTTGCGCTACTTCAGAATTTACCGCGCCAAAAGCAACCAATAAATTCACGTGCAATAATTGAGAGACGTTGATTGTAGGTCTGTAGCAAAAATACAATACAACTTTGAGGTGAACCCCCTTAGATAAGCATTTTGCTTTTGGGGCAAACCTCCAGATTAAATATACGTTAAATAAAAAAAAAAATAAATAATACAATATTTTGTTATGTTAAAACGACTATATTGTTTGTGATAAGTTTCACTGGCAATACAAGTGTAAAATTAGATAAGATTATTAATAAACTCAAAACAAACAAGATGTCAAATAGTAATAACATTATTTTGATATCATAATTTAACAACCCAATTATTATTGGTTTAAAAACGAAACAGTTTCTAAAACGCCGAGAGTTGATTGGTTAGAAATTGAATGTTAATGAGCAAAATTAAAACGATTATTTATTATCAATTGATTTATTTCTCTCAAACAAAATCTGTTAAATATATTCATGGCCGGGTGTATACAGTCCGTGATCCATAAGAACATGTAATGTCTCATTTGGCTTCATCTTGTCTTCAGCAGCAGTACATGATTAGTTGAATGGATCTCTCAAGGTAATGTCCTATAATTTTGTTTAACCAAACGAAGTAGGTTTTGTGAAATACTATTTCGCGCCACTTTAGAAATTAGCGCGCCAAAAGCATCAAGTAATAAATTTGTGTACGACATTACTTGACGTACGTGTCATAGTTTATAGCAACAAGTATTACATATTATCAGCCTGACAGCTATATTATCAGAGCGATTGCACTGCTTGCGATAAAGGAATATTCTCCCGACCTGACTTACGCCTTTGGTCGGACTGAATACAAACGTAAATCATATTAAACACAGCCCGAGGGCAAGGCGCTAAAGCATTTTTCTACAGATCAACTGGAAATCTTAAAAAAACAATACTATATGGTAGTTATGATATGAGAAGCATCTCAATACCTCAACCGTTCCTCGTTTAAAACAGGGCTAACACCTTCGGTTGGTCATAGACATAGGAATAAAAGGCGCGAGTCATAAATATATCACATGATATCAATTAAAACACAGCCCGAGGGCAAGGCGCTAAAACAGGATTTGGTACTGAACCAAGAAACATTAGTTTTCGGGTCAAACGATCAAGAATACTATATGGTGGTTATGATATGAGAAGCATCAAGTGCTTGCTTGTATGGACATAAATACCTTGGTATCATCTGTCATCACAACTTAACAAACTTAGCGATCGCGTGGTTTTAAAAGTCAGAAAAAGTAAGATATATTTTGATAATGCTCGTAAATATTGAAGTTGCTATAGCGATGTTCGAGCCCTTTCCCACTGGAATATTAAATTCATGTAGTTTATATCATGTAAGTTGGGCCAAATGATAGTCCAATGAGTACCACATGTCAAATTTCAACAACAGGAAATGTTCATTGATAACACGCCAGATAAATTTGTCTGCTGATACACGGATTGCATTGAATATTCTGTGACCGTATTTTGTGACCGTTTTCGACCACCACGAATAAACCGAAGTAGTAATATTGTTAACCCAAATCACACTATGATAAAATGGTTAATTGCTATTTAATATTATACAACTGATGATTGGCTCCGACTGGAAACCATATCCAATGTAATTAAATATCGAGAATATGATTGGCTTGTAATGGAAACCATTTCACGGTATGACGACGGCTTGTGGCTGTAAAACCGTTTCAGAAATGGAGTTATGATCTCTTTCTGTGCAGTCTGATACAACAAAAACCCTTAACACTAATCAGAAATCTGGTTTACCGCCTTATAAGCAACGTCTTAAAAACAAACTTTTCATCAAATGCCTCTTTAGCTAGACGAATTATTCGTCTCAGTAAGACGTATTTCACGTCTTCTGTTCGTCTTCTTTTAGACGTCATATTAACGGCGAATTCAAGAATTCGACCCAGCTCAATACCTCAAACCGTTCCTTGTTTAAACAGGGCTAACACATTCCCTAGGTCATAGACATAGCAATTAAAGGCGCGAGTCATAAATACCATATGATATTAATTAAAATACAGCCCGAGGGCAAGGCGCTAAAGCATTTTTTGCAAAGTCTACAGATCAACTGCATGGGAATCTTAAGAAAACATGATTTGGTACTGAACCAAGAAACCTTAGTTTTCAGGTCGAACGATCAACAATACTATATGGACAAACGATCAACAATACTATATAAAGACCTTGATATCATCTGTCATCACAACTTTACAAGCTTATATAGCCATAGCGTGGTTTTAAAAGTCAGAAAAAGGGAGATATATTTTGATAATGCTCGTAAATATTAAAGTTACTATATCGATGTGCGAACCCTTTCCCACTGGAATATTATTAACCTCATTTATTTTATATCATGTAAGTTGTGACAAATGATAGTCAATGAGTACCACATGTCAAGTATGGAATTAAGTTTTTCAACAACAGGAAATGTTCATTGGTACCACGCCAGATAAATTTGTCTACTGATACACGGATTGCATCGAATATTTTGTGACAGTGCTTTTTGTGACCGTTTTCTACCACCATGAATAACCCTACGCAGTAATATTGTTAACTCAAGTCACACTATGATAAAATTTTGCTACATCACAAAAGCAAGTTGCTAATTGTTACTAATTAATGAAATATGATATTGCAATTTAATATACAATAATGATTGGCTCAGACTGGAAACCATTTCCAATGTACTTAAATATCGAGAATATTATTGGCTTGTGATGGAAACCATTTCACTGTATTTGACGCTTATTGGCCAGACTGCGAAACCATTTCAGAAATGGAATTATGATCTATTTCTGTGCAATCTGATTGGCTCCCAAGTGAAACCCTTTCACAACCCAAAGGTCAAACTTGAAATGTCTGGTTTTCAATGATCCTAGTCTGGTTTGTTTTGGCTCACTGTTAATGGCAGAAACTTGCATTTTGTGAAGTGGAATACTGGTTGCCAACAATTAGACAATTTGCTCTCATTTTTATGAGCGATAGTCATTAACTCGACTGTACCTCATTGACTATCTGCTCACAGACAACTCAGGCTCATTTTGTTAATTATTACATGGGCGGCGTGTGCTGTTAGGGCACTGCCTAGCTCTCACCAATAGTTTATTAAAGCCCGGTCAGATGGGGTTAGTACTTGGTTGGGTGACCATTCGGGAATAACCCCGTACTCCGTCAGCTTGGGACTTATGTGAGTAGAGTTTAGTTGGTCTCTCCTGTGCTCTGAGGGTTTTTCGCTGGGTTCTCTGGTTTTCCGCCCTTTGTAAATTATCAAAACCTATGTCTTAGTTGTCGACACATAGGAGTTTGGTGTCAATTGGGATGAAAGTTCTGTTTCTCTCTCCTGCCACATGACAAGTGTGTCCTGATTTTGAAATTTTCAATGAAAATGCTGCACCGTATGGTAAATGTGAAATATTATATTGAACCTTTTGTTTACAGTACCAGGGGTTTTCTTTTGCTAATAAAATTATCTGGTGCCATCTTAGCCATCTAAAATCAATGTAATTAATGAAAGTTCTGTTCATAAATAGAGGATTAAGCAATTCTTGGCAGAGTAAAGATGCTGAGAAAACAAAAAAAATATGTATACTGTATATGATGACCAGGAAAAATATGGAAATGTACTTAATATGGTGTTATTTGCAGTGCTGCAACCAAAAGTACAGCTCTGCACATATTTTAATTTATATACAGTACAAACCTAATCACCCAGCTTGTTAGTGAAGAAATTTTCTATGATTGTTTGAGGCCATTTTGCAGGCTTTCATTGTGTGACATCTGAGTCAAGCAATTTATATTTTTTATTATTGGATAATTGTTATCAATGAATCATACAATAATTTCTTGCTCTGGTGAGTGCTAATTTATTGAATGGAAAATTAACTACCTTCAGTTAAGTTACAGTAGTATTACAGATTAAAACAGAATTACAGTAAGTTGCAAACATAAATTAATTTTGAATAAATAATATTAAAGCTTTTTATAGTATAATTATGTCGTGTTAAGTTTTATCCTCTAACACCCAAATGTTTAACTGCCAAATTTCTTGATGTGCTGCATATCCAACACAGGTATTAATTTCCTCAGTTTGTGGTGTGGTGTGGTGTGGTGTGGTGTGGTGTGGTGTGGTGTTCAATGTGGTGTGGTGTTCAAACTACTGTACCCTTTGCTGATCGAGTATGAACTATTACATAGTGCCCTTCACAAGCTGGTTCTTTTTAACATGTAGTTATTGATTTAGTCATAATTGTAATGATAATTTATAGTATTGTTTCCATACAAGATACTGTACATGTAGTATGTTATATATAAAATTTCCAAAAATATCTACAGTACTTCGCAGTTACCAGCTGATTGTTACTCACTGACTGTGAGTCCATTGTCGAGTTAGAGCCAATATTTTTGGGTCATTATAATTTTTCTAAATCCTTCTGGAGTAACTTCAAATCACTCTCAAAATGTGGGAAATGCATTTTAAGAGGTCCTAATTTTCAAAATTTTCCAGGGGGCATGCCCACGAACTCCCCTAAAAAAGTGGACCACACCTTACTTGCAATGATCAGATTTTTTCCTGAATCCACCACTGCAGGCTCGGGGATAATGTGACCAGTAATGCCAGGAGTAGAATTGGGTATACTGTAATATTAGGCATTTCACTCAATTAAACTGGATAGACTACAGTAGGTAATTTTGGTGAAGGAAAATTTTGAGTGTAGAATATATACATTATAAGACCAACCCAGGACCAGTTGTGAAAAATGCCACATCAAGGCCTTCCATGTGACCCTATGCTTGGGTTGGGGACGGGTGGTACGTGAATTTAAGATTAATTACAGATAACTATATAAAGATATACTGTAGCTGAAAAAATATAAACATAGATTTACTTACATTCTGATAGGGGATATTTTCATTGAACCGCCCATGTAGATACTGTTCTACCAAACAAGTCTTCCCGCTGTACTCTTTACCAAGAAGAACAACTTTAGCGTCGACTTTGTTGGTCATTTCATAAGTTGGATAATAGGAAAATATACTATATATAAGAATACTGAACCAAAGCTTTACACAAAAAGCTCTGCTTCACTCCATCGTCCGAACCAGTGACAGACTACAAGACCAAAGGTGCGCAAAGGTGTCTGCTTGGTGGACATAAACGTGAAATATTGGTTCCAAGAATAAGCTTTATACTTACAAGAAGTAAGTATATTGTGGCTCCAAAGGGCAAAGACAGAAGATAGTTTTGGTTATTTAATAAATACTTGTTTCCATCTGTCAAAATGCCGTCCTCGTGTCTTTATATAATAGCAAAGCATTTATCGCTTTTAGAGATACAAATCGAAATATAGTAACCGCGGAACGTTTCTCTGACGAAGGGCCTTCGCTCGAAACGTTAGAAATTACGTTCAATGTTTTCGGCACTCGGCAGTACTCAAATATTTCGATTTGTATCTCTAAACCCTTTACTACTATGTCGGTTTGGCAGATGGGAACAAGTGCCAACCAAACCCTGAGCCAACAACATTCTTTACGTTTTGTAATATTGTTGCTACTTCGTGTAATCCGCACAAAGTTTGTTGTTGCTGGAAACTCGTGGAAGGAAATGGCCATCACTTTGCCACTTAATATTTCTTTGAATGGAGACACAATGTAGCAGAATGTAGCCGGTATGTTTTACTGATCTATGCTGGTTTGGCTTGGGTTCAATTTTAGTATAGTTCCTTCATTGATGATGGCTGAAACACATTGTTTGGAAAGTTGTGAGCTCATTGCCCCGGTGACTGCTTTAGAATTTGTCGACACGAAGCTTTTCATTGGTAATTATTTGGGTATTTTTTTATAGTTTTACTTTAATAGTATAATTTTTATTTGGAGAATTCGGAGAACACTGTATTAGACCAGAAACAGGATTTCCATAAAATTTATATCTAATAGGGTGAAATTAGACTGAAAGCCAGGCTCTCATCTCGTTCTCACTCCTGAGACTCTGAGAGAGGCGTCTGGATTTAATAGGCGATAATACCATTCCAGTGACATCACTACCAAGATAACTGGAAATTACTATTGCAAGTGAAGTGCTGCCTTGAATGGGGAGAAAATTTTTAGTGGATACTCTGCAGGCAACTCTGCGATCCGTGGCCACATGACACCCTCTTGCCCACTCCACCTAATGCTTAGCTAAGCATAATAAAGCATACAGCTTAGCTAAGCATAACAAAGGTAGCATAACAAAGCATAGCTAAGCATAATAAAGCATATATGTAACTATGCTTAGGGGGTGTGTTTAAGGAACTGCAACTGGCTTGAGTTTTGTATTTCAGTTTTTGTTCACACAAGGCTGGCCTTGAAACTGTATAGGCTTGGTTTCACTGTTACTTCAAGATTTGTGTCAATTGCCTTACAGCTCATGACTGCAGGACTGGAGTGTCATTACTTTATGTGGATTTGACACTAATCTCATTTAAAACAATGTATTCACTTTGAGAGGTGAATTCAGTTCCATATTAAGGCTGTTTTCCACTCAGGAAAATTTTCTGTGGGACTGGAACAGACAGGAAAGTTTCCTTTATCTTGTGAGCTCTCGGTCTATCAGGCAACCTGAGATTAGGTCGGTGTGAAGTGGATCTCAGGCCAGACTGATGAAAATGATCTATAGTAAAACACTATAACCGACCAAAAAATACTAACTAACATAGCTAAGCATAGCTGAACAGGTCTAAGGCTGTGTGCATGATGTTGATACCCAAAGCCGTAACAGGCACGCTCTACCATGCTTAACCATGCGTACGACACGTTCTACCGTGCCTAGACCGTGCCTAACACTAATTAGGCATGCTGCTAATTATGTGGACCGTGCCTAGCACCACTGTGATCCCGGCATTGAAATGATGCGATGCACAGTGGGCTAATGAATATTATCCGGTGAACATTTGCCGACCGTGCCTACCTGGCATGGTCAGATGTCTCAGTTGGTGACAGCAATTATCAACATGAGTAAAATGAGTTAATGACTTTTTAGTGCGCCTTGAAACGCTTGTACCGAATTTTATTTTATCAACTAATTGCGTGCCGTTTGCTTAGAGTGCGTTATTTGCGTTATGCGTATTTTTTATGAGTACAACGAATGTGAACCGAATATTCAGTTCCAATTTTTGAAAGCATTAACAAAACAAAATAATACAGTTTCGATTTCCTTATAAATCTAGTGCAAAGGTGCATGGTTTGTATATATTTTGTATATTAGTCCAAAGATGTAGTGTGAACGCTGCCTTATTCTTAACGAAGTCGTCGAAGGCCTTGCGTTCACACAATAACCGGAATGATTTGAATCCGTAACGCCGTACCGTACGATATGAAACCGAAACGACTGCTTAATCGGCATCGTTGAAACATTAACGTGAACGTTTTCCCCACAATTTTACGATTTTATCTTTTCTCTCTGTGTAAAAAATACAGAGAAAAACCCTAAAGCTTCCAGTTGTATTTCTTTGGTTTTGCACCGGTATCACTTTCACGAGTTTTTTTTTAATTCCTTAGCTTTCTTTCGCTTTTCACGTCGCTTACGATTGATGCTTTCTTTATTCTCCCGATAATATTTTAAACTCACAGCGCTGATTTTTTCTTTCTTTTTCCTTTTGGCCTCCCTAAGTCTCCTTGTTTCACCGCTACTAGTTTTCCCCATTACCTTCACGCTACAAATCACGCTGCAGACACAAGGACCTACAGTAGCTTTTGATATATGGCGTTTTACACCGTGCCTAAACACTTCGCACGGCGTGCCTAAGTATTAGGCACGCCGTGCCAAGCATTAGGCACGGCGTGCCTAAACTCTACAGACGACAAACGCGCGAATAAACAAGTCTCTTTCTTACGCTAACATTTGGGCGGCTGAGACTACGTGAATTGTGTCAAAATACATAATGGTATATGCTTTACTTAAAGAAAGGAGTACACGGACGCCATTAATCCCCCATTATATAAGGTACATTATTATTATTTGTTCATAATTAATTAGTAGTGTTACATGGAATTCAACGCGCATTCTAAAATCTAGCTATACGTTCACGAATAGCTCTAAATTTTTGGTTATGGTTTTTAAATATAAGTATACGCTTTACAATAAATGTCAAGTTAGCGTGCGAAAATAAAGCATTTCGATCACATAGTTAGAAACATATAATTGAATGATTCTACTAATATCTTAAACGCCTCACACGCATATAGAGACAATGTATTGTCGTACCTGACGACTGACGTAAACCCTTACCGTGCTTAAACCGTGCCTAAACCGTGCCTAATCGATGGGTTATAATACCTGACCGTGTATACAGACCTTGAGCTTGCTTAAGAGGAAATTAAAACATGTCAAGACCGTGCCTACTAGTATTTTACGCACGGTCATTGGAATGTGGGAGCGTGCGTCAGCGTGCCTAACCGTGCGTAAACAAGATACTAGCAAAGCAGTTTGGACAAACGTGGTTTACGATGATCTAACGCATTGTACACTCATAGGATCGAAAATTAACTGGTTAAAAAAGAAGAACCTGTTAGCTTTGTATATTGTCATGGGTAAGAAGACTGATTTGTACTATCTTATCTATATGTATCAAGGAATAATTGTTGATAAAGTGCTCCTCCGCCTCGTGTGTTGGACAAATGGTTTTTGGTTGAATAGATATATTTACGCTCGTTAGAATGCAATGTGAACGAAAAAATCGTTAGTTATTGAAAGTATGTCATTTTGTCATTGCTGTAAACAAAAATTCTCCCATAAAAATATATTTCCTTAAATTTTACAAGCATGATTTCGGTAAGCGTTGGTGATTTGTTACGCCAAAAATCACAAATTAACGAGAATATCGCTGTTTTTTTTAATTTCTTCTTCATTGCTGAAGTATTTGCAAGCGTCAAGTTTGAATTAGGGACAAAACCGTTCTGTCAGATAAATTTTGAGCGGCATATAGTGTACTTAGTTGAATAATTTAGCCTACAAACGTGGAATTTGACCGTCCTCCATATTGTAAACCAACACCTTGCACACAGCCCTAAGCATGGCTAAGTCTAAAGTAATTCAAGGCCTTGCTGCACAGGTGTAAGCAGGGCTATTAGTTCTCCAAAGTCCATGACACAGTACATGATGTTCAAGATTATTGAACCTGGTGACAAGCTCACCGCTGACCGCAGGCTTTCATTGGCCGTAAAAGTCATAAAACCCTACATGTCACAAAACGTCATAAATCTTAACATCCATTTCGATGGAATTTTTCACAAATCGAGATTATTGTTGACCATACATAACTCGGCAGAGGTCTGGACATGAGACACAGGGACCCAAGCCAAGATTAGTGTGCTGCCTCACTGACACTCAGCAGCAATTATACAGCTGGGATAATTATAGCATTAGAATATAATAAACAACCTGAATTACTTTTATCTTATCAAAATATTACTCAACTTGTTAGTAATTTAATGCAGGGCTGTGGTATTTTGGGCTCCAATGGTGATGGGTTTTTATGTTGTTGACTTTGAATGGTCACAAGGGGAAAAGTGGTGATCAAGTGGCTTGGCATATACATGTACTTGCACACCACTGATCCTGCTTCCTTCACAGGCCCTTGTTGCATCATGGACACGTCACACATCTTTTTTAGGGCCTGCGAGATCCTGTAAAAAATTTGGCAAAACTTGCCATGGAATAATTTTGCATAATTAACTACCAATTGTTAATAGCCATGGCTAATATCCAAAGATTTTGAAGGACATTGAAGTCTTATGACATATGAATCCTAGCTTTAAATTGAAGGAATTTTTGAAAAAAGCAATTACGGTTGAACTTTGTCAACTTTTGCCGGAATAATCAATGAAAATACACTTTTTAGTGCAAAGTTTCACAGTATTGCGATGAGTGGCGAAAATTCACACGACACATACATAGATAGATAGATAGATAAAGGACTAGGGGCTAATCATCCTTACTTGCAGCCAGCGGTTGAATTACGAAGGACGCAGATCAACGTGGCCGTGCCAAGGCGATTAAAGGCGCTCCATGCAGCTGCCATGTGACACAGTTCAGACCACGGATCACAGCTAAGATGTTAGGTGTTGATTTTATGGAGGGAGAAAAACCGGAGAACCCGGCAAAAACCCTCGAAGCACAGGAGAGATCAACTACAATCGTATTCACGTAAGTTCAAAGCTCGGTAATGGGGTGATTCACAAGCGGTCACCCATCCAAGTACAGTACTAACCCCGTCTAACCGGCTTAACTTTTTGGTGAGAGGCAGCGCGCTAACAGCACGCGCCACCCGTGCTCCCCAAATAGTGTAAACTATCCGAGGGTAAACTTACCAGGTTTAACAACATACATACTTGTCGTAGTCACAGAATAATAATACAACCAGAAGTCCAACTCGCGTGAAAACTTGTCCGCATTTCTTCAATGCGCATGCGCGATACGATATTTTAATTACGCCATCCGACGCCATCCTTCCCCCAGCACTTTTGACCTGCTTTTGAACCTTCCCGCGACACTTGCCGGCAGCAGAGGGAAAGCCAATTAATTATCTTAATTAATTGAAAAAATGTCTGGGGTTTCATTAACCAAAAGAGGAAAGCATGGAACGACCTGGGTGTTCTGCGCCCAATTGCACAAACAATGCAAGGAGAAACAAAGATATGAATTTTTTCCGTTCTCCGAAATATGAAGTCCGGTAAGATGACGATGTTTTTTTTCAGTCACTGCTTTATGCTACTATATATGCAGCTGTTTATGATCAATCTTAATTATTTCAGGATATACATGTAGTAGACCAAAATATATTTACCTAAGTACTTTGAGTATTATGTGGTGCAAACATGCGAGATTTAAATCTAAAATTACCATAAAGATAGATAAAACTCGAGAAAATGTTTTTGAGATACACGTCAGCACGGCACTTTTTGGCAACGGACTTTTTTTTTGGCTTACGGACTACTTGTTTTATGCATTTTACTGTAGATCTAAACATTGGGCAAGCAACTGTAAAAGTGAAAGTTTATTGGGGAAAGATGCTATATATCTTTATCACAACTGTCGAGCGTGCGCGGTTCATTTTGAAGAGAGCAGTTTTTTTAACTCAACAAAAAACCTGTTATGCAGAGACGCCATTCCGACTAGTTTCTGTGAACAAAAACAAATTATTGGAGTAAAACGAAGGCTGTTCTGCGAGGATACCATTGTCAGAGGTTGGTTAAAGTTAAACTGGACTTCCCACTTCAGAAATATTTTGGTAATTCTATATCATGCCATATGCTATTCTGTACCTTCATTAATGTCTTGGGTAACAAGTTCTTCAACAACAACTGTATGTTGTGATGGTGGTATACTTTTTATTTATTTACTCGACTTTCATTGTATTGAAATAAATTTATAGCTAAAATACAATGAGGCAAATTTATAACAGGCTCAAGGCCCCACTAGATAAACTGCCGAAAATAATAATTTAAAATACATCTACTTGCATAGGTATAGTTTGGCATTTGGTTAAAAACATCTTATGAACAGATGATTTGATAGGCTGTGAGACATGTTTGTGACATTTTGAGCAAATTGATTTCCAAGTATAAACATTCTCTACATCAAAGTAAGTAATAAAGGTCTGAACAAGATAATTATTAGTGCTTGACTTAAAAATGTTAAATGAAGAAGAAAGTCTAACCGAAGAAGGTAGTGAGTTCCAAAGATTTACGATTCTGTTGAAGTAATTGTTTTTAAAATTTAAGGTTCTGGTTAAACGAGGTTGGAGGCACAGGCTGGTAGAGGTTCGAGTAATTGCTGAATTGGTACTAATGTAGTCTGATATGGGTAAATCGTAATAGCCCTGAAGTAGCTTTGCCATTGTGCAGAGATCCTTCAGTTCATGCCAGTAGTTAACGGGTAGGAGTTGCAAAGTAGTAAGCCTGTCCTTGTAGTTAGATTCATAATCATTTAAAATATATTTTGATGCTCTACGTTGGATTTTCTCAACAGACTTCATGTCCTTGTGAAGGTAGGGTGACCAAATCTCACTTGCGTAGCTAAGGTGAGAGCGTACCAGAGCAAGATATAGAGAACGTTTAGATGGTACATCCAAAGATTTTTCACTATTAACTCACTACACACCCAACAAGAACTTAATTCATTACTCAACTCACTGGTATACATGTTAACCAGTTATCACAATACCTATTGCATATCAGTGAGCCCCGGTTTGACTTCTACCCTTGAACATCCATTTGGGGCCTGTTGCCTCTCGTTAACTTTAAGCTTCACGCATATTAAATATATTACAATCATAAACATTAACTCGTACTTGTCTTCACAGATTATGTTACATCTACACCTCTACAATTATCACCATCATTGGAGATAAAGGTATTGTATTATACCTTCTTCAGTTAATTTTCTTAAATTATTACACTAATGACCACTCACTGCCCCTATTTACGTTTATTACTAGATTCTGTTATATATGCACTACCACAGTCACCATCGTTGGAGATACTGGAGATTGTTGACAAACAAGACATCAATGAAGGTATTGTATTACTGGTATATAATAACTTTATTAAATAACTGTATCACACTTATGCAGGTCACCTGACTCACTACCCCTTACTTACATTTATTATACTAGATTCTGTTATATGTGCACCACCACAATCTCCATCGGTGGAAACACAGGAGGTTGTTGACAAACACTTTGCCAAACAAGACAACAATAAAGGTACATATTATGAAATATTATGATATAATAAATTACTTCTGTCAACACATTATTTTGGTAATATTAAGTTAAAGGGCACTGCTGATTGTTAATAGTAGGCATTTTGTATCATTACTATAATATAGAGTCTGTTAGTGTCAACCTGCCACCGGTGACAGATGTGCATGCAAATGTGGTTAATCAGGGCATGAACGGGGGTATGTATAACACTGCCAATCTTTGTACTGTATTATTCAACTTGTGTCAGTAGTAACAAATAATTAACCAAACACAATATAATACACATATTTATACAAATATATGCAACTATTACCATATTCTCTAGATTATGATTTATCAATACCATCAACATCTGAACAATCAACAAAAGCTAATGCAGGATGACATTCATGACAAGAAGGTACTGTAATGATTTTTACTTAAAGTCAATTTGACATTGTTAATCACCCCACTGACCAAAGTTCGCTATTTCTTAATAATAATAATATTTTCATTCAATAATAAGTCTTTTCTATTTTTTTCCAGAACAAACATGTCATGTTGATGTTGATTGTCAGACAAGCAGAAATTTATCACAGGGTACTCCCAGGAAGCTGAAGCAAAGAAAGGTCATTGAACGGCAGAGAAAACTGAACCGAATGAGGGTGGCCCTAAAAATGAAAAAGAAAAGAAATCCAATAAATTTCCGAAAAGAAAAAGCAACGAGAATCCTCCAAACCATGTTGCCTGAACGAATAACAAAATTCATTTACCTGCAAATTTACCTTCATCAGAAGAATTCAAAGGGCCAGAGATGCAGCCCAGAAACCAAAGCATTTGCATTATCCCTGTACCATATCAGTGGGAAAGCATACAGGGTGATCTCAAAATTTTTCTACCTGCCTTCAAAATCCAGCTTGCTTAAGTGGGTTTCTGGATTGCCGAAGCGTCATGGGCTAACAAAGGCAGCTGTGGAAGTGATACAGAGCAAAGTTAAAGTTATGAATGAAAACAGCAGACTTTGTACCATTTCTATGGATGAGGTTTCAATTAAAGTTAACTTCTCCTACGACTCATCCACCGATGAAATAATAATTGGCCTCCAGGATTTCGGAAATGGAGAGAAAAGTGACCAGGTAGCAACATCAGCACTGGTTTTCATGGCTCGTGGTATAATGGACAATTGGAAACAACCATTGGGTTACTACCTCATCCACGAGTCCTGTGGAAGCGATAAAGTGAAAGAGAAATTATTAGAAACAATCGAGAAAGCAACTTCAATTGGTTTAAATGTCACAGCAGTTATTTCTGATCTGGGTTCCAATTTCATCAAAATGGTCAAAGATCTAAACATCACCCCTGAGAAACCTTGGTTCATCCATAATGGTCTCAAGATTGTCTACCTTTTCGATCCACCTCATGTAATCCCCGAGCCGGGCGACGGGCCAAAGGCCCGGAGCCCGGTGAGGGTGCTAATCTCGACACGCGTGGAGTTCATTTTACACGCGTGTAGAAAAAGCAAGGCGGACGAAAATCTGGAAGCTGTTTATATATATATATATATATATATATATATATATATATATATACGTCGTAGGGTGTCGTGCGGTAAGAATTGTTGTACTGGTGACTGACAATGAAGCACCACAAAATTATAAACTAAATCTATGGCTATATTTTGCGAAACGAAAGAAACGAAATGGAGCCCGCTCTACTAAAACAACAAACGACGGTTTAATATATCTTGAAGAGAAACCAGAAAACCTGAAGATACTAAAGACACTAAACGCTTTTAATGGTAAACAAAAAGTCGATCTGAATTGGCAGTGTTTGTGGTAACTCAGGTAGGGGATTTGTATATTTATTTTGCTGATTGGATTCATTGTATTATAAAGTTCCAAGACCGGTGTCACGGTCTCAGCATTCCCCCAGTCTGAGTTATCCCTTTTGATTATCTGCGCATGCGCGAAAACAGCGGAACGCTGAGCACGTAGCTAGCTGGCCTGAACGCTTCCCCCAGTCTGAGTTATCCCCGTTTATATTTTGCTTTTTATCTTTGCTTATTTACAAAAAAAAATACTTTAAAAGTATTCTTGTGAAGGCACATTATTGTTAGATATGGTAAGGCCGTTAAATATCGTATTGTTTCTTTATAAATATGATCACTTTTGTATATTTTTTAAAAGAGATAACTCAGACTAAGTCTGGGGTATCTCCTGTTATAATTTTTAAGGGATAACTCAGACTGGAGAGTATCGAGACTGGTCTGAATACTCCCCAGTCTGGGGTATCTCCTGTTATAATTTTTAAAAGAGATAACTCAGACTGGGGAGTATCAAGACTGGTCTGAATACTCCCCAGCTGGGGTATCTCCTGTTATAATTTTTTAAATGAGATAACTCAGACTGGGGAGTATCGAGACTGGCCTGAATACTCCCCAGCTGGGGTATCTCCTGTTATAATTTTTAAGGGATAACTCAGACTGGAGAGTATCGAGACTGGTCTGAATACTCCCCAGTCTGGGGTATCTCCTGTTATAATTTTTTAAATGCTGCTAATGAGGTGTGGAACTTCTGTCTATCACTCTCTGGGAGTTTGGCATAGAGATAGTTAAGAGAGTCATAAACTTTAATTCTGTTGCTTTCACAACCAATGTTGGTAACTGTCACCCAGTAATTTCCACCCATGTTAATAACTTGCACAAAGTCTTCTTTCTTCTCTACTTTTGGCCATGATCGATGTGTTCATCTGTCAGCAAGTAGTCTGCTTGCAGAGTTGTTGACACCAATTTGCCAGTCTTCGGATTTGGACACGAACGCAAAACTTGTTTGGGTCTTCTTTTTTGTGTGTTTTTGGTGACTTTGTTGGATGGTGGTGGCAGAGTGTTTTCATCAGGTGGTGGTGAGGTGTTGTCATTGGCTGGTGGTGAGGTGCTATCACTGGGTGCTGGTGAGGTGCTGTCACTGGGTGGTGGTGAGGTGCTATCACTTGGTGGTGGTGAGTTGCTGTCATTGGCTGGTGGTGAGGTGCTATCACTGGGTGGTGGTGAGGTGCTATCACTTGGTGGTGGTGAGGTGTTGTCATTGGCTGGTGGTGAGGTGCTATCACTGGGTGGTGGTGAGGTGCTGTCACTGGGTGGTGGTGAGGTGCTATCATCTGGTGGCAAGGTGCTATCATCGGGTGGCAAGGTGCTGTCATCTGCTGGTGATGAGATGCTGTCATGCAGTTCGCTTGTTGTATAGGGTCGCAGTTGGTCATAAGGGACTTTTTTTTTCAATGGCACAGCACCATCCTTCAAGGAAATAAGGGTTGCCCTTTGCATTTTGTCAATTTCTGTCACTCTAAAAGAATGAGGTAATAACATAACCAGTATTATATAATTAAGGATATATTAAAACCACAAGATAAAAATCCTAACCCACTGAAACAATAAACTGGGGGCATATTGCAATGGGAGGAGTCTTTGATGTTAATGAGTTAACAGTGTGACTGTGTCCTGCTAACCCTTTATGTGCAATGTGCCCCCATGCACACTACTTTAGTATTCACCCTGTCCAACACAGAGTCTTCGACGTTAAGTAACTCTTTACAATGGCACAGTTGCCAAATTATGTACCTGTATGGTCCTATCCAAGTAGGCTCCATCTTTCCACCCTTTCTTGACTCATTTTTCATTTGTTTTTTGAAAACAGTATCCCCAACCTTTATAACAAATGTTTTCACGCCCTTTGCCTTTCTTTTTTCATATTGTTTTTTCTGTTTCTGCTGGGCGATGTCTATGTTCTTAAGAACCTAAAGCAAGATATATAGTAAAATTAATTAAATTAAACCAGAAAGTTGTTTTGAATTCAGATTGTTTGGTTGGCCTATTAAAAGCAAAACACATACTTGTTGGCATGTAGCCTCAGATAAATCATTCTTTTCTTCTACTCGCCGATCCAGAAGATCTTCGGGTTGATCTGGAGCAGGAGAGTTGTCCTCCAGCACAGTTATCTACAAGATTTTTAAAGTAACTTGTATCGAGTATTTTGTGTATTATGTGTTTTTCATGTTTAAATAGCTATCTAGTAATACAATATCATGTAAGCACAGTACATTTATACCTTCTCGGGTGAATTTGGATTCCGACCAAACATAAGATAAAACGGGGTGTACTTAGTTGAAGCTTGCTTTTGTGTCCGTATGGAATAAGCCACTTCGTCCAAAAAAGCAGACCAATTATTTTGGTATTCGTTAACCAGTTTTGACAGCCGTTTGTTTTAAAGTTTGATTGGTTCTTTCGTCCAATCCATTTGTTTGTGGATGATAGGCACTGGTGATTGACCTCTTTATTCCAAATTCTTGGCATACTTTATCATTCACTTTTGCAACAAATTCCCTTCCTTGATCAGAAAGCAGCCGTGAAGGTGCACCCCATCTAAAGATAACAACATTGTAAAGATTACAGGCAGTCTCCAGAAACTGCAGAGAATTATCTTTATTCTGTATTATTAACTTTATTCTGTTGAAGAATCAAATTAATGAGAGAAAAATTAATGAGGTACCTGCATGTGAATGACTTGATGCATTTTGCAACACCAAGTGCACTTTTGTCCTTGATAGGATAAAAGTCGACAAACTTGGTGAAGTAGTCAGTGAAAGTGCAGACATATTTATATCCATCTGCAGTTGTCGGTAGTGGGCCTACAAAAGAAAAATGAAGTATTGTTAGTCAGGATTTAGCCAGAAGAAAAATCTATTCAGCAATTTAATGAAAATGGTGTATAACATGATTAACACCCAATTTCTTACTGCAGCCAATATCCTGTTAGTAGGGGCACTCACAAATGATATCACCTTCACTTTCTTAAAGTGTACATGACACGAACATGATTATTATCATGAATGAAAGAACTCTTGAAACTATAGTGTAACTTACTTTTCTGGGGTTTTTTCTTACATTGTTTGAAATCCAGGGGGGGGGGGGTATGGATATTTTTTGCAACTGCACAATTTTCATGTCAAATACACTTTAAAGGTAATTTGATCCAATTAGATTTACTTACCAATTAAGTCTATCCCAACCAACTCCAGAGGATAGTTGACTTTTATAGGGATAAGTTCTGGTGCTTGGGTTTTAATCTTGCTGTATATCTGACATTGATGACATGACATGATCTAAAACATTAAATTATACACTCAGTTTTTAAATGATTTAATTATTAACTTTGCCTAAAATATACCATCTAATTATATTATTTAGTATAAACTGAGTAGTAGGCTATCACGTATCGTGTGCTTTGATTGGCTACACTACTAATAGGCTCTTAGTGATAGAGCTTATACATAGAAGCTTCGCTTTGGCCAGGTATTCTAATAAGCCAATCTTCAAATGGAGCTAGGCTATGCCACATCCTCCTACCCAGAGTCAGTGGCAGAAATTTTGCAAAATATTGGGGGGGTTTAGACTTTGGAGGTAGCGTCGCTCCATGGCTTCCTACTTTCTACAGGCATGTCCCTAGCCAACAACAAATGTTTTTAACGCACAGAATAAACTGAAATTATGGTAACCGCAAGGTATAACAAGACATTTGAATAAAGTATTTTATTGTAATAATCAACTCACATATTCCTGAATGTCTTCTTTCATTCCATTCCAATGATAGAAACTGGAAACTTTGAACAATGTGTTATTGACACCACTGTGTCCTCCCATGGCGTCGCTGTGATGGTGATGCAAAATTTCCTTGGTTTCTTGAACAGTAAGGACAACCTTTTTTCGGACGGTCTCCTTTCCACTCGTATAATACAACTTGTTATCTAAAAATCATGATAAATTGTTATGAACATGACAATATATATATATATATATATATATATATATTTATATGTATGTGAAACCATGAGAAATATACCAGAGACAGAGGGGAAATGCAGGAAGCTCTTATCACAACCATCAGGCATTCGCTCAAAATGTTGAGAAGTTCATGATTGCTTTGTTTACATAACCAAGACTTTATCGACTTGCACTCTCACAAGATACTTGGTTAACAAATGGAGATAGTTATGAAATAGCTGAAAATGCTGAGGATGGGGGGGGGGGGGGGGGTATTTTAATACTATGTGTGGTCACATAGTAATTATGACATAATCTTAGGTTAAGCAGCAATGAAGAGAACCTCTAAATTCTTGATACTTTAAGCTAGATTCATTAAAATGTTCTGAAGATTCTTGATGTACATAGCTACATTAAAATTAAATGGTTTTTCTGCTGGCTGAGATACGAAAAAAGCATGCATGGTCGTCCACTGGGATATGTAGTATCACTAGTATGTGCCATAGGCCACATGGATGTATTAAAAATTGTAAATATTTATCAAATTAATGCGTTTGTTAGTGTACATTTTCAATGTAGATATGATATAAAGTTACTTGTCTCATCCAGAATATAATTCTTAGCTTGGCCACGAACAGTTCGCTGTTGATTTTTGGTCAAACCATCTAGATGTTTACCATGGCGTAAATAATGCACGATACGCTCGCATTTTTCGTTGTGTTGAGCCATGCGATCGCTTCTCGTTTTACGTTCAGATTCAGCTACGACAGCAGGTTCTGCGCTAGGCTCTTGTTGTGTCGCCATACTGAAGACTTTTGAGTAAAATTGAAATAGTATCGAGTGTGTTTGCAAGTGAAGAAAATTGTTCGAACAGCAACAGAAGCGAGGGGAGAACTGAGACCACGAGATTTGTTGACATGCAACACCGCTTCCGCGCGCATGCGCATACTAATAGGGGAACGTTGAGACCGGGGGAGTATTGAGACCATGACACCGGCAATACGTTTAAATAAAAGCCCTTTTATAGTCACTCGTCCGTTAAACTTAATCTAGCATCTATTATATAAAGTTTAATACATTGTGTTCAATGTGTTGTTTTCATGTTTTCGCTTAAACCTAAATGATATACAGCTCCACTTATATTCGTGCTTACCTTTTTAAAAACTTGTAAAACTTATCTGGACGTGGTGTTTTTCATTGACTGTGTATATGCACTTCTTATTGTTTATAATACTCATGGGCCGACTTTGCCGATTTTCTAGGCAGTACTTCCAAATTTTCGCCAGAAACGTTGTCTGTTTAATATTTCTTTCTGGAATCCGATTCTACTGAATTGTTTTTATCTCAGACTTTATATTATTAATGTAGTTTTGGAGCTGTTAACTTTTAATTCTGCCTTTGCAAAACATGTATGCAGAACAGCAGAGGGAAGCCATTTAAAGACTTGCTAAAAATAATTCCCTTGGAAACCTATAAACAATGAATATATGTTTTACAGCTATAGTTCAATTAATGAAACCTAAGTTTTGCTTTCAAATGTTCAATTTTCAAATCAGAAATCTGAAAGTAAACAGTTAGTCACCCTATAAATGCATATCAGGAGGGCTTTAATATTTTAATCAGGGTGTGTGTGTTTCAAAAATACATATAAAATTTAAAGATGATCTGTGTGTCATTAATACAACAAAAACAGAAATTAGGGGGGGGGGGGGGAAGTGGGGTTAAAAAATGCATATAAAGCAGGCGAGGGGTTGTTGCATTCATGTATTTCTAGTAAAAGCTGTAAGGAATAACCCCATCAATTATGACTTTCACTGAAGACAAGATTGCCAGTTGGAAAGATGTTGAATTTCGCTATAAAAATGACGAGGCTTTGTCAATCCGCTGTTGCCCAAAGTTAACTGACAATCATATCCATCCTATTGGTTTTAAGAAGATGAAGGTAAAACTCGCCACACAGGTGCTGAGTCATACAGTATCAGCAGCAATGTTGATGTCTGTCAGTCTTGGCATTCTACCACCATCAGTTGCTGGCACAGCAGAAACAATATCCAAATTCTACCATATTTTTCACTGCTTGAACAGTAGTTGCCTTAAAGCTGGCAAGATTTATCGTCGACCAATATCAAGCAACTCTCCACATCTAAAATTCATGACTGAAATGATTCCATTCGTTTCGTCGATCAAGTTCATCAATCCACAAACTCAGAGAGATGTCACAAACACTCTGAAATGTCTGAAAGGGTTACAATTAACCTTGCGTGGAACGCTTGAACTTTGGAACAGTTGCAGAGTCGACAAGCCGTCAAAGACCCACTGGAGGGGCAATTCGCCAACAAGGCGGAAACTCTGACAATCCAACTCCCATTCAATTCTGTCGAGCATTTAGAAAGCTATTTTACGACAATGTCATGCTTCAGTCAACCGGAAATTGTGTAGAAGATTTTGACTCGGTGCTAGTTGGTTCAGACTACCAATCAAATTCAAATGTGCCAGAGGAATCACCTGAACCTCGACCATTTCAAGTGGAAGAATCGGATTACAGATTACATGAATTTGAAAACAATTTGGCTGGTATGAATGCCATCACCTATGTTTCTGACTTTCTGGCTATTTGCTAAAAAAATGTTTAGAAAAGCATAAATGTCAAACATGCACTGAACACCTTTTCAATTTAGAACTGGACAGCTCCAGTAAGTTATTTTGTTATTTTAAGGCATATGAGTCAGAAACCAAACTGTTTGGTGGACTACTAGTTCCTGAAGATGTCTTTGTTAAGTATATCACACTACGAGAGTGTAAATTTGTCATTGAATTACCTAATGTCTTAAAAAAGTTTGGAATTGGGAAGTATTTAATGGGGAAACTCACTCAGTTTTCAGTTCCCCAATGCTCAGGTTTTCCTAGTGATTATGTTTTAAAATTATTTATAAGAATGAGATTGTATTATGCACTGAAGTTTGCAAACCGGGAGTTTTACTCTGCAGGTAGAAAAAATAGAAAGTATTTTAAGATCAAGCATTTATAATGTTGATGTAAAATAATGCAAAAATACTGTAATTATAGAAAAGTAACTATGGAAAATGTGTTGTTATACAGACTATCATTAGAGCTGTGCCCATCGGGTCATGACATTTTTTTGTAATTGATTAATCACGTTAGCCATGGTTAACAATCAGTAAATGATCGATTAATCATGTTACACCAGTTACATTGCATTGTCCTGAAACTTGTGCACTAACACGACCCCAGCAAATTAATCATTTTTTGATACAAAATAAAGAAAGTCGTTTGAATATTAATGAAATGTGTCAAATTTTACCAATGTTTTACCAAGGTTATTTTCTACAAATTACAGAATTTTACAGATTGCTGGAAAAAATTATCAGTTAGTCAATGTATTAGGTACAGCTTTAACTTAAATACATCTAGTCTGTGTAGCAAACACTTCAGTTGAGATTATAAAGTTAACATATCACTGTCATATTGTATTAGTTTGTCATATATCAATTATGACAAGTGCTAACTATAAAGCTTCTACAAATTCCATTCTTTTCCATTAATATGTTATTATGTTTAAAGTCCTCTTCAATTATTGTCTAGAATTTTAATACACTGGGTATGTTAGTGATAGATACACTAACATTAACTAGAAGTTCAAGTATACTATTGTAAGGAAGTGCTGCCTATTTTGTGGAGATTTCACTTCAACACTAACCCTCGGAAATTGTATTAAACTTGGAGTCAAAAGAATAATGGTACCTGACAAGGGCAAACGTTGCTGGGCGCCGAAAATTCTTTCAGTTTTTTGTGACAATACACTTGCTAGGTACACTAAAATACTAAATAGGAATTACTCACCAATGTCGTAGTCTGCCACGATAATTAAAACATTTAAGAAGACGTACAGAAGACGTACTCTGGGCCTGACAAATTGTTGCTTATTGCTTCACGTAAAAATATTTTCTTGCAATCTAACCAATTTTTAAAATCAGATTTAACGTAAGACTTCTAAGATCTGTCTTCCAATTAGGTCAAAAGATTCGATCATGCTCTATGAAAAAAGCCGGGAAGGTCAGAACTGCCGGGAGAACTTGCCGGCCGCATCCTACGCAATCCCGGCAAGTTCGGGGGAACTTGCCAGGATTGCGTAAGATGGCGAGGAGTCAAGATGCGCGAGGCGACATGCGCGAGGACATAAACTTCAAAGGTAATTCCGACGAGTTGGACTTCTGATTGTATTGCTATTCTGTGTCGTTGTCGAAAGGCTAAAACCAGTGAAAATGTGAAACACTAGTATCAGTCCACAAATATTTATGTCGCTTAAAGCTCGCAAGCCCTAAAGAGCGATAACAGACAGGTTTGTACCTTATCTATGGATATTTCTTTTCAAACTCATTAATAATTCATGAACCAAAAACAAAAGAAATTAATGTTTAATCAGTGCTTTGAAACCGCAGGAAAAGTACTAGTACTTTGAAATCGGCGGAAAAGTACTAGTACTGTACTTTGAAATAAGGCAAATTATATTACGTTTCAGAATGTTTCAGAGGTACCTTTGGAGTTTTGAGTTTGAGAAGTCAGTTCAAATACTCCACGTCGGACTTCACTGGGATTACAACGCCCTCGTGCATTAAAAAGGCTCGCCTTTGTCTCGCCTTTTCAAAAAGCACTCGGACTTCGAAATCCCGGTAAAGTCCTCCGTCTCGTATTTGAACTATTACTTGAAAGACGTGTTTATCTTAATATACCAAGAATGAAAGAAGTTTCCCCCCCGGAATATATTAGAATATCACTGCACACTCGTGGTTTCGTTTGCGAGTGGCGAATACAACAATGGCGGAGAAACGCAAGGGAGTGATCAATTTTCTTCTCGAAACAACGAATTTCTAGGCTTAACTGCATGGCTAATTAAATATGGTCTGGGCGAAAAGAGTTATTGTCTGCCGAGCGGAAGGTGCGAATAAATATTAAAAGCTTTATATTTAACTTTAATATGGTCTAATCTAGCATGTTGACGATGTCGTGAAGTCGATTTGAAGAGTGTTGTTGGTTCGTGTCTGTTATATTTTTATACACGAGTGGCGCTCGTGCAGTTTTGCACGTCAGCTCAGTAACAAATTCTGTATACTGGAGATTGTAGACTGGCTTCGCATTTTGATTTGGCGTTCAATACTACAACCGTTAGGCGTGATCGTTTTTTTCGCGTTTGTTTGCGTTTGAAATGTTCACGTTGGGCGTAACTTGTTCGTTGTTTGAAACCTGTAAACCAACTGATTTGAACCGTGAATGGACAACCGTTGACAAGTCCCGCCCACATGTTTGACAAACGTGAGAGCATGTTTTCGAGTGTATTTTACACGCACATTTACAAACGACGAAGTCGAAATCGTTCGATTTTTTGGGGAAAGGATGGGGTTTATCGACAGCCGATCACGGTGAGGATAGAGCAACTGTCGACCTTTGTTTTATTGCGTCGAAAAGTTAACTGCCAATTCTGATTTGCATGAGAAAACGTCATTCAAGTAAACGTTTTGACGAAGTGTCCAGTATTCACCTTATTTTAAACAGGTCAGTTTGAGTCGATCACGAAACGTACTTCAAACCAATATTATTATTATAGCAAAGATGCTACAAACAACAACCAAGGTATGTGTATTTTGTTTATACATGCTAAATTCGCTCAAAATAATATTAATACACTGAAATAAGCCAAATACACTTACCTTGGTTGTTGTTTGTAGTAACTTTGCGATATAAATAATATTGGTTTGTAGTACGTTTCGTGATCGACTCAAACCACGCTCAAACCGACCTGTTTAAAATATTATAAGGTGAAGGCTGGACCACAGTTACTGTGGCTGGACACTCCGTCAAAAATTTGCCAACACGTTTACTTGAACGACGTTTTCTCACGAAAATCACGATCGGCAGTCAACGTTTCGACGCCAAAACAAAGATCGACAGTTGCTCTATCCTCACCGTGATCGGCTGCTGATAAACTCCATCCTTTCCCATAAAAATCGAACGATTTCGGCTTCGTCGTTTGTAAATGTACGTGTAAAATACACTCGAAAACATGCTCTCACGTTTGTCAAACGTGTGGGCGGGACTTGTCAACGGTTGTCCATTCACAGTTCAAATCAGTTAGTTTATAGGTTTTAAATAACGAACAAATTACGCCCAGCGTGAACGTTTCAAACGTGAACAAACGCGAAAAAACGATCACGCGTAACGATTGATTACAAATGGTAGTTGGTCAGATAGTAAACATGAATGTTTAAGTTCTACCTGTATCTTTTCCTGCGTGAGCTTAGCACGTGATTGGGCAGACGATTCGCCAGCCTTCATAATGTAAAGCTAGGCACATAATCATCAGACGATCGTAATTTGTAAAGGAAACAAAAATTGACTGGACGTCACACGATACGTATTAGTATCGGAATTCTTGTGATGCGCCAAGCTTTTTATGCAAAAATTCCGAGGAGTTCAAAAAGATCTTGATGTTATTAATAGACAGACCGGAAAACAATAATGAAGGGCGCAAAAGACGTCAGTATTTTTGTTTGTCGGAGTTTATAATTTTTTTTGCGTTTTTGACAAGAGAAAATGACTCTTTAAGAATCCCTCGAGATTCTATTTTGGGTTGTTTGTCTGAGTTTTGGCTTGCATTAAATTAACTTGGGCTTTGCTTAAAGGGAAACTATCATGGGCTGCGCATGCGCGAAATTAGGTCTAACTTGAAAAAGACAGCCCAAACTTTTCAAGTCTGATAATTCAATATGGCGTCCATGCAAGGCGACGAGTGTAAAACTCACGGCGGAAAAAGGGACAATTCGGGTCGAAAGAAGATGTTCTGTGACCGAAAAGAGGCCAGAAAAGCTTGGCATAAGTGTCACAAGCGAATTTACTTAAACGAAAGAATTTATCAGTCTTGGATTGACGCCAAACAGTGTTGGCTACATGAATAGCAAGTGCGGCGATAGCGAGTTTGCTGCTCATTTACTCTCCCTGGAATATCGCCGAATGTAAGTGCAATTTCAATTTGTATTACTCTTGTTGTCTTTCTGACTTAATGAGTTACGCGAGCTTAGCAAAGTTGATGGCATTTTGATTTTGTTGTGTTCGCCACTAGGACAGCTGCAGACAAGTTTGGTGAATGCAGTGGCAGCACTGCCACTGCGCTCATTCCGTCAAATGAAGACGAAGCAGACAGATCGTCCAGCCAAGGTAAGTTTTTGTGTGACTATTTAATCTGCAAATGTGTTTCTTGACATTGGTAATTTTTGATAATTTATGCTTGTCTTTATACTACTACATCAACTATGCTTTCAGCCTCTGTTGAACTCTCACCTATTCTGCCCATGGAACGATCAGATGTCTTGGATTCTCCTATTATACATTCTAATACATCGTTACAGGAAAGGTATATTTATTGAACAAAAATATATTTGAAATTATTTTGTCCTATACTCCTATTGACCTGTATCTATTTTGATATTTTTTGTGCTTTCAATCAATTTAGTGACAGGATGAATCTGTCATTGTTCTGTGATGATGAGGGTGATTCAGATCCGTGTTCAGATGAACTCAACATTAGGTACATAATTACATACACTGTAGATTTAGAATAATGTATATTACTGTATGTTGCCTAAAAGAAATCTACTGAGAAATCTCCCTAATTATACATAATTATTGCAGTATTTTGTGACATCCAGGGGGGATGGGGAAACATTGGGGCCTGAGGGATGTAAAAGTCAATAATAATTTATATTAATAATTGAACATGAAGATTTTAAATCAATTCCCAATTTTATTAGATGGAGGGGATAAAGGGCCCATATCATTTCTATTTTTTGTTACAAAGAACTTTATAACTCAGCTATTCAACATTTGAATGCAGAAAATAGTTTCCTGCAGGATGGTGAAGACGAATCAGATGAAGAAATGTATGTGTAAAGTTAGCCTACTGTAAATGTATGTGCCTTTTACATATGTCACCTGGGTTCAACTCCTGGTTGGTGCACTGATATATTAAAAATTCACCTTGACTGCATGTGATAAGGGTGCTTCCAGCTTGACTCGACCAAGCACCACATGTTGTCTCTGGGGACTCTGGTTTCCTCCTGTAATAACACATTGCTGGGATGATTTTTTCTGGATTTACAATAGTTAAGTTTTAGTTAGAAGATTTTGCATAAATAATTCTAATGCATTATTTTATCTGTTGCAGTGTTATGTGTGAAGATATGGAAGGCAGTTCACCAGATGATGAAAGTGCTTCAGTATTTGCAAAGCCAAATGAGAATGAAAATTTGGAAGAAGTAGTTGCAGGTGAAGGTGGTGATGATGTACATCACAGTCAAACTAAATTCAGAAGATGTGAGGATGCATCTATGTTAAAAGAAGAGATTGTCTTGGTATCAGAAAAAAAATTTATTTGTTCTTTGGATTTACTTTTGAATGTATTTTTGAAATGTTGCCAAACACCAGGGTGTTGTAACAACCCTGAAGTATCCCATCACTTTATTGGAGCAACTTTAATTGTGAATTCTTCATGTAAAGCTGGCCACCACCACAGATTTTGCTCATCCCATGATGTAAATGGCATTTATGCAAACAACCTGCAACTGTCAGCTGCCGTGCTGCTTTCAGGAAATAATTTTGGAAAGGTTGATAGGTTGGCACAATTTATGTCATTGGCCTTTCCCTCAGAGTCCACATATTTTCGCATGCAACGGCTGTATCTTTTACCGGCTATTGATGAATGGTGGCATTGGATGAGGTGTGGGCTCATAGATGAGTTTAAAGGGAAGGATGTCATTGTTGGTGGAGATGTCCAGTGTGATTCCCCTGGTTTCAGTGCTAAGAACCTATGTTATTTTCTTATGGAAGTAACATCGGGTTATATTCTGGAAGTACAAATTCAAGACAAGCGTCATGTTGGCTTGGCTTCCACAAACATGGAAAAACAAGCACTAAAAATTGCTTTAACTCGACTAAATGAGTCACTAAAAGTAGTGGAGATTGTGACTGATGCCTCTGCCTCAATTAAAAAACTAATTAGTAAGTTAAAGAGTATTGTTTCACTAAGTCCATCTAACCCTTTCACTGCTGAAGGTAAATTTTTAAGCCGACTTTTTAATATTTTTGATGTATCATCAAGGGGAGACACCTTGGCACCAGCAGTGTAAGGGTTAAAGACACTATTCTGACCCTTTCAATATTGAAGACAAATTTTTGCAACTAGTATATTTTACTCTGTCTAATGCCAGGTTATTTTATTCAAGAGGACACCACCTGGCACAAGCATTGTAAAATGTAACACAACAGCCACCTAAAGCCTTGTACATGTATCAACATGCAGCCAAAACAATGCTAATTTTATTTCGTGGTACCGTACATTTTTGAAGTAATCTAGTGTTATTGATTGTTTCAACTACTGAGTTTAAAGGTATATTTCATAGTCTAGATGTCTGGCACAAGACCAAAAGCATCAAAAAATGCCTTGCAAAAGTAAGTGCAGTAATCAGCCAAATTTGTTTATTACAGTTAGTAAATAAATAATCAAAATGTTTTACTCAAAGAATGGTGCATCATTTATAACTGATGCAGAGTAGTATGGAGAATAAGGGGTTATGCACATCGACCTATATACACTTTTGCCATTTTCGCTGATAGCCAGTAGGTTCTGCTTATTTTATTAAAAGACTAACAGACGGGCAATATACCTAAAATCCAATATTATAGCACTTAAAGAATCCTCAGAAATCCTGGTGTGTGAGCGCATCTCTCTATAAGCACTTTTTTAAGCCTGCCGAAGACTACTTTTGGGCAGTCAGTCAGAAGCGGTTGGTATGTCCTTATGCCCATATGCCAGACTACTAATTCCATCAGACAGAATGTACCTCAATCTCATAGGACCCTATCTGATGCCTCACACTCCTAATGGTTTTCATCTTATGCCTTAGTTGTGTGTTACCATGTAGGACCCCCTTATAGCACTCATGCTTTATACCAGGATTTCTGAGGACTTAAAGTGCTATAATGTTGGATTTTAGGTATATTGCCCATCTGTTAGTCTTTTAATAAAATAAGCAGAACCTACTGGCTATCAGCGAAAATGGCAAAAGTGTATATAGGTCGATGCGCATAACCCATTATTCTCTATACTACTATACAGTGAACAGACCCTGTTTTTTTGTTACTGTAGGTTGGTCAAGCTAAAGGCATGAAGAAGATTAAGCTGTGGTCTGATCACATTATCAAACACTTTTGGTATTGTTGCAGTGTGTGTAAGGAGAATGAAACATCTGATGAAACAGCATTAGGAATAATGAAGGTAATAATACATTTTTTAAAAACCAATGTGTAGATAACTCCATAAAAATTAAGTAATTGTTAGTGACATATAGGGTTATTTATTCATTAAATTTCTCCACATAAAATAAATAATTTCTTGAGGAGTTATCTACAAGTTGTATCTAAATGATAGACCTTTCCATATGAAGTCATTGGATCATGTGGCATATCATTCTGACAAATGCAATTGGCTACATCAAGGGCAGATCCAGCCTCATCTGGCAGGGTGTGTGTGCAGATTTCCCAGGAGGGTGCGTAAGTGCAAAATGAAAATATGTGTTCACAGATGTAATCTGGAAAATGTGAAACGGCCTAAAATGTGAAACGGCCTAAAATGTGAATGTGTTGACTTTCTCTTGAGGGGGTTCTGGAGACTGCAGGGGGTGCACCCCAGAAAATCTGCCTATAGGCTATGTCATCGTTTCGTTTGTCTGATATTTTGTAACGGCCAATATTCATGTCTCTCCATCCACATTGGCACATCAACACACTCCGATCCATGTAATAGTTAGATAAGCTTCAAACAACACATAAAATACATACATAATTACAAGTATTGATAAATCCCTGGTGTTAAATTTAGTAATTTGTCATAGGACAAGTGGATTGGTTTGCTCCATCACATATGTAATTCACATGAATGGGTTGGTGGAAGATGTCAACACAAAGAGGATCAGCATGACGAGAACTTGCCATGGTTTGACCACCGCGATAGTGACTTCCTTGAGCTTCAGAAAATTGTCTTAAATCCACAATTGCTCCAAAGGAGCATGTTTCATTTATGAGAGCCACAAATTTATCAGTGCAAACTGGCATGTGTAACTCTCGTTAAATAAAGTCTTCATTCATTCATTCATTCATTCATTCATTCATTCATTCATTCATTCATTCATTCATTCATTCATTCATTCATTCATTCATTCATTCATTCATTCATTCATTCATTCATCCAAAGCTTTCAACAATATGTGAGATTCAGGTATAGTACTGCATATTTTGTTTAATGTTGGGGGTCTATAGTTAATTTCAATTTTTCTTTGCATTGTTTGGAAACCACCCTGTTATTATAAATGAATATAATGTTTGTTATGTTTCATTTTCCCACTAGGCATACAGGCAGTTTAGAGTGTGCCAACAGTCTTTCCCTTGTATATACACCTAAACGGACAGCTCTGAGGTATGCCTTTACTAATTAAAGTATGCTGTATTCACATCACTCAACACACTAATATTAACATAATTATTAAACCATTTTTGTCAGCTACAGATCATACAAGGCAAGGAAACAGTTAGCAGCAATCGACTGGAACTTCCACATACATCTGCCCCCTGCTCAGACCAAATCAGGAGCTGGAATCATTACAAGGAAATATAACCAACGAACAAAACAGTGGGATATGAAAATAGTGAAGAAAAGCAAGGGCTATGAATATATACCAGTATTGATAGCCAAGATTTTTAAATTGAGAATCGAAGATATAGATGTGGTTTCAAGGAATGTATCTTTAAATGAAAGCGATCTGTATTTGATATCACCAAATATTGCTGCAAAATCCCCGCCATCCTCAAAGGAATTAATTAAAAGAAGGAGCAGATTTGCATCATCAGCAGATTGAAACTTTATATAAATTATTGTATAAACAAAAATTACATAATGGTTATACCCTCCCCCCCCCCCCCCCCCCCAATATATAGACCAGCTCTAAAAAGATTCCTTTATACATGTAGCTTTTCCACGCTAGTGACAATGTCATGACAGGTTATTTAGTCACCTCCTTAGGGTTGATATTCATAGGAAGTCTGTGCCCACAGTGGAACAAATCCCTTGCAATATCGGTCCCAGGAGACCAAGCTGGTACAGTACATAAATTATATTATAAGTAATATTAAATAGAATAAAATGTAAATATAATATGTAACATGTTTCACATCAGTTATGTTTAGTGTTTTCAAGTAATGTAATCAAATTGGCACTTATTAGTGTAAATAGAAGGGAAATCTTTCATCTTCAATAGCAATGGTTAGTTTTCACGATAACCCATATAGACCCCAGTAACCGATGGGAAATTCTCTCTAATCTTCAGCGCTATGCAAGAAGGACAAACACGTCTATTCCCTTTGCCCAAGTGCCCATGCCTTGCTAAGATGAATTGCCTGTATGCGGCTTTGCGAAAACTTCTTGTACTATTGTCTTCCCTATCATTCCTAATGTCTCCTGTGTTTCTAATACACAGCTCAAGTACATCTGGATCTAAGCATAACTTTGCAAATCGTGCTGTAAGTGTTAGACAGCTTGCTTGCTTGCAACATTTATTTTCGATGTCTTGAGGCATTGGCCGACAATATCCACACACACACCATGGAACTTGGGCAGGAACTTTCTTTGAAGGGTCTGGCTCAGGTTGAGTTTTATCTGACATTTCATCAGTTGCATCTTGAAAGTTATTCAAGTCTTCACCCTCTATTTCATCCAAATCATCCTCCATAATAAGGAGTGAATGGATGTAATCCATACTTCCAATACCTCGTCGGAGTCCTCTTATTGCTAGTTTCCTGACCATTTGATTATTAATGGTATCAATAAAATTCTGAAAAATAAACAACACTTGTAATGTAAACAAGTGCAACAGAACACTGGACATGTATAAGAAATATCTATGAAACAAAGATGATGTAGCTATGATAAATTTTCAACAGTTTCAGTTCACTAATAAACAAATGTCAGAAAGGTACAGTATACTTTTTATTATTATTATTACTATTACTATTATTATTATTACTATTATTATTGTTGTTGTTGTTGTTGTTGTTGTTGTTGTTGTTGTTGTTGTTGTTGTTGTTTGTTGTTGTTGTTGTTGTTGTTGTTGTTGTTGTTGTTGTTGTTGTTGTTGTTGTTGTTGTTATTATTATTAAGATTATTATATTTATCTGGGCAAGGTGTACTCATTATGGGCCATTTACACTTACAAAACCATAATAATATAATTATAACAAACCATGAAATATATATATATATATATATATATATATATATATGAATACTGTCTTTTTTAGCAGCTGTCATTCAGTAATAACTGTTTCAATATTTAAAATCGGCATTAAAATGACGAGACAAACAGTAATAAATTTACATGTAATACAAGCATGAAACCCAGCTTTACATGTGAATGATAACTAAAATATAAAATAAGATCGAATAAAAATACTTGTATGTCTATCGTTTCTTCACATTGCTAGTGACTTAGTTGAAGGCAGTGAGTATATTGGCAGACGAAAACCTCTTCCTGACCCGGTTGACCTCGCACGCACTCGCCTTTCACATGAATCATGAACATTTACCTGAACATACAACGGTATAAAAGTGTTACATTCCATGGAAATACGATATGGTCGTTGAACTTTGTTTTGCTTACCTTATTCATGCAAGGTTTCTTGCTTGTGCCACATTTACATTCAGCTGTACAATATTCGTTTCTCCCCTTTAATACAAGGACGTCCTCTTGCAGTTGTACTGCTTTCTTTCCGTTTCGTACTACAAGAACTTTTACAACTGCAATTACCCACCTAAATACAGTAAGTGCAACACTGTGTTGATTTATAATGCGCGATTAGATGCAAAAATATGCAAATTGTTGAACACTTACCAAAGCCTCCGCCTCCATTACGACATCAAAACAGTGAAATTCGTAGTCAACGCATGCGCGACTCACTACACTTTAACGCATGCGCAGCTCATGACAGTTTCCCTTTAAGAAAATGGGCTTGCAGGTTGCGGGGGTGGCAGCTCTGTCCGTACACGTGGCAAAAATTGTTATTAATTTATCTTTGACTAGAAATTTTGCACTATCCTTGGGATCTAGTAATAGTCTACCCAGAGACTCTTGGATTTATACTTTTTTGGTTTCCACAACTGAAAACTTGAATTACACTATATACACTATAGCATACAATTTAACAAAATTACTAGAAATACATGAACGCAATAACCCCTCGCCCGCTTTTGCATGAATTTTTGTAAATACCCCTTGATATTCCCTCAGCTGATTAGAAACGCTCTTTTTTATTTGGGGCCTGGAAATAGCCACTCCTGATGATCAAAATATAGTGTTAATTCTAATAGAATATTTGAAATAAAATAATTGCAGTTTTGAGAGAGAAATGTAACGAAGAACAAAGAAAAATTTAGGGATGATATTTCGTGAAAAATATTGAGATGAAGAAATTGCAAGTCACATCCACGGTTTGAACTCGACCATTTACCGTGCGAGCCGACTATTTTATTTTATTTTATTTTATTTTATTTTATTTTATTTTATTTAACTTTACCTTGACTAAATAAATAAATACAAGGATAGGAACACCGCAACAGCTGAGGCCGATTACTGCGGGTCCTGATTGTCTACGATTTACATTAAATAATATGTGATATAAATATAATTATATGATATAAACATAACAAGTAAAAACGTTTAATATGAAGCTAGCTGAAGGTCTAAAAACAACAAGTAGGGGAAACACATAGACTACGGACAGAGTTACATTTAATACAAATTGATTTCCAGGTGCGTGGGTCTTCAGAATGGTATATAGAGAGAATAGCAGAGTGGTAGTATTCTTTTAGTTTGTTTTTGAAATTTGAAAGATTGGTAGTCCGAGTTATTTCTTGAGGCAGCACGTTCCATATTCTTGGAGCTCTTATTAGGTATGATTTATGATTTATGATTAGGTATTAGCTAATTTATGATTATGATTTATGTATTATTTATATATTATATAAATAATACATAAATTAAATTTTAATTAAATTTAATTAAAATTAATTAAATTAATTAAATTAATTTAATTAAATTAATTAATTTTAATTTTTTTTAAATTAAATTTTAATTAAATTTTTTATTTTTTTATTATTTATGTATTATTATTTATGTATTATTTATGATTTATGATTAGGTATTAGCTCTTATTAGGTATGATTTATTTATTTATGATTTCAACTATGTTAACCACCAGACTACCGAGGGAGGCGGAAAAAGTTTGTCAAAATATCAGGGTTATATTTTACACGTCTTTCTTTCCATGTTTACAAAAAAACATCGCTACAGCATCTGAAAACATTTTTCAAAGGCACTAAATTGGTTGAAAATTATCAAACAACTACCTGGCAGGCTGCCACGGCAATATTCATTTATGACATTTCAAAGTACTGAAATTGTTTTCACCTACGTTAATATATTATATATACCTACGTTTTCACCTACGTTAATATATATTTCAACAGCATTTGTACGGTTACAGGAAAACTCGAACAGTTTCACTACTAGCTAAATGTTCGTGATTACTACTGAGAGCGGCCGGCTCTATATATTTTTACCGTAAACTTAAACCGTTTCGCCGGCCTTTATTTCTTCGTCGGTTTTTATTAAAGTTTCACTCTTGCTTTCTCCTCCTTTCGAGTTTCGGTTTGACGGGTTTCCTTCTACTCAAGACGTTGTTTTGCTTTATACGTAGACGTTGATTTGTTTCTGTCCTTTCAAAAGTGATATACGTTTCCCAAAAACTCCTTTCTCAAGTCTTTTTGTCAAGAAAAAATTATTTTGATAGTTCGAATCTTTTTGTCAAGAACTATATTGTCCCCGTGCCCCACAATCTTAACCGCGCATGGTCCATCCACACATATATATAAATAAATAAATATTCAGATCACAGAAATTCGTTCGCATATCACGTTTGCCCACGCGTGTAAAATGACTCCACGCGTGTCGAGATTAGCACCCTCGCCGGGCTCCGGGCCTTCGGCCCTACGCCCGGGCTCGGGAATATTAATCTTATTAACTCTTGGTCAGCTGAACTTTCCTGACCGTCAAATGACGGTCCTATTCGTGTTGGATATATCCATTGCGCGATACAAACTTTCCAGTCCAATGGCGTACATAGGAGTGGAAAGCAGTTTAATGACGTTTTTCGCCAAATTCGAGAAGTTTCTGTGTCTGTCTGCCTGTCCGTCTGTCCGTCCGTCCGTCCATCCGTCCGTCCATCCACGGAAAAGCTAGAAAACCACTGGGCCCAATGAAACTAAACCACTACCAACACTATATAATCCTAAAGTTTGACAGTGTGCAATGGGTTTATGGCTTTTGAAAAGATTAGCGTTTTCACTTTCGAAGACCAAAATGTTCACTCATCGCTAATTGGTGGCCATTTTGGATTATGACCACAGTAGCCCAATACTCACAACCATCGCATTCGCTTTTTGCAGAGCAGGGGGAAAGTAATGTAACCATGTAACTTGACAAAAGACGTTTTATAAAATAACATGTATACTACACAGCCAGAAATCTCACAGGCTTGTTGCAATTTGCGGGATGTGCAGGTTTGCTGCAGGTTGTTAACAAGTTGCTGCAAGCCTGTTGACTCGATCAGGCTTTAACAGGCCTGCGGCAACAGACCTGTTGCAACTTGTCGCCCACAGAGCCGTAGCAATTTGTTGAAACATTCCGCAACAAGCCTGTTGATGACAAAGAATAACAGGCTTGATAAAACAAATTGCAGCAAGTCTGATGCAATCAACAGTGCTGTTACAACTTGTCCCAACAGACTTGTTGCCAGTTGTCGCCCACAGAGGCGTAGCAATTTGTTGGCATTCCGCAACAAGCCTGTTGATGACAAAGAATAACAGGCTTGATAAAACAAATTGCAGCAAGTCTGATGCAATCAACAATGCTGTTACAACTTGTCCCAACAGACTTGGTGCCAGTTGTTATTGCAAGTCTGCACTAAGCTGATAACAACCTGCGACAGACGTGTTACAAACAATCGGTACTTGGATTGTCACAACAAGCTGAAATAAAAAGAGAAAACGCTCTACTGATACCGTGACAATTTGCCGACACAAGTTCGTTGTGGTAACAGGAGTTTTTTTCCCCGAACCTGCGATAGTACGTTTCTTTTTTATATCAATACTGCATTGAAATACCGTATACAGAAACATTTTCTGTTCATTATGAACAACATAATATAATAACGGTTCACTATAGCAGAGAGAGAAAACGTTTATTTCAAGTTTAGTATTTAATAAACGTCCTTGTGTGGGTAAAAATTCAAAACGTTTTTTCGTTAACAGAAAAGTGTTTGAAACAAAGAAAACCCCCGTGAAAAAGCAATAATGAAAAACAATCGTAGCTAAACTATAGTTTTTGCTATTCATTCAAACTATAAATGTTCAGAAGAATTAAAGACACGACATTATTCTGGTCGGTTTCTGCACCATATATTTTACAACACACAAAGACAGCCGTAGCGGCCAGGCATGTCGAGACATCACTAATTCATCTTGCAAAATTTTGAAAGATATCGATTTATCAAAGCTAGACAAATGTTAATACGATCGTAATACACATATTTATCACTTCAATCTTTTGTTCAAGTTCACAAAAGGCATATTTTAGGGTTTATAACCACAAAAAAAGAACTTAGCTCAAAATATCCTTAAAAACTGTGTCTCCCATGGCCACGGCAATTCACGGCAAAGATTTTCTCAAGCGATTTTCAAATTCGTATATAAAACTGCCTGTAGCTGATCTGTTACAGACCCTGTTTGTATTTGCAGTTTAATCTTTGTGGGCCAAGTTCTGTTTGTCCAAAAAACCTTTGAGTTTCAAAGTGTTTCTTTCGAACAGCTTGTAAATAAACTCGAAGCTTCGAGGGGGAAAACAGGAAGTAATGAGGCTTGCATCATCCGATGCTCAGAGAGCCAATCATATGCGAGAAAATTAAATCACCAGCCAATGAGAATGAGATTACGAAAACAAACTTGCGTCACCATGGACCGTTGGCTAAATTTTATTTTTTACAGTTTGAAAGTTGAAACAGACGGGCATTTACAATTCCACGAACAAGAGTCTTATTTATCGGTTATAAAGTGAGACATGTGATTGAAATTTGGCTCTGCTTCATGTTAAGTTCACCGTTTGGAAGAAGTTGTCAGTGGGATTGCATTTCAGTGTTGAGGAAAAAATGTAAACAGTCGTTTATAAAACAGCGAGGGCAAGTGTGTCAGGAATGGCAGTTTATTTCTATTTTTAATTTACTCTCAAGTATCCATGCAAGTGTATACAGCTAAAAAGGGGACTAAGCTTGTCCGCTGGTCCAGGCGTCCAGCACTCAACGTAAAGAAAAAGAACTATCAACGAAAACTATAACCACGAATGAAACTAAAGCTGAGAAGTACAAACGTTTAAAAAGAAGCGGTATACAATTATTAATATCTCTATGGCAAACATTAATTTATCTATCATCTGTTACATATATCTTTAGTGGTGAGTTTAATCAGTTAAATATATTTTTGCATGAACGTACTAAAACATTTAAATGGTGAGTGAACTACACTTTCATCGGCGGACTGAATTTTTGCAATGTATTGAATTGTTTTCTGTAAAATAAAATTGCTTTGATAGATGTTTGTAGTTGTGTAAATTTTAATAATATATCTAAGTTGTTTATTTTCTATCTGAATTAGGTTTCTTAAGTATAGAAACCACGAAAGTATCACACGGTGTGATAATTTCGTTATTTCTATATTTGAGAAATCTAATAACTCAGATAGAATCACTGCATGAACGCGAGAATAACGCGTGTTTTATCAACCTTGTTGAAAGCTGTCAACTGCAGACTTGTTACGGCTTGTTCACAGCAAGCTTGCAGCAAAGTTGTTGACAACAGCATTGCTACGGCTCTGTTACGGCAACTTGCAACAAGCCTGTTGACAACAGCATTGCTGCGGCCCTGTTACGACAACTTGCAGCAAGTCTGTTGACGACAGCATTGCTGCGGCCCTGTTACGACAACTTGCAGCAAGCCTGTTGACGACAGCATTGCTGCAGGTCTGTCGCAACAACTTACAACAAGCCTGTTGACAACTTGTTGCAGACTTGTCACGACAAACCACAACAAGCTGAGCGAACGCATCCAGGTTCAGACTTGTTGATGGCAAGTTGTATCAAGGCCGGCAACAGACTTGTTACAACTTGTGCGTTTCTGGCCGTGTACGCGAGCCCTGATTGGTCACTTGCCGTGTTTGGATCAGAGTATCCAAACACGGAAAATTCCCGCCAAAACGATTTTTTGAAAATGTCGGACAGTATATCATATTCACTTGTGATTATTTTATAAAAGAAATACCAAATGTTTTTTCCGTGTTTGGAGACTCTTATCCAAACACTTGGGAAATTGCTCGACTTTCGAAAAGCTAAAAACACTCGCTTGCGGCTCGTGTTTTGTTACGCTTTTCTCCAGTCTCGCAATTTCCCGCGTGTTTGGATCAGAGTATCCAAACACGGAAAACCATTTGGAATTTCTTTAGTAATAACGTTTATTATGTTAATTTTGAAAGGAAGAATGTACAAAATAACCGAATCAAACCCGAAGCTGTGCCACACGGCCCGCATGAGTGCATGACGCTTGACTCTATATGGCCACAGGGAGCCCGATCCAGTCAATGTTGACCTTGCCGCTACTTGTGTCTCTAAACAAAGAGACCTTCCTAAAAACATGTTCTTTTTCAAGACCGTGAATTTTTCACGGTAACCACTACAACATCAAAATTTGAACTTGTCCAAATTATGTATGCTACTGTACGTCAAGATTTGGAAATCTCCTACCATGGTTGTACCATGTACCAATGTACCATGGTTGGGAGTGAATTGTTGTCCAACCATCTTAAGACGGATGAAGTAAAGTGCACTTCTGCCTACATGGCAAACATGTACATTGAACTCACTTGATTTGATGCCGCATTGCTTCATTTGGAATCAAACTTTATTCCGCTGTGGTCAGTTTTCACATGCATATGTATTCAAACTTGTATTGCGCACTCAAACTGTGGTCGACAACAGGATGGGCGACATTCGTTTGGGACACCCTGTATTTTTCCAAATCTGTAGGTAGCATAGATAATTTGCATAATTTGGACAAGTTCAAATTTGATGTTTCCTCTTTAAATGACACCAGGAAGCGAGTAGATAACTATTTACCTCTGAAAATTTCAGACAACAAAGAAGGAGTGATGGGCTTTCGGCGTGATATAAAAATTTACTTGTAGATGGGGGCATTTTTTTGGGATACCCTGTAGTCTTATTTAATATTTAAACTCTTTTTTCCTTTTGTAAAAGCTTGTTCAGTGAAAGATATACCTGCCTATGTATTTGCTGAAATAAATGCTTAACGAATCACGGTATTAACAAAATAGACGGTAAACAAATGCCTTTTAGCAGATTTAGGCAACCTTGTGCCATCAAAAGTGTATTTTGTAGTTTTGTTCTCATATTGGGTCTATTGAAATAAATTAGCTTGAAATTTATACAGTAAAGGTCTTCATGGACGTATAAATAAGTATGAAACTATGTCATGTCTTTTTGAGTTATAAATTCCACTAAAGTGGAATCATAGTTTTTGCTTTAAATTAGCCTGCGTAGCCGGCGCTGGGTGATCGGGGATGGGGAGCGCCTGCAGGCGCCTATTGTTATTTTTCGTGCCGCTCCTAATTAAAACAGTATATTTTTGGAAGTTGCCAATTTCAAAAACCTGAGCTAAATAGCTTAATAATTAATTTGGAAGTTGATAGAATATTTACTCCGTTTGAAAACTGACTAAAATAGTACAGTTATGAATGAGTATATGTATCAAAGTGCATTGTTGATTCAGGAATTTGTTCGGTATATGTTTGCTGTGTCAGCGTCTGACAACATTATATTATTCATATTTATTTTGCTGTTGCTATATGTTGGCTGGTTTACAGTTAATAGCATTCGCTGCAAAATATTTTAAATAATTAAACAATTTATTTTGAGTAGGCTACAGAAAGCTCAGACAGATTATTTTCGTAGTTATAAAACATGTGTATGTAACGACTATGACGATGAATAATATAATCATAACATCCCGCGACATTCGTACGCATATCAATCATAGTTAAATTTAATAGCGAATTTTATTTCCCACTGACAACTGGCGCTGATGGCCAATGCAGCCGGAGAAGTACGCCTGAGTAGATCCCACTGATTCGAATCAAATGCGATTGTAGGAAATTCTAAATTATGTTTTGCTCAAGCCAATTCAAGTACTCGCCGTTAAGTCGAACTATATAGATCGTTTTCATCTGACGTCACGGCGGCCATATTGGTGTACCAAAACAATGAAATGGCGGCCATATTGGTGTACGGTGTGGGAATTAGCTCTTTCTTATTCAAATATTTCGTATTGTTTCAGCACCCCAATGGGGCCACCGATCACGTGAGTGAAAACGATCTATAGGGGACAGTTTCCTTCGGATGCACATGCAGCTTCTATATGGCCACTTTGTTCTCAGTCCCAGTTTATTTTGAACCCGTTTCCTTCTACTATGCAAGGCACATTTTTGCAACCCTCTTCCAACTCTTCGCCAACGTCTGCAGCGGAAATTCAAACTCTCTTTGATTGATAGGTCATTAGCGTGGCAACCATTGCGAGCGTCCGCCGAACGCTATACACGATGAATAACAATAGGCGCCTGTAGGCGCTCCTTTCACTGTCCGTTCCAGCTCCCAGCGCCCCCTACGCAGGCTGCTTTAAATGGTCGGCCTTTCAATGAAAACCAGCAAAACTTTTCCTTTTCTACAAAAAAATGTACTTCTTTATATAACCATTTCTGTGCCCAAAAAGCAAATTGTTCAGTTTTTCCTTTAACTGCGGAGTGTCTGGGATGCCAACTAAAACTAACAGTATCCCAGACACTCTGCAAGTTTGTTATTACATACATGAAAGATAATTTCCTGTAAGGACCTGACAGTATTAAATCACTGGTGGTATTGGATGCATTTGGTAAGGGCAAAACATAGGCTTTAATAATGTTGACAAGAGAATCTAAATATGATGTGGTTATGACGCCCTGAAAATCAAGATGTGTCATTTAAATGAAGATGTGTCATTTTTACAAATATAGAAATATTAAAAATAGATTATGTAAATGACTCTTGTAGTATTTTGTGAATATTTATTTGCAGGTGGCCATTGATCCTATCTGGCAATGGGCTCAGTAGTTGGGTTTGTTGTCTTGAGAAAGAAACCACAGCCACCCTTTGTGGTAAAATGACAGTTAGTTACTATAGTGTTCTTTGGAAAACAAGTAATGCCAATTGTGGTGAAAAACTAAATATTCATAAATATTTACTTAAAATTATAGAAATGCAACTCCCCATATAGAAGCTTTTAAAATATACATGCATGCAATATTAACAAACATTAACTGAAGCCTTAAGGTGGCTCCCTACGGTAATTTCAATAGGGGACTGGTGACTAGAAATAGTATCGCTACGCATGCGTAAATAACGATCTTATCGATTCGAAATTCTATGACCATAGATGTTAGACTTGTAGACGTTTTCTTCCGTAAATTTTGCTAAAATTTTGTAGAAAGAGTAGTTTATAAAAAGTTCTAAAGTATGTATAATTTTAGAAGTTTTCATAAGACAGAACTTTTTTAAATCGATAATTTTTATAGCGAAAAATCTGTCCATACAACCCCCTCTGATTGTGTGCATGGATATTCTCCACAACAAAATCTATCATCTCAGCAATTTTTAAAAAATTTCACCGAAGCAAAGTGAAGACATGCCGCTTCAGTTATGCAATATTTGAAAATATACCAAAGTTCCAACGTCATTATTACCATGGTAACGGCAAATAATTGAAGTTTTTGATAGATATTTTATATCTGCGATAGTTCTGCTATAGTAAGGTCGACTTAGTATTTATCTAACAAATTTGTAAACTTGTGAATAACATTAGCTAATGAGCGTATGAAATAGCGCGTATTTATTCAAACAGGGAGCCACCTTAACCTTAGTGATCACTCTTGAAATATCTAATCATTGAACAGCAATAACTATTACAATAACAGAGAAAATGTTACATAGGGTTAAAATCTGTATCCATTTGAACCACCTGCACCATATGCACAAATTGTACTATTTGTACTAATTGTACTATTGTACTATTTGCACAAATTGTGCTATTTATACCATCTGCAGTTAACACCATCTGTACCATTTTGACCACCTGCACCATTTTTGCCATTTGTATTACTATATCTGCACCATGTGAACCATATGCATTATCTGCACATATTTGACTATTTAAACTATTTGTACCGTCTGCATCCTCTGCGCAATTGTACTATTGGAACTATTTGTACCATCTGCACCAATCGTACTACCTGCACCATCTACACCATCTGTAGACCCTTTTAATGAGTACAGAGTACGTCATTTTCCGCCATTGACGTCATTTTCGGCCTTTTGAATTGTATTGAAAATATGCAAAAGCTAAGACAATAAACGGAATTGAAAAGAACTCAAAAGAAAAATTGAAAAGAAAGTGACGTCATAGGGTGAAAACTACGTATATTCTATACTTTTTAAAAGGGTTTCTACCATCTGCACCAATTGTACTATTTGTTCCATTTGTACGGCCATCCACACCATCTGTATGATTTGCATTATCTGCCCCAACTTTACTATTTGAACCATTTGTAGTATCTGTGTCATCAGCAATCCTAAGCATAGGCTAACGTATGTCTATATTGGACATACCTCTTAGCGTGTTCAACTTTCCTCACCATGAGTTACTTTGTTTTCTGAAATACGAAAACGAAAAACAAGTTATAAAATTAAAACAACTTTGAAAACGGTCTAAGTTAGAGTGTCCAAGCCTGAAAATTATACGTTCATTGACCAGTTTTATTTTTTTATAGTTAGTTTTTTTGTTACTGTGCGTTGATTATCACTAAAAATTGTGTTGTTTTTTTACAGGCGAAGGCCCTTACCTCAGCATCTATGAAACTACAAACGGCAACAGAGTTACCATTGAAAGGATATTTCACAATCAACGCATACACTGTATTAAAGGTACTCGAACATTATGATAAAATCTTTATAAAGTAATCAGTATCTTAACAGTGAAATAAAAATAGTGTGCCGCGTAGACAGTGTTGAAACAACAATCGAAATATAGTAAGGTTTGATATACTGCCGAAACAGAGAACGTATAAGTCTAACGTTTCTAGCGAAGGCCGTTCGTCAGAGAGAAATGTGAAGAGTGTAAATAAACAACGAGTTTATACAAGAAAGATAACCATGTAACCAAAAATAAGCCAATCAGATCAAAATAACAAATTAATAATGAGATGCGAAAAAATTAGCCAATCAGAGAAAATTAATAACAAATCAATAATGAGATGCGAAAGACATTTGCTATTCCTACCGTTGATGAGCAAAAAAAGAAGGGAGTGTAAAAGGATGAGCGAGAATAAAAAATAGATAAATTAATTAATTGAAAACACTGTCTATGTCCGCCCTTGCTAAACAAAAACAGCGTCTTTAAAAGTGTTAAATAAAAGGAAAAAATAGATAAACAAGACGCCTGGTCAGGCGTTCACTCGGGCTACTGCAAAATCACGCGCAGGTTGTCAAACACATTCAGGTCACAGACAAAAGTCAAAACACAATCCAATATCCGATAGAAAACGCAATTTGCAATTGCCTGTAACGTATTTCCACACATGTACACAGCGTTCATATGTCGAGTCTCTTCGGGTATTAAATATCAACACAGCTAGCGACATTACTGACCAATATCAAACTATGTCTGTGAACACGCAAAACACATCCGAGACGAGAAAGACTTGATCAGACTCTGATTATCAGACAGTAGGAAAGCTAAGAAAGAAAGCATTATTTCCACACATGTACAGCGTTCATAATGTCAAGTCTCATCGGGTATTAAATATCAACACAGCTTAATGTATACGGCGTGTGAGATCGTAAGCGTATATAATATCAAGATACTTGCCAGCGACATTACTGACCAATAACTATGTCTGTGAAAACACAAACACATCCGAGAGGAGAAAGACTTGATCAGACATCAGGAAAGCAAAGAAAGAAAGCATTTGGCATGCACGCATCAGTTTCGCGAAGTCTTATTATGTTTGTCTTGATCGACACGGCGGAATATTAAAGTTAAATGCGCACTTGACTTGAGCCTGCGCTTTCTGATTAGAGAGGCCTGCGGAGTAGGCTAAGAGCGTGACACAGAAGGAAAAAAAAATCGAGCCGAAACCTATACTCGGCCTACCACAGGTAGCCCGAGTAATTAAATGAAAACACTGTTTATGTCAGCCCTTGCTGAATGAAAACAGCGTCTTCGGAAGTGTTAAATAAAAGGGAAATAGTGTTTTCGCTTAATTTATCTTTTTTCCCCCTTTTTATTTAACACTTCCAACGACGCTGTTTTTGTTGAGCAAGGACGGACATAGAGTGTTTTCACTTAATTAATTAATTAATTAATCTATTTTTTACTCTGGCTCATTCTTTTTACACTCCCTCCTTTTTTTGCTCATCAACGGTGGGAATAGCAAATGTCTTTCACATCTCATTGATTTGTTATTGTCATTTTGCTCCGATTGGCTATTTTCTCGCATCTCATTGTTAATTTGTTATTGTTATTTTTATCTGATTCACTTATTTTTTGTCACATGATTATCTTTCTTACATAAGGTCGTTGTTTGTTTACACTCTTTACGCTTCTCTATGACGAAGTCCTTCCCTCGAAACGTTAGACTCCTACGTTCTCTGTTTTAGTAGTATATCAAACCTTACTATATTTCGATTGTTGTTTCAACACTGCTTATGCAGCACGCTACTTTCATCAATGTAAAGTTGGATACGATGAATTACAAAACTGAGCAAAGCCTATAGCTAAGTTCGATTTTTTTAATATCCTTCAGCAAAAAGGGACTTTTCCTGCGGTGCTAAAATCAATTTGTGTGTGTGTTGGGGGGAGGGGGGGGGGGGGGGGGAAGGCAGGCTGGCGGCTGTAAAAAAAGGCCCTGATTCTCCGGACCCTCTACCAGGGCTCCAACTTCGCCTTCGGGCGACCACTACGACACTACGCTGTTGACGACACACTGGGCCCTTGCTTTCCCTTACTAAGTCCTGGATCCGCCTACAGCTTTATTTTGGCATCAAATACATTTATATTTACATACACACTGTACGTTTGTACAGACTATAACAATCATTTAAAGGAAATGCAAATACGATATAATATGCCAAAACCTTAAAGCACAAACGGGACTGAGTCCCATGCAAGGTGGTCACCATTTAATCTTAAATCTAAATTTAAAACGGAGAAACAAAGTAATGGTATATATAGACAAATAAGTATATAATAGATTGGGAATAGGAAGAGCGAGAGCAAAAAAAATTAAACCCAACAACAAAACAAAACGAATACAACAAACAAAACGAAACACACCAGAAAATGAAACAACAAACAAACAAAAGAGAAAAAGGTTATACAATACATTCAACTGTAGCTAATTACGAGTTTGAACTTAATATGTCAGTTTTGAAGTTAGTAACGATTAAATCAAAATAAGTTTTATCTGTGAAAAGGGTATCGAAGGAGTTAGAAGAAGCAGACAAATACGTAATTTCCCAGTTTTACCTTACTTTGCTATATGCTTTTGATAGTTAGTGATATGGACAGCCCAACAACTATTGTCGTCTGTGGTGGCAAAGCTGTTAGTGTACTGAATTTCCAGCAGTGTTTGAGCGGAAGGTTTGTATGTTATGTTGTAAATATCCTATTAGACTGACTAAGTAGTGTTTTCAGCTTGAAGTTGATAAAGTGTTTTTGTTTAAATTGTTTTTGCTGTACGAGCCATGTATTACAGACATGACTTGAACTCACAATTTCCCGAATACCAGCCGGACACTCTAACCTTTGAGCCACCGGAACTCATCCTCTTCATTTAAAAGCACTGTGTCGCTTCATATACATATTACATGGTCTTCCAGAGAGCCGTGCGTTAAAAATATAAACACTTATCTTCTGATCGCTTGTTGATCGGAGCTAATTTCAAAATGCCGGCATGAAAATAAATTTTATGCTAGGAACGCCCGCCGCTCTAGGAACAGAGATACACATCCGGGAACATTCTCTCGAACTTCGCGCATGCGGTGATGTCACGTGTGCCGCGATCTCACGCGTGCCACGCAACATAAACATAAACTAAAGTGAAACTTTTCAGTTGCCTGATGATCGCTTAACGCGTGAAACTCGGAGTAGCAACGTTCATTTTTTTAAAATAATATATATATATATATATATATATATATATATATATATATATATATATATATATATATATATATATATATATATTGACTCTGGTTTGTAAATCGAACAGAATGATAAAGTGATCTGTGAAAATGCCGGCCTCGCTAGGTGAAACTGTTTCGCGGATCTCCACGCGATCAGGCATGCTGGTGATGACGAGATCAAGCACGTTAACGCCACGGGTTGGTGTTGTCGTCAGTTGAGTTAAAAAAAAGTCGTTAAGAGTTTCGATAAAATTGATTTCGTTTGTCCCAGTAGTTTTTTCTATACATTTCCAGTTTACACTTGGGTAGTTAAAATCACCACAAATAATTACATGCTCGTATCCATCTTTTGCTTCTTCCAGAACATCATTAAATTTAACAAGCCAGGTTTGGTCGGCGTTGGGTGGTCTATAACACGAACAGAGAAGAACCTTGCTATTGCAAAATGTAGTTACTTCGCACGATACAAGTTCAAGGCTAGTTGACATATAAACTCTTCTTATTGATTTAAATGAGCTTGTTTTTACTCCTAGTACTCCTCCTCCGCGGGTTGATTCTCTGTCTTTTCGAAATATAGGGTAGTCCGCAGTTGGTAGGATTTCCGTATTATAGATGTCAGTCGTAAGCCAAGTTTCAGTAACAAATGCAATGTCAACATTCTCTGCGTATATTAGTTCCTGAAAGCAAGAGATATTTGAAGTATCTTTGTCGGGTTGCTTGTGAACGCTCTTCAGGCTACGGGCGTTGAGATGAATACAGTTTAAAGCTTGGCCGTTAAGTTTCGTTAATTTTACTGTTAGTCCGTTCGGTGTTGCAATGCCGGTAACTCCTGGTCCAGGATTGGTTTCAATATCACCAGATAGACTGATCAAGATAAATGATAAGGATGCGTATAGAAATAAACGGCAACCAATAACAAATTTTGACGAATTTGTTAACGGTCTGTTTTTGGCCGTTAATCGACGAGCGCGACCGATGACTAAGACTTTCAAAGTGTACGTTAAAACATCTTTACTTACATAAAGCTGTATGTGTTTTGGAATATTTGTTGAAGTGCAGTTCATATCATGATACAATCCATAAAACAGTACGTAAAAGTAGAGGTATATCCATAGCTTTTGGGAGCTAAAAACCCCCCGTCCGGTCGCCATTGATGGCGGTTTTTTTTTTTGCTTATGAAATAAAGAAACATTTTAAAAATTGTTATAATGATATTTTTAAAAAAAACCAAATAAAACAAACTTAGTTTGGTATATTTTTCTAAAATTATAATATAATTATACAGTACATGCTTATTAAAACGTTAAAATTTGTTAGTTTCAGAAATTGCAGCTTGATGTTAGTAATAATTGTTAGTCGTTTGCTGTACAAGCTGTGTTAGTCAGAGTTTTTCTGAGTATTACTAACTAACACAGCTTGTACAGCAAACAACTAACAATTATTACGTTTGAAATTTGTTGAAAGAAAAATATACCAAACTAAGTTTGTTTTATTTGTTTTTTTTTTAAAAATACCATTATAATAATTTTTAAAATGTTTCTTTATTTCATAAGCAAAAAAAAAAACGCCATCAATGGCGACCGGACGGGGGTTTTTTAGCTCCCAAAAGCTATGGATATACCTCTACTTTTACGTACTGTTTTATGGATTGTATCATGATATGAACTGTACTTCAACAAATATTCCAAAACACATACAGCTTTATGTAAGTAAAGATGTTTTAACGTACACTTTGAAAGTCTTAGTCATCGGTCGCGCTCGTCGATTAACGGCCAAAAACAGACCGTTAACAAATTCGTCAAAATTTGTTATTGGTTGCCGTTTATTTCTATACGCATCCTTATCATTTATCTTGATCAGTCTATCTGGTGATATTGAAACCAATCCTGGACCAGGAGTTACCGGCATTGCAACACCGAACGGACTAACAGTAAAATTAACGAAACCTAACGGTCAAGCTTTAAACTGTATTCATCTCAACGCCCGTAGCCTGAAGAGCGTTCACAAGCAACCCGACAAAGATACTTCAAATATCTCTTTCTTTCAGGAACTAATATACGCAGAGAATGTTGACATTGCATTTGTTACTGAAACTTGGCTTACGACTGACATCTATAATACGGAAATCCTACCAACTGCGGACTACACTATATTTCGAAAAGACAGAGAATCAACCCGCGGAGGAGGAGTACTACTAGGAGTAAAAACAAGCTCATTTAAATCAATAAGAAGAGTTTATATGTCAACTAGCCTTGAACTTGTATCGTGCGAAGTAACTACATTTTGCAATAGCAAGGTTCTTCTCTGTTCGTGTTATAGACCACCCAACGCCGACCAAACCTGGCTTGTTAAATTTAATGATGTTCTGGAAGAAGCAAAAGATGGATACGAGCATGTAATTATTTGTGGTGATTTTAACTACCCAAGTGTAAACTGGAAATGTATAGAAAAAACTACTGGGACAAACGAAATCAATTTTATCGAAACTCTTAAACACGGAGCGACTGCATAAGTACTGGCTGAGGTACTCAGCCAATCCTGGCCAAACGCATCTGATTGGTCCACACAGCTAAAATTACTTCCGGCCTTGCCGAGGAATTTCGCTAAGACTGAAGAGTGGAGCTTTTGTGAGACTTGTTTACTGTTTTTAAATTAAACTTGCCGCTTTCCAAACGTCGAATTTGTCTTTTTCAAGTGTAACACATCATTTTGAGTAGAAAGACGGAAAAATTACGCTTCCAATACGTCGAAACAAAACTAAGGTGAGGAAAAACCGTACGAAAGTGGACCAACCGTCTCACTGTTTTTCTTGTTGAATCACAGATGATGTCTGTATTCTTTGTTTATTCATTCATATCTTCCGTCCTTGTAATTATAAGACCCTTTTATATACACCAAGAATGTTGATAATGAATATCTTCACACTGATGTCTGAACATCATCTCACTTTCCAACGACGACAACTTTGTTTTTGCACGACCGGCAGTACATGTTGTCTGGAAAGCCAGACAAATGACTACTAAAAAGTTCTCAATTTGTGATATATTGACTTGCAAAGTTAATATAATAAACTATTTATTGTCTTCGTTTAAATGGTCTGTTTTAGTTAAATATCAAAGTCTTGTCTTTTATGTGGAACTCTATTTTAAAAAACGGCGAAAGACAAAGCAGCTATACGTGACCTTCAAACATCGTTTGAAAGTAAGGTCATAAATATTTTACAAATTCATTGACCAAACAAATTTAATCACTTCAGAATTGTTTTTATCTAAGACTCTTATGTTTCTCTTTACAATTTACCTGGTGTATTGAAAGGTAAAAAGGTTATAAATAAAAGATAATTCTCAAAACTTCACCAGCTCACTGACTCGTTGTTGACTTGACTGTTGACATTTCAAACTGTCAGTGCGTAGCCTGGGGGGGCTCCCTTTCATGCGCTCGCTCCGTGTTTAACGACTTTTTTTTAACTCAACTGACGACAACACCAACCCGTGGCGTCAACGTGCTTGATCTCGTCATCACCAGCATGCCTGATTGCGTGGAGATCCGCGAAACAGTTTCACCTAGCGAGGCCGGCATTTTCACAGATCACTTTATCATTCTGTTCGATTTACAAACCAGAGTCAAAATTCCCACCACAGCCCGCATGCATGTTTATGACTATAGACACGCTGATTTCGATGGCCTTCCTTCAGCAATCGAAAATGTAAATTTGACCGCCCTTCTCGACCCGTTGGTTGATATCAACGTAAATTGGACACGCTGGAAAAACACCTTCGAAAGCACAGTGTCGAAGTTTGTACCAACAAAACGTTTAAAAAAAAGAAACGGCCCACCATGGATCACGGGTCAAATTTTACATGTTATCCACAAGAAAGAATCAGCGCGCAGAAAACTGAAACATTCTTTCAGCGAGTACATGGTTGAAAAATATAGACAATTAAGATCCGATGTTAAACGCATGACCTCGAAGGCTCGGGATAACTTCTTCGCTTCGCTTGTTACTGATTTGATAAAGAATCCAAAACGCTTCTGGTCAGTATGTAAACTCTCGTCGAAAAAAGCAACCTTACAAAAGTCCATCTCTTTGGCAAACACCACCGATGACCCTAACAGCATTGTCGCTTCTAACCCAAACAATATTGCTGAACTCTTTAACCACTATTTTATCTCAGTCTTTCACACCAAAACAACCTTATCAATAACTTTGCCTCAGAATCTTTCCTCAAACCAAAATACGTTATCCAACATCGATCTAACAACCGAAGAAGTTTTTGCCGCTCTTAAATTATTAGATGAGCATAAAGCGACGGGACCTGATGGTATACCAAACAGAATCCTGAAGGAAACTGCTGCACAGATAGCTCCCTCACTTTGTTTACTATTTAACTTATCTTTACAATCCGGTACCTTTCCAGAAGAATGGAAAATTGGAAACATTGTTCCTGTTTTCAAGAAAGGGAACAAAGAATTTTCGGAGAACTACAGGCCAATTTCTCTTTTTTCAAACGTGTCTAAATTACTCGAACGTTGCGTTTTGGCAAAAATTAGAGACCACCTGCTTCATTTTTTGAATCCAAATCAACATGGTTTTATTCCGGGAAAGTCTTGTACCACACAGCTAGTCCAAGTACTGGAATATATTGGTCAGCAACTTGATAACGGCAAGCAAACTGATGTTGTCTACTTAGACATGAGTAAAGCTTTTGACAGGGTGTCCCACAGTCAGATACTGGAGAAGTTGCGAGAAATTAACATCGGCGGTAGTCTCCACTCATGGTTTGGATCGTATCTACTGGGACGTAAACAACGTGTCACCATACCTGGAGCAACCTCATCTTCACTGCCTGTAACTTCAGGTGTACCACAGGGATCGATCCTCGGACCAATTCTTTTCTTATTGTACGTGAATGACTTGTCAGACGCCGTTGTATCGTCAAGCGTTGCCTGTTTTGCTGACGATACAAAGCTCTTTAAAAAGATTGAATCTCATGTTGAGGCTGATCTTCTCCAAGCTGACTTGAATAGTTTAGATGCATGGTCAACGCGTTCTGGTCTTCGCTTCAATGAGGTCAAGACAAAACATCAAAGTATCACCCGTAAAAAGGCGCCTGTTAAGAGTGTATACTACTTAAAAGGCAAACCAATCGAACAAATCGAAGCAGAACGGGACCTAGGTGTGTGGGTTTCTAACGACTTGACATGGTCAAAACAAGTGGCGGCCCAGTGTACCAAAGCAAACAAGATGCTAGGAATGGTACGTCGTTCAATTACAGATATCAAAGACTTTGGCGTCCGTCGAACCCTTTATCTATCCATCGTTCGACCTCACTTTGGCTACGCAACCCAAGTATGGTCTCCACAATCGGTGGAATTAATCAAGCGTATCGAAAGAGTCCAACGTCGAGCAACCAAAGTCATTCTTAATCTTCCATTTCGTTCTTCTACAACTTACAAACAACGCTTGCAATCACTATACCTAATTCCTCTCTCATACTGGCATGAATATCTTGATTTGATTTTCTTCTTCAAAGCTGTTAACGGTCTAGCAATCATTGATCCTCAACTTCTACCTGTTCCATACCAACCAAAACGAATAACCAGATTATACTCATCTCCCGAACTTGTTCAATTCCGGCCACCAAAATGTAAGACTCTCACTTTTCAACGCTCATTTGTTTCAAGAATGTGCAGAACGTAGAATGTCCTGCCAAATGAGTTAAGATTAAATGGAATACCACTCAACAACTTTAAAAATCAAATTATATTTTATTACATTCTCGCGCTGGACTCTGCATACGATCCAGATGAACCTCTGTCATGGAGAACAGTTTGTCTCAAGTGTAATTCCGCCCGGAGCTTGCTTGGTGACCTACGCTGTTGTACTTGACAGCTTTTACTATGCGGATTTTCATCGTTCTTTTATTTATTTTTCTTTTGATCTGAATTGAACTTTTTTTGAGTTTTTTTTTTGTGTTTCCTCCTATTAATCTATTTATGTACGGGACCGCAGTAATTGGCACACGCTGTTGCGGCTATCCTTGCCACTTCTCTTAAAGTTTAGTTTGTATATGTGCATGTTCGTCTGTCGTTTGATTATGTATATATTTATTTGTGTGAAGGTATAAATATTCTTCATACACTGTTGGCAAAAACATAATAAATAAATAAATAAATAAATAAATAAATAAATAAATAAATAAATAAATAAATAAATAAGCCTGATGATAAATAAATGATAAATAAATAGATAAAGATGATGAAAGCATGTTTTTCATTGTTTGGGGAAATTGGCCATTGTGCACCAAATGTTAGCGCTATATATCTCAAATTTCAGTCAAGGAAGTAGTATAAAAGAGGCCAATCGACCCTCTTTTTAGGGCGGCGCAGGGGCAGCGTTCTCATTAGTATTCAGGGCGGCGTTCTCATTAATATTCACGGGGCGTTCTCATTACATATTCGAGGGCGGGTCTCATTATTATTCAGGGTCATTAGTATTCAATGTGACGCCCGGTGTTGCGCCCAGTGTGACGCCCGGAAGTGTGATGTCCAGCGGTGTGACGCACGGCGGTGTGACCACAGGATAAAGATCAACCAGAAGTCCAACTCGCGGAGAAAAGTGTCCCATTATTTTTACGCGCATGCGCCAGTCGGCCATATTGAAAGTAAGTGCCCCCAGAAAATTAGCCTTCTTGTCCTTGCTACCCTCGGGCTCCTGTAGTCAATTACCCTTGGTCGTCTTGTGACCTTTTAATATATATATATATATATATATATATATATATATATATATATATATATATATATAAATAATATTTAGTTAAAAAATTCTTTGACCACGTGGTTATTAAAACTTCAGTGCGCGGATACTACGGGTAAAAGTCCATGGCAAAAAAGTCCTGTACTCACGAAGCTGAGTTTTACATTTCCCGATTATGCCGACACATTTGTTTATAGAAGAAGATGGCTAAAATTTTCGAAACTACGCATTGTTGAAATACATCGGGTACTTATGTTGTTAGAAATTTTATAAGCTTTCATTCGGTATATAGTTCAAATCATAGTGTTACCTGTAACTTTTTAAAATGTTCAAAATGTTCTGACCATTGACCATAAAAGTTTTAATATTTTTTCATATGTTCAAAAGGTATGATCACTAATTTGCACCAAAAACGTTTTCAACTTAAACTAGATATCTGCAAACTTTTCCACTCCTTACATATTTGAATTAGCTTCTATTCATGAAATATCTTAGGTTCATGCCAGAAGTCTTTCTGAGGTTATAGCAAACACCAAAACAACAAAAGGCAAAACAAATTTAAGAAACTCATCCATTTCAGATGGTCCACGTCAAAATAATGTTGTTCTTTTCATATTTTAAAATATTTCCCAGCAAGAAATTTAAAAGTTCTGACATGAATAGCACTTGACAGTACCTTTGTTTAACATCTTGTTCAGGGCTGTGCGTTTAGTATTTAAAAACAAAATCCAAAATTCTATAACACTTGTGAGGAGTCCATTTCCCATTATATAATACTTATTTTACGAACAATGGTGAGAACATTTTGAACTTTTTAAAAGTTACAGGTAACACTAAAATTTGAACTATATGCCGAATGAAAGCTTATAAAAATTCTAACAACATACGTACCCCATGTATTTCAACAGTGCGTAGTTGCGAAAATTTTAGCCATCTTTTTCTATAAACAAATGTGTCGGCAATATCGAGAAATGTAAAACCCGCTTTCGTGAGTACAGGACTTTTTTGCCACGGACTTTTACTCGTAGTGTCTGCGTACCGAAGTTTTAATAACCTCGTGGTCAAAGATTTTTATCTCCAAAGAATCGTTTTCTAAAGTAAATTACTTATTTACTTAACTAAATATTATTTATATATATATATATAGATATCAATATAAATTTAATTAAAAGGTCACAAGAAGGCCAAGAGTAATTGAATACAGGAGCCCGAGGGTTGCAAGGACCAGAGGGCTAATTTCCCGGGGGCATTTACTTTCAAAATGGCGCCGGGATCGCGAGGCCGACATTTCCCGAGGACGCTTACATCAAACGTGCCGACACTGAGTTGGACTTCTGGTTGATCCTTATTATGTGGTGTGACGCCCGGTGTGACGCATACGTCATTTTTACTCAGGCTCCTTTGAGACCTCCTAACCCAAACCGCATTAGTATACATTTTATAGCTGCGCGTTACGTCATTAGCGCCTAACCCTAGCTGTTACTCAATCCCCTAAACCCTAGCTGATACTCAACCCTTACGACGAATTAAAGAAAAATAACGATATCGATAAAGAACACTCTGTCTTTTCACTTAGCATCCTTACTTACCGAACAACAGGGGTTGTACGATTGTGTAAACGGTCGAATCTATGGAGATAACTTGAGGTAGACTTGAATAAGCTTTGAATATTATATTAGTTAGAACCTAAATGATCACACAGTATTTTACACGTTTGGTGGGAAATAAGCGTTAACAATTTTAGAGAGTTATCGTTTACTTTGACCTAGTTTGTAGAATCAGTTTGGGGATCCATGAGAAAAACGTACGATACAAGCGTTGAAAAGTTTGTGACACAGAAAACGCTTAGCAACGAACACTTAGAATATTCAGACTGATATTTGTATAAGCCATGTGTAAAATCTCATTAGGAGGTCATTAAAATGTCATTAAGAAATAAAACAATGAGACGTGTTCCGGAAAACGGACTTGTAACCATAGAGGATGTACAGCGTCGCGTCGTGTGTTCCGGAACCCCCTGGTTTTCAGGACGTCATTGTCGACTTATTACTTATGCTTCCCCCCAAACCCTAGCTGATACTCAACCCCGTATAATACGTCATAACCGATAGCTCTCCGACTGATTCCCGAAGTTCTCATCAAAAGACGCTTGACTTTTATTACGTATCATGGATATCATTTACGACGAATTAAAGAAAAATAACGTTGATATCGATAAAGACACTCTGTCGTATTACCTTAAACATTGTCTAGAAGAACATCGAGTACTATTCGACAACATCAGTGACCAAATCAGTGGCGATAACTTGCCAAGTAATCTGAGTGTTATTTACGAAGAGATGAATGTTGACAGTTTTGGTCGAATTATCGCTTATCTAACCCCAGTGTATAGAGTATACGAATCCTTGGATGAAGAATCAATTCGAGAAGCCGTAAGTAGTGATACCCCCCCATCGAGGGACCAAAGGGATGCCGCCTCATTAAATATTCAATTTTTAATTATTCATTCTCATGCTCCTTTGCGACCCTCTAACCCTAATCTCATTACATCATTATGTCTCGTGCTCCTATATGACCCCCTAACCCTAATCACACTCAACCCCCCGTTATTATTTCACCTTATTATTTATTCATTCTCAGACTCCTTTAGGATAGTCTAACCCTAACCCCTGGCTGATACTAACCCCCCTGGGTACGGTAAACGTTTGACAAGATGGATATTATTTACGATGAGTTAAAGAAAAATAACATTGATATCGACAGAGACACTTTGTCGTTTCACCTTAGCTCTTGTTTAGAAGAACATCGAGTACTATTCGACAGCATCACTAATCAAATACCAAGAATATGTCTTCAACACGTTTATGAAGAGATGAACCCTAACAATTTCGGTCGAATTATCGCATATCTAACCCTGGTGTATAGAGTAAACGAATCCTTGGATGAAGAATCAATTCGAGAAGCTGTAAGAAGAACGATCGGCGATTTGAGATGTATTGACTTGACAACATATGAAATAAAACTCTCTTGGTTTAAACGGCTGATTCGACTATTTTATTAACGTTGTCAAGCATATTGCAAGTGTTGCTAAGCCTGATATTTGCATATTGCCATGTGTAAAACCTCATTAAAAACTCATTAGTAATGTAGACAAAAGAACGAGTCTGGGCGAATCTGGGCGACGTCAGAGTTTAGACAAAGAAATCCTAATTAATATGCGCGTAACCATAGAGTTGAACAGCTTCAACTTCGTTTGGTGTATCATTCACTTACTGTTTGTCGTCAGAGTAAGATCGTTGTAATGGAGTGTCTTCACGGTAAACTTGCATCTAACTCAACGACCAAGAATGGTTTATTCTGGTTCTGTGGACAAAAGCCTAGCTGTCAGTTCTTCTGCCCTGAAGAAGATTGTTACATGTTTGGCAAAGCCGTAGATGCTTTTCGAACAAGTTGCTGTCTACATCCAGTCTGTCCTACTCATCAGAAATTGGCGACACTGCGAATGGTTAAAGACAAAATGAGAGAAAGTTACGGGAGACCTTACTTCGTCTGTTCTGAACGAGAGAATCCCTGCTCGTTTTGGCAATGGGGAGATGTCCTCGAGAGTCCAAAGCCTTTGTGTAAACACGGAATGGTTTGCCGTACTCGTAAAGTTAAGAAAGAAGGGGACAACCAAGGTCGGCTGTTTTACTCGTGTCCTAACGAAAGACAACATGCATGCGGATTCTTTGAATGGAAACCTACAGAGAGCTCGCCACGAATTTATAACATTGGGTGTCTTTTCAGCAGTCCATTACAATATCAATACAAGAACGCAGAAACGGGTGAATCCTTTACAAGCAGAAAGAGTGACTCTAAAGAAGCCTATGAAGAGTACCTTTTTCAAAAATCTGTCGATGCATTGACTGAAGACATAGAAAAACTGAACATTTGTTGAACATATATAATTTTGTATTCTAATTTATTATGTAATAAATATGTTTGCATTTATAACGTGTCATTGACTTTTCTTTATTCATTTACCTCTAACCTTTGTCGCGTGAACATGACTTGCTGTGGCGGTTTACCACAAATAGCCCTTCGTAATATTTTTCGAAAGATTCGCTGTATATCGGCGTGCTGTGGGGGAAAAATTGTGATACAAGCATCCGAATTAGATGGTGGAACAGTATCTTCACGACCTGTACTACAACCCAAAAAGTCCGGCAAGTTTTGGCGGCGTAGATGCCTTGTACCGTGTCGTAAAAAGTGACGGAAAATTCCAGATATCACGAAACAAGATAAAAACATGGCTTAGACAGCAAGATACTTATACTTTGCATAAACCTGTACGACATAATTTTAAGCGAAATCGTGTTATTGTTGGAGCGATGGACGAGGACTGGGAGGCCGATCTAGTAATTATGGATTCGCTTAGTAAAACAAATAATGGTTATAAATACGTTTTAACTGTTATTGATGTACTGTCCAAATTTGCGTGGGTGGAACCATTAAAAACAAAGACTGCAGAGAGTTTGGTTAAAGCCTTTGAAAAGATACTAAAGAAAGGAAGGAAGCCCGAAACACTTCATACCGATAAAGGAACTGAATTTACCAATAAACGCTTTCAAAAGTTATTGAAGGACAAACATATTCGATTTTTTACAACACACAACGATACCAAGGTATCCATCGTTGAACGATTTAACCGAACGTTAAAGGCGAAAATGTGGAAATATTTTACAGCAAATAATACGTTGAAATATACCAATGTACTACAAAAATTAGTATATTCCTATAACCATTCGAGACACCGTAGTATTGGGATGAGACCGGCTGATGTCAATCGAGAAAACGAGAGTATTGTATGGTAAAAACTGTATGGTGATGAGTCCAGCAAACCCATCAAATATAAATTTAACATTGGTGACCAAGTCCGGATTAGCAAAGCAAGACGTACATTCAAGAAAGGCTACTTACCTAACTGGACCGAAGAGGTGTTCACCATCACGAAGCGAGTACCCAGACGACCGCCAGTGTACAAGATTGCTGATTATCACGGAGAAGAGTTACAAGGAACATTTTACGAACAGGAATTGCAAAGAGTTACAAAGACAGATAGTGACTTTTATAGAATAGAAAGAGTAATTAAGTCACGCATGCGTGGTAAACGTAGAGAATATCTTGTAAAATGGTTAGGCTATCCTGAAGATTTTAATTCTTGGGTACCAGCCGATAATGTAAAAGATATAACGAAATAAAAATGTGTGTACCTTACAATTTGTGTTCATTTGTGTATTGTTCTTCGACATGGCAACACAGTTTTATTTAACGCATCCAAGCAATAGCTCTATGGAATATTTTCCAGATAATACTGTAGCTAATTTTAAAGTGAAGCTTGCTGAAACTATACATCTGACAGGTGACTGGGAAGTAGCTTTGTCAGAGTTATATTATCCCCATACATAGAGCACGATTCGAAGAGGTAATCAACAAACGTTTCTCTATAACGCTGGAACAAAATATGACGATACGGGTCTTATCCCAAATGGCCACTATAACACCATTGGCGATCTCGTAGGGGCTTTAAACCGTAGCAAGAACAAAGAGGCACGAACCAGGATAACATTTTCTTACATTGCAAGTAAACATAAAGTCATGATTGATGTGCCTAAAGGTGGATTCGTGTGAATATCTGGTGATATTGCTGCGACATTAGGGTTTCAACAAGACACCGTAATTAAAAAGAAAACCCTAAGCCCCTACGTAGCAGATGTTAACGGTGGATTTTCAGCCATGTACGTATACACCGATATCGTGGATGCACAGTTTGTTGGTGATGTCAAAGTGCCCCTACTCAGAATTGTGAATACTCAAGGAAGTTATGGTGAAAACGTGAACGTCAGTCTCCGTAACCTACAATATATTCCTGTCAAGGTAAAGTCCTTCGAATCGATTGAAGTGAATATAAAGGACGACAAAAACGTAAACGTGTCATTTAGCTTCGGGAAGTCGATCGTGGCACTTCACTTTAGACAGCGAAGATCTTCGTATTTCATTTAAGAATGAGACATACAATTATTCCAGACGTAAAGCAGTTTCAACAACATTATTTGAGAAAACAACAAGGCGGAAGTCTACCTGGTTTCCGAGGTGCACGTATTCAGAAAGGTTACGGCATTGGAAGTTTTTTTAAAAGTATTGCACGCTTTGCAATACCTCTGGTAAAACGAGGAGCTCAGGCTATTGGAAGAAGAGCTCTGCAAGCTGTAAAAGACGTTGGTCAAGATGTTCTGGCAGGGAAGAATGTAAAGCAAGCGATAAAAGGGCGTGGTTCTGAAGCCGTGAACGATCTTGCTCAAAAAGGGGTCCGTCAGATTACAAACCAATCAGGAGCCGGTCGTAAACGCAAACGGGTGAATTCTCCTATAAAAGGCAACACAGACGTAAAACCATCAGTCGTTCGCAAACTGTGAAGAAGAAAACATCTGTGCCTACGGAAGCAAAGATTGGACCGTTTATAAAATATAAATCATGAGTCAAGCTTTTAGTGCCCTACATAAAGATTCGTGTGAGTGTGGAAAATCAGAATTAGATTTATTTGTAATGCCTGCTACACAAGTAGAAATGAATAAAGGATTTTGGGAAGATATAGATCCAGTTTCGAGTATTGGAGCTTCAGACACCATCGAGTTTCTGTGTGCTGCAAATTCTGATGTGTATACTGATTTAGCAAACAGTTACCTACACGTGAAAGCAAAAATAACCAACAATGATGGATCTAATCTCGATGAAAATGTTCAAGTCGGACCTGTAAATCTGTGGATGCATGCTTTATTTTCTCAAGTAGAAGTTTACCTGAACATCAAGCTTGTCACACCGTCGAGCACTGCTTATCCCTACCGATCATATATGGAGACTGTACTGAACTTTAGCAAAGACGCAAAATCATCTCATCTAACCTCAGCGATGTTCTATAAAGATCAAGCTGGTCGAATAGATGTCGTGAACCCTGTAGAAGTAGATGCCGATGCAAACAAGGGTTTGAAACTGCGGTATGTTCATGCAAGTCAAAGTAAGTCTGTGGCTATGGAAGGCAGAATCCATTCCGATCTGTTTGCACAAGACCGCTATATTCTTGGTTCTGTACCAATCAAACTCAAATTAGTGCGTTCGAGAAACCATTTTCACTGGTATCAGCAGCAGATCATCCTGTCTTTAAAGTGGTTTTGGAAGAATGTGTATTTCGCGTTCGACGTGTCAACGTCTCCTCTACCGTTATGATGGCTCATACCCATGCCCTTCAACGTGTCATGGCCAAGTACCCTATCAATCGTGTCAGTTGTAAAGTGGTTTCTGTACCGAGAGGAAATGTCAGGCAATCAACCAAATATATTTCAAGGCCCTATACCTAATCGAGTGGTTATCGGAATGGTAGATGCAGATCCTTATAATGGTACCTATACCAAAAATCCTTTCAATTTCAAAAACTACGACATCACCTCTCTTGGCCTAACGGTAAATGGAGAACATTTGCCTGGAAAACCCCTACAACTGAAATTTGCTGCTGCGAGAGGAAGTAACTACGTGTCCGCTTTCCAAACCTTGTATGCTGGTACTAACAAGTTATTTCAAAATGATGGCAATGGTATTACACGAGATGAGTATGCCAATGGGTACACTCTATTCGTGTTTGTTCTGACGGCTGATCTGTGCCTGAGCGATCATATTCAACCGATTAAAAATAGAAACGTATCGATAGAATGTCAATTTGGAACGGCTCTGACAGCAGCTATAAATATTCGTGGTGCTTGGAGAATTTCAAAGTCTTATCGAAATTGACGCCAACCGAAACGTTCTATGCGACTTTATCAGTTAAGATGAACACTCTACAAATCCTGAACGTCCTGAAAGGTGATCCATTTACCAAGACCGTATTTAAAGACGTGTTACCATCGGATCGTCTACCAAGTCAGATATCGGAAAGACCCAGAGGGTTTATTTTGAATGTGGATTCTAGTAATGGACCTGGTACACATTGGGTAGCAATTTATCTCACCTCAGATGGACAAGGGGAGTTCATGGACTCGTACGGACAAGAACCCAAGTTTTATAGCAAAAGCTTTGAAACGTTTTTACGAGATCATGCTAGCAGTTTTACTTGGAATGAACAGACTTTACAGTCATTAGGGTCTCGCGTGTATGGACAATATTGTTTGTTTTATGCTTTACATCGATGTAGAAATATACCCATGTCAACAATTGTTGGCATGTTTACTGATAATAAAGAACGAAATGACATGCTAGTTCGTGACTTTATGCGTAAATATTATTGTGTGTAATATAAATACAAGACAAATAATGTTGTAAACAATTCTTTATTGTAGTATATCAAAGCTTTACAAGGAATAAATTTATTTAACCCATTTATATGGATGTACGTTTTTGTCTCTTCGTTTCTGTTTTTCTTTTGTTCTTTTTGATGTTGCTGGAGATGATGTCAGGGGGGTGGTGTCTGAAATATCTTTAGTCTTATATTCTCTTAACATACTCAAACGATTTTCGTTTCTGATAATGCCTTCGGGAACATTCCTGTTTCCTAATGCTTTTGCGAAAAGCTGCCATCCAGCAGGGTTGAAATTCTTTCGTTGACGTAGAGAATCGTTGACCAAGTCGACAACATTTGTACCCGGAATGGGTCGTCCTTTAAATACCATCTGTCCTTGGTCAGTCCATCCTATGAGGTCTTTATACGCTTCAAGTTTCTTAACCAACTGTCGAGCTCTTGATTTCATTGTTACAGGTACACTTTCTAAAATGTCAGTTTCTATCTCTCCAGGCAACTCAGAGGGTTCTGTTTCAGCAGTCTTTTCTGTATTCGCTGGTTCTTCAGGTTTGTCGTCAGCTATGCGCGTCGATATGACGTTTACACGTACTGGTCTACTCATTCGTTTATCGTAATAATTCAGATAACGTTGAAGCGACTGATCGTACATTTTCACTTTCTCGTCTTGTGTTATATCTTCACGTTTAAGAAGATTTTGCATTTCTGAATCTAGTTCATTCACCTGCGCTGTTAAAGGAGTGACCAAGGGTTTCTTTCTATCTGTCATATGTTCTGGAACTAACACCAATCTCCGGAGGTGTTCCGTTATTTGGTTAAAAAACTCGCTAGTTGTTCAAGTACAGGAGCTAGGAGAAACGGTAGAAAACCTTCACCTTCTTGTAGAATAACTTTCTTTCTTTTTGTTACTGGATTACGTTTATCAGCAACAAACTTGATATGATCGTTATAAGGAACTAGTTTTCTTTCTGTTTTCGGAGTAATTTTAATTGTTTCACACCACACGTTCAAAAGACACTGTCTAATGGCTTCTAATAAATCGTCGTCGGCAGCTTTTATAATTGCGTTGCGTAGTTGAGGATTACACTTTGCCAATACTTTTAAAACATCACAGTTCCTTCTTATACAAGCAGACATGGTCAAATGATCGCATTGTCCCTGAGCAGCCCCTTTTATACTCTGGGCTGGTACACGTAGTGGGTGTCAGTCGGAAAGATCCCGGATCCTACTCGGATTTCATCAGGACAGGTCGGCGTGAGGTCGACAAACAGATACGAGTAAGGCTCTTTAGTCGCCATCTGATAGGCTTGCTGGAAAAACTTTGTGTTGCTGGGATACAATTGTTTAGCAAGATGAGTTACTTGACTAGCATCGCAGACATTTTTGGTTAACACGAGATAACTGGCATTCAGGGAGATAGTACGGTGATCTTTGCTTTGATGAAACAGATTCTGTACAATATAAATCACACTGAGATCCCATGATGCGATTTTTTCGGAAAAAGTTTAGCAATTTCTGCATCTTTTTCTCCCATCATATTATCAATTATAAATAAATTTCTTGTTTGGGGGTTAATGTTATCCAACATCGATTGGGGCAAACCTTGGACAAACTGAATCCCTGGAATTAGGGTTTCTATTTCAGCAAATGTATCTTGATATTCCGAGTAGAAATACATGATATTTTCTGGAGCAGGGTCGATCATAATTTGGGCGTTGGCTAACAATTCCTTGACAAAGGATGTCTTCCCCGTCTTGGTCCCCCCAGAGACCATGAGCCCAAACGGATGTGTTAACTGTATGGAGTACATAGTTAAACTGAACAGAACGCTTGTGAAATCTTATTTATACCATTTTGGCCGCTTCGTACATTGTACCCGTTTTGTGTACTTAGTATTTCGGATAAGTCTGTGTAATTCGTTTAACAAAGTTTCTAAATCTATAGGAGAAGCTTTAGCTCGAATCAAATGAGATTGTCTTTCTTTTGAGGACAATTGATGGCAGTCAGCCAAATGGTTGGACAATTTGAGTAAACTTTTCTTTCCACAGATGGGGCAGTCCTTACGCTTCCGAGACATGATGTACACTAAACGTTTAGAGATTTAGCAACAACTTAAATTACGTTAGATTTTCAATCTTATGTGTCCCGGAGGGACTTATATTTGATAATTAATCCCGTTTGAATAATACAACATGTGCCCTCTCCGATCCCCCAGGAGCCTATGTTACCCCATGATCCAATTTTTTTTATAAAGAGAAAATATAGAACTTTGAATGTAAGCGCGAGGGTGGCCGAATGGTTAAGGCGCTGGGTTTAAAGTCGCAGAAGACGTGGGTTCGAATCCCACACCTGGCAATAATTTTTCTTCAAAATAAGACAACTGATAGTGGTAATAAAATATATAATTTCAGTTTACAAGCACAGTAGTGGTAGAGAAGAGAATATTTTTTTTAATGTGTTGGGGTCTGGCACTAGTTATTAACCAATCAGATTGCAGTATTTTTTTCATTAGCCAATCAGCGTTGAGCTGATATAAAATTAGCATAATTTTGGCCGGGGGGAGATCGAGAGTGGGTGTTGGCTCTCTTCATTAGCATATTATTTTTTTAGGGGGGTATGGGGTGGTTTTTTTGGGGTGGGTGGGGTGTGGGGGTGGGGGTTGGGAGGTGGTGGTGGTGTGTGTGTGGGTATGTGGTTTATTCTTCTGCGTGCGTGTGTTGTGTGCGCTTGTATGTGTTAGTAGTAGTAGTGGGTAGTAGTAGTAGTAGGAGCAGCCAGGAGCAGCACTACACCGGATGTATCGCTCTTGCTAGTCAGGCTGAAGTGATTGTGAAATCTTAGACGTGTGATTATTAGTAATATTTTATGTGTAAATTAGAATAAAAAATGCACAGAATAATTGTGAAAACAAAATTTTTATTTTTACATTTTTTTATTACCCGCCAAAATGCCACCAGGGTGCACCACCTTTCTGACGCATTTTGTTTACAGAATATTTTATTTTTATTAGTTTTTTTCTTCTAATATTTTTTATTTTTTTTCTTCGTTTTCTCTTTAGGATCATTGTAGACGTGGATTGTTGAAACGAATGGTTGAATATTTTTTGAAAATGCTAATTAAGAAAACCAATCATTATTAAATGTTTTCCACCACTTCCCTCCTTTTTGTAGCGCATTTTTGTATTTTTTTCCCGTTTTTATACCACTACAACATTTTCTCCTTTTTTCAATTTTTTTTTTATACCGCATTTGTGACTTGGTTGAACAAGACGTGAGAAAAAATGCCTTATCGATTTGTCCCTGTATACAGATATTACGGTTGCCTAGTAATGATGCTGGACGAAGTCGTACCCCTATTAATAGACGGTAGTGAGCGACTACGTGTTAAAGGAGTAAGGGTGAGTGAGCCGCTTTTAAACGACTGCGAGGTACCACGTAAAGTTCTTCTACCCATATATTTAGATGACGAATGTACTATCCCCTATGAGAGACATTATTGGGGTGTAGACGTTAAACAATTTGATAAAATTAGAGACATGCAATTTATTGCAAAGTGGAACACGCATATATTGTCTTATATGAAATCTTTTGAGGAGCAGAATTCTTCGATGACAAAGAATGAATTTTCAACTTGAACCGCTTAAGCAAGACGAATTGGAGAAGAGGTTGAATGAATTGCTGAGTACTCTCTCTACACGAATTTGCATAACTGAAGATCGTATGGCAAAGAGTAATTCTATCACTAATGTTAATTCTAATACTCTAATGGAATATTTAAATAGTTTTCAACCTGTCATAACCGAGATGTTGAGGATTCTTCCACAGATCTATACGTTTCTACCCATGAACGAAGAGAGAGATCTTCGAGAAATAGCGAGTGTAATGATGAAAGCGGCTCAGTGGATAGATGACCCAGCACCAACAAGTTGGAAACATCGTTATACAATGATTCGGAAATGTTTGTCGGTAGTGAAGACATGTAGCGTTAAATTTAGCGAACAGCAATTATTCGATTATTGCGTTTATGACGGTTATGAACATAATGTGATTTATATATCGAATTGGAACGATCTTAAACAATTTGATTTCTACCCGTGTAATTGTTAAATTTAATTTAATTTAAAAATCAGGTGATTTAGGGTGTTAAGTGGTTATGTTAATTAAAATAAAATCTTTTTTTGAAATTTAAATTGACTGACGTGTATTATTTAAAGAGGGGTAGGTTGGTAGGTTATATTAAATCAAATATAAGAATGGCGTTACAACAACAACAAGATATATTTCGTAACCTGGTTGATACGATTTTGGATGAAGAAACAGCTGTGATTAATAATCAGTTAACGTTACGTGTTGCAGAAAGGTTGGAAGCGATTGGTGAAAAACCTGATGAGTGGGTCATCGTATCGTTATTTGAAAAGAAAGGGGAAGAGCGAACTGTAGCGAAAATTTTGAGCAGTGTACAAGAGTTGAGGGTGGTAAAAATACCGCAAGTAATACAACAGATTGTTAAAGAAGAGGCGGCGATAGTTAACGCGCAGTTAAAAGTAGCCGTGGATAAAAGATGTACTCAGCACGGGATTGATACACAAACATTGAATTTTCAAGTTGAACACTACGGTTTGTCAGGTTACACACTGAGGAAACAATGAACAGATACGGATTAGTAGATGAACTTGCGGTGTACATACTTATCAAACAACGAATAACGAACATGTTTCTATTCTTCGTTTGTGAGAAACTTTTTTTCCTAAGCTTTTATTATTTTTTTCTTTGTGGTGATTATGTTGATAGAAATGTTATTTTAGTTGGGATTGCGGAGATTTTTTATCTGTTAACATTATTAGGATCGTTGTAATAAAGATTTTTTTAAAAAAACCATTTGTGTTTTGTTGCTTTGCTTTATTGGGTAGAGAGATGTCGGAGGGTACGCACACGACGTTGCTGCTTGACAAATTGATATGTGAAACGGCGGAATTTTTCGTTCAGAAATTACGGGAGAATAATATAGAAGGAGATGGTTGTTTACATACTGCTGTGTGGTTGCATATTGAATCGATATTACGTGAAAGAGAGAAAGCGCGTGAAAAAGTTGCTAAAGAATATTTAAATGACTTACGAAGAAATATATTGTTAAAACGAATTATGGAATGAATGCGTGTGAAAAAAAAAAAGTTGCTAAAGAGGATTTTACGAAGGAAAAAATATATATATTAATTATTGATGACAGTTTTTCAAGAGGTCAATTGACATTCGAACCGTGTGAGAAATTTATCGAAAACTCGATGATTGACATTCGAAACTGAAAGTAGGAATACATAATTTCACTTTAACCAAAGGAATACATAATTTTCACCTTTGGATGGGAATACATAATTTCACTTTAACCAAGGAATACATAATTTTGAGAAACCCGCTAGACATTCGAAAACTGGATGAGAAATTTATCGAAAATTCGAAACCTTAGGAATATTTTTTTTTCCCTTAGAAAATTTAGCCAGAATCAATTAAATATATAATACAGAAAACCTCCAAGAATATCAAATTTTTTGCATTTGAATAGTGATGGAGAGGGAGGAGTGTGAGAAATTTATTTTTGATAATGACTCAGACGACGATGAATTTATTATCATTGATTGTTCCCTTGAGGAGTTGTCTACAAATATAACGCGTGTGGAAGAGAGTGAAGAGTTTAAAAGTGTTTTTTCTGCGCTTATGAAACAACTAAACAAGAGAAAAGATAAGATTAGAGCTGCTTGATGGGGGAACATATTTTAAGAAGAAAATATATAGCGTACAATGAAATATATCCCGAGTTGAAACAATGTCATACCACATATCTGAAAGTTATCATCGTGAAGGAAGATTTTTTTAATAGGGGCGAAGCTGTAGTTTATTTCAACGTGATTAATTTATCACCACTAACTAAGAAAAGAATGAAGTATGTTCATTGTTGGACGACTGTAGATGATCCTGAATTGATTTATAATTTCAAAATGCATGTCAACAGGTATACAACGCATGAAATGTGGAAAGATCAGCAGCGACAGCGATGCTGTTGTATTATGCTGTAAACAAAACACTTTGTTGCGTAGTGACACTGAGTGTTGGAACGTGAGGGGAAAAAAATTAACATACACTTATAAGTAAACATTGATAACTCGTGACGATCAGTTGTTGGAGTATTTCGTAACGATAGTGGTGGGAGTGAATAACGATGAACGCAGACGATTATTACAACGTAACGACTTTGGAAAATGGGGTGGTGATTGAAGATTGGGTAGTTGATAATAATTGGTGGATTCAAAAATCTTCGTGGATAAAAGAAAATGGACAGTCGACATATATGGTAACAAAATCCAGAGAAGCACGAAATTTCAAAGAGATCTATTTCATGCAGAGTGAAGTATACGAGCAGGAAAAGCCGTCCAACAACGCCGCGTATGAAAACAAGAATATACAGCCGCTTGAGCTTGAAGAAAAGAAATGAATATTTTATATTTAGACAAGACACTTATTAACATTAAATGGGGATAGACAAGACATTTATTAACATTAGATCGTGAAAACATTTTTTATAGTTGGTAGTTCATGTTCGTGAACATTTTATATTAGACAAGACACTTATTAACATTAAATGGGAAACATTAGACAAGACATTTATTAACATTAGATCGTGAAAACATTTTTATAGTTGGTAGTTCATGTTCGTTCACATCTATGTTTTTTTAGTGTTCCATAATGTTATTAATTTCACAATAAATTTTTTGAAAACAATGTTCTATTTTTCGCGGTGTAAATTTATCTCGGGTATCTGGATGCACATGGTACACGGTGTTGGCTAAGTCGTTTGCGCTGATTGCATCGTCCCATACATCACACCATAATAATGTCGCTTCGAAGTCAGTGATATATTTCCCGACTGCCCATATTAAACAAAATTTCTCGCGACGTTGTGTTTTAGCCTCCGTCAATTCACCTTCCATACCAATACCATAACAATCGATGATAAAATTTACAGAGGGTTGATATCGTAATTTGTCTAATAACTTTTTAAAGAACCCCAGTTTAGCAGATTTATACAGACCCATTCTGCTATCTGCTTGTTTGGTTAAGAAGCACCACCACGCGTTAGACACTATACGTCGAAACGCAATACTTTGATGTTTTTTTTCATTCTCAACAGTGATTTTGTCATCAGTAAATGCGACAGCCATTTTTTCTTTTTTGGGTCGAATAAAAAAATCCGTCGTTTAGGGTGGTTTTATATATTCATTTTTAAAAAAATTTACATTTCAAAATATGCTTTTTTTTTTTCTGTCTTTTTTACGGGTTCAAAGCAATGTCCAAACGCGATCATACCGGTCGTGTGAAAATGAACAGCGTTGAACCAGCTATTAAACTATCTATGTTACTTTGCATAATACCTGAAATGAGGCGTTTTTCATCACGTTATATGGGGATGTTGTATTGGATAGCCGGTGTATTGGATTACTATGAGGGCGATTATATATTGGGAATTAAAAGAAGGTCACCAGAAGAAGAAGAAGAAGAAGAAGAAGAAGAAGAAATAGATTATTCATTTCGCACCAGTGTATACTTGTACAAGGATGATGATGGAGATAGGGATTATATTATTTTAGAAAATGGTTGGGAATATTTATTGCCGAAGATGAAGACCAGCGAATGGGGTGTGTATCGAACATTGAGAGACGGAGGAGTGATGTTGAAGCGAATGCGTAATTGCAACGTGAATTTTTATTCGGATTACTCTTATTTTATGCATATTTACTTTGATGTTGAGGAAAGAGAACACGCGTTGTATCAGCATAAATTATATTGTGTAAATAGTGTGACGGGTGAAGTACTCTACCCGTTAAATAATTCACTACGACAATTATTAATCATGATTAACGCACAGTATGGCAAAAGAGTTTTCATGACAGCGTATTTTCTGTTTACTATTGCACCTGATATTTTTACGAGTGTGTTTTCAAGCTTTGCTTTGTTTGATATCGAATTGTTACGTACGTTGGTGTTAATTTTTCTATTTTATTGTGAAGATCATAATCCTTTGGGTATGTTATTGGCTAGGAGAAAAATAGAATATTCAATTGAAGCAATAACATCGTTTATTGAGAAAAAATTAGAATGGGAATTGGATAGGATTGATGATGATGAGGAAAATTATTTTTATTGTAATTATATGTATAGAACACGTGAAATTTGCATGTATAAAAATTGTAAGAAAAAGTGCGGAGCGACTCATTTAGATAGATTAAAAGATTCTCAATACGTTTTTAAAAAAAAAGTGAAAAATTGTAAAAAATATTCTCGCAATTATGTACACGTAGCGTTGAGTGATTGGCGTGCTTATGGATATTTTGAACTAAGAACAAAAAATTTACATTCACGCGTTCATGTGCGTTCGCGGGATGAATTTATGTGTAAACAACGATATATAAACTTTATTTTACCTAACGATCAAAACATTATTACTCAGCTTAGTAAATGACTGTAGTTATGGGTTTTTTTGTAATCTAAAGAGAAAAAAATGCGTGTTAATAGTGATAATAGTGATATTCTTCGTAAAATTAATATAGGTGAAATTTATGCAAAACCGATTCAGTCTGATCAATTATATTTGTTAATTAATTCATCATATAATTTTAAAATAATTGGTGTGGAAAAAGATTATTTTAGAAAAGATTGTGATAAAGTTATTTTTGAACCCGTGGGTTTTCCCGATCTCCCGCATAAATATTATTGGGGTTTGAGTAGAATGCATGATTTTACAAATGAAGTAGATGAATATATAAAAAATCATTATTTTATACGATGAATTAAAATATCATTTATTATATAAAGCAGAGAACGCGTTACGTTTTTTGTCATTAATCGTCAGATAAGTGAACCGAAATCATGGAATTATATTTGAAACAATTTTTGAGCAACGAACGCGTGCTTCAAAAATACGCGGATCTATCTCAAAAAGTGGTGGCTCTTCAAAAGAAGAACAGTAAACCAATTTTAGCGAAAGCATACCCCACGAGTAAAGCATGTGTAAAATTTATCATGCAATCGATGATGGAATTGGAGATGGAATCAATTCCCCAACTGATTAACGTCATACAACAAGCTAATGGGAATTTTAACTGGAGCGAACATGTTCATATTGTGATTTCGCGTTATCGAAATTACAAAAATGACGAGCTTCGTTTGGTGCTACGTTCTAGTGAGTTTGGAACTGGCGAATTAGTCACGCAAAAAAAAAAGGAAGTCATTCCTGACGATGATTTATCGTTCGATGAAAATGAACTACCAGCTGTGGATCATGCATCGGGGAATGGAGAAGAAGGAGAAGAAGAAGAATGGACAGATGAATGGGGGAATTTTTCTTTCAAAAAAACAGATTCGTTATTGGGTATCGCTACACAGTTGACTCGTTTTCATCACGATGTGTGTGGCAACGCTGGTGGAAGAAAAAGAAAGGCTGTTGCTAAATCAACAAGTACAACGACAACAACAACAACACCAGCATTGAAGAAGAAGAAAAATGTTCATGAAGAAGAAATAGCGTGTGAGTCAGATGTAGAGTGTAATGTGAATAAAGTAAATGCTGATGTGAATAAATTAAATTCGTTTGCTTTAGCTGAATTAATTTATTTTTATTCGATATCGAAAAATTTAAGTTTAGAAGATTGTATCTGTAGATATAATGATGAGATGAATGAGAATTTAAAACCAGCTGATAAAGTAGATTTTGTCAGTCTTATAAACGTTAGTGATTTTGAACATATCAGACGTGTTGTTGCGCAGTTTAAGGATTGTTGAACAGTTAAGGAGTAAACTGCGTTTTTCTTTTATTTAGAAAAACGTGAAGAAATGGTGAAGAAGAAAAAAGAAAGAAAAACGGTGTTTACTGAAGATTTTATTAAAAAAGCTTCGCGACTTTTAAAAGGAGAAACATTAGAATTGGAACAATTAGAAAAATATAAACAACATAAACTGGCTAGAAAAAAATATAGACGATTAAATATTCATGTGAGTGAAAAGAACGATCAGTGGGAAATTGATTTAGCAGAAAATAAAGATTTGGCGAGATTTAATCGTCAATTTCGTTATTGGCTTGTGTGTATTGATGTATATTCGCGTTATGTGTGGGTGGAATTCTTAAAGAAAAAAACGGGGAAAAATACAGCGGAAAAAATGGAAAAAATTCTAAAAAAAGATGGGATTCCTAAAAAAATTCAATGCGATGAAGGAACAGAATTTCAAATAATTCGTAAAACTTTGAGTAAAAAATACAATTTTGAAGTTTTTCATACGTTCAATCGAGAAATTAAAGCATCTCACGTCGAAAGAGTAATTCAAACTTTAAAAACAATGGTGCGTCGTGTTTTAACGTTGACGGGTGAATATGATTATTACACTTATTTCCCCATAATTCTCGAAAGATACAATAATTCACCGCATAAAAGTTTGGGTGGTGCCACACCCCACGAGCTTTATCGTGAGGGTAAAAAACAAAAAAAAATTTAAAATATATTATTACGTAATATGATATCCCCTGTCACTTTTACTAAAAACGTCTTGAAAGAAGGAACGCTTGTGCGAATAGCACGTGGAAAGACGAATATTTTTGAGAAAAGCAGTCTACGACGTTGGACGAACGAAAAATTTAAAATCAGAAAAGTATTTGTAACGGATCCTGTGACGTATGAATTGGTGGATTTAAACGGTGAAAAAATTACGGGGATATTTTATCGCGAAGAATTACAACAATTATGAATCTGCAAATTTTAAGCAATACTGTTTTTGATGATGGAGGGGTAAATTACACGAATCAATTTGAAATGAAATTAGCCGAACCGATTGACGCAATAAATCACGACGCGTTTTTTGAATTAACAGAAATTTCTTACCCGGGAACGACAAAAAATATTGCTGATGATTCTTGTTGGTTTAATTTAAAATATGAGTTTGTTGATTTTAAGTATAGTGTAGCAGATGATAAATACGTGAGCAGCAAAATAACCATGACTACCGATAACTTCATCATTCCAGAGGGGTGCTATACTTTAGAAAATTTATTGCGGTATTTAAATAACGCTTTAAATGAATACGATTTAGTATTTATGTTAACATCGGGTGGTAAAGTAAAAATAGCCGCGAATGTATGGTGCGAATATTGGGTGAATCAAGAATCTGCATGGATTGCCCTCCATGGTAAGGCGGTAGCATATGATGGGGAAAATGTTGATTACTATCATATGTCTACTAAATCATTATCGGCGAGAAAGACTGCGAATTTTCGTATTTATATTACATTGAAAATTTCTAAGAAATTAGCTTTTATGCTAGGGTTTGCGGATGAAATTTTATCATTTAAACAACCAACAATTGGCGCCGTAATTGATGATATAACACAACCGGTTGTAGCAGATCATTTACCTGACATATCTGATGGACTAGATAAAATGTTTGTTTATTGTGATGAGCTTGAAAGAAGTTTTATTGGTGACTCATCTGCTGAACTTATTTGTACAGTACCGATTCGTTGGAGCGAACAAGGAAAAGGGAATGGTGAACTAATTATTTACACCCCATCTGTACCGGTTAGAAGAAAATTTAAAAAAGCGTCTATTTCTTCGTTACATATCGCGTTAAAAGATAGTGTAGGTGTTAAAGTACCCTTTGATTCGGGAACTGTTAGCATCGAAGGTGTAGTTCATTATGCTTAAATTCTGTCTTAAAGCGAAAGAAAATAGGATGGAAATGGAAAGCAAAGAAATTTCATTTCCTTTTTCGTCTTTTTCATATGGTGATAAGAACGTATTATGGAATTTAAATTCTATAGAATGTAAAAATACTCGAGGAAATTTTCGTTTATTATATCGCAGAAAATTAGATTTTTCTAATATTCAGACCAATCTGGATTCTAAAAAAATTGAAAATGTAACATATTTGAATAATTATTATTTGGGGATAGCATCTCCAGCTGATCAGCATATATTATTGTCTAAACGTTTATTATTATTTCACGATGAAAAAAACCCTAAAAAAACAGAATCTAAAAAAAAATTACCGTTAATGTTATTATCAAATACTATGGAAAAAAAAGTCCAATTTTTTATCGTGTATGAAAAAGATAGTGATAAAAGATTGCGTGATGAAGAAATTACGGTCACATTGAATTTGTTTGAAGAGGAGTAATAAGAGAGAAAAAAAAAAGAACAATAAGAAGAAAACATCACAATTAGATGAAAAAGACTATTTGGATTTATTAAGAGGAAGAAGAAATGGTGGGGGGTATAATCGAGATTATTTTGTAATCAAACAAGAAACAAAACAAACTAAAGGAGAAATTTTACTTAATGGTAGTGTGGGGCTACCTCCTAATATGGATGAAAAACATGAACAAAATTATGTAAAACCTGCAAAAAAAAGAAAAAAAGATACTTTACATCCTGAACTTTTACGTATTTTAAATAGATAATTTTATTTCCTTTTTTTTAAAAAAAATGTAAAAAAAAATTTCTAGGTATTAAATAAATATGTTTTGTCAAAAAAAAATCCTTATTCGGTTTGTTTTACCACTAGTAGTATGGCACGCAATAGAAAAAAGATAAAAAAACGAAGAAAAACAAGAAGAAAACAACAAAAAGGTAGTGGGTTTGGTGCGGGTATGGCACTTGGTATGTTTCTACCGAAGTTATTGGATACGACAAAAGGGATCCTTAAAGTTAATATTTAATTTTAAAAAATGGATGAACCACGTGATCAAGAGGTTGATCAACACGAGACATTATTTTCAAAACCTTTACAGTTATTTAAACCAACACCTTTTAATGATCTTTTTACGGAAAATCGCACGGATGTAATACACCCTATTCCCAATACACCTTTTGCAGATGCGTACACATTTAAACGACAAGGAAATAATGTGGGGCTAATAAAAACAAGTGATGCAAGAATGCATACGAAAGTATCACTACGAGGTCCTGCTGCTGCTCTTTTTGCAAACGCTAATTTTACCCCACCACCTTTTCCTCTCCGTACTGGGTGGCGCTCTGCAGAATTGAAGATTAATGAATGTTTAATTACACCAGCTAGTAATTTTAATTATTTTGCGTCATATATGAAAATTATTACCCGTGAAACGCCTAAAATGTATAAAGATTCACAGCAAATAAATTGCGGTTATTTTGATACCCATACACAGATGAACGTCGTTCTAGGACATAATGCGGGTGCTGTAAATAGACGTAATCTTCTGAACAATATAGCCCAAGTACAACTTATTGATAAAATTGATCTACCGTGTTTTAGCGAATCGGGTGGTGAAGTTTTTTTACCGTCAGCTTTCAAATTGGAACTAAAATATGTAAGAGCACCCTATGCACTTCTTTTCATGGGTGCGAATCACGCGGATGTAGATTTTGTTAATATGAGAATGTCATTTGAAGATCTTCATATACGTGTACCTGTTTACAAACCAAAAGACCAGTTGAGCAACGCTTTAAACACAGCGTTTGTCACTGATTCGCAAGAAGCGCGATATTATTCGACAACATTTCGCACAGTAACATCGTCAATAGCTGCTCTTCGAAGAACACATATTGAAAACGATGTGTTTAATGGATCATGCCCTGTTCGATTATTTATAGTGTACGTGAGACGTGACAATTTTGCTGGTACGATGGGAACGAATGTGTTTAATTTCGAATGGGAGAACTATTCAAATGTAAACGTTACAGTAAATAGCGTGTCTATTGGGACAATAGAAAATTCAGTTGAAGCATACGAACAATTACGTAATGTTCTTAATAGAGATCATTCTGAAATGCCGATAACTTATAATCAATTTACAAACGGTTTTGCTGTTTTAGCTTTTGATTTGAGTACAAATTCCGACACACATTTGAAAGTGTTACCTAACCGCCCCAGTGGTGTTGTTAACGTACACATGAATTTTTCAGTTGATACTCCTGCGGGAAACATTTTCTATATTGGTGAATTTCGTAATGAAATAAAAGTCGGTATGAAAACACCAGCTCGTTTGTTATACGACGTATAAATTTATGAGAAATAAAAAACATACTCATAACCGTGTTAATTCTCACCATGGAAAAAGCTAACGGGAAAAAAAAAAATAATTAAAACTATACGGACAGGAAATATAATTGATAAAGCAACACATTTAAATAAAGAACATATTATAGTTCATCCAGCAGTGTCGAAATTTGCTTGAAAAAAAATGGATGAAAAAGGAAAAAAAAAAGAAGAAGAAAAAAAAAAAAAAAAAAGAAGAAGAAGAAGAAGAAGCAGAAGAAGAAGAAGAAGAAAATGAAAAAAAACAAAAAAAAAAAAAAAACACGAATCATCTGATTTTTCAGAAAATGAATTGAATGATGGTGATGATGTTAATGATGATCATGATCATGATGATGATGATGATGATGATGATGATGATGATGATGATGATGATGATGATGATGATGGAAATGAAACGGGTGTGTTAAAATCATTAATATTATATCATCATTTGTTAAAAAAAGAAAAGGAAAAAAAAAAAAAAAAATTCATCCCTTCGCTTAAAGAATTTTTTAAAGTAAATATGGTTAAAAAACATAAATTATACGATGAAAATTTAAAAAAAAAAATATTACTTTTAGCTAAAAATATTGTGGAAAAAAGAATACCGGTAAAATGCAACGATGATTATTTATATTTACTTAAAAAAATGGTGTGCAAAAAAATTAATTCAAATGATCTTAAGATCATGTTATGCGAGGATCATTGTCTCAGCATTGTATTTGAAAGAGCGCTTAAATTTTTAAGTAAATTTGAAAAAGAAAAATGAATAAATTACAATTAGTTGACGCTGTTAAATTGAACGAGATGTTTGAATATTTAAAAAACGACCATGAAAATAAGAAATTACTTCAAGGAATAAAAAAACAAGATGAATTTCAGTTGGAAGAAAAAAAGGAGGCAATGGAAAACGCTGTTAAACAAAACAAACATGCCGGTGAAAGCGTGGTGAGTTTTTTAAAACAAAAAAATGCTCTCAAACGTAAAGCCGACAATTTAATTGGAGATGATGAAACAAAACAAAAAGAAGAAAAAAACCCCAAGGAAAGTCAAGAAACAAAAACACCAGCTGAAAAAAAAATAATAGAATTTTTAAATAAAAAAGGACTGAAAAACAACACTCTTCGAATGGGAACTAAAAACATTAATCGCGCAGATTTAATATACGACTTATCACACAACGCAAGTAAACAATTTATGTTAAACATTAATGAACGAAGAGCTGCTTTAAAATTCTTAAAAAGAAAAAAAAATATGCCAGCCAATATCATTAAAAATAATGTGTTGAGACAACACTACAGCTCAAAACAATACGATTCCGGCAGTACAACGGAAGGCGAGACAAGCTCAGGAGGGGCAACCTCAAGTTCAGCAGACGACTCCCTTTTTCTCGATTTGATCCCTCCCGAAAAAACAAACAAAAAATATAATTTCGACGAGAATCAGGAATTTATTTTTGCACGTCAAAAAGGGTGCGTAACAGTTGAACCTCCTCTTTGTCTTAGTGGCGGGGGCATGATTTGTTTTGGCATGAATAAACTTATAATTCCGCCTTTTTGCCTTTTACCCATCTTACCAGTCTGAGTTATAGAGAATTTTACCAACCTTTCGTCTCCGTAATTTAACACCACTACCCCTTTGTTTTTTTTTCACGCGATATAAATATTTCAGTTGATTTGTTTGTCTCGCTGACCCCCCTTTTTGTTTAAAAAAAATTTTTTCTTTAAGTGATCTCGGCATGAATAAACTTATAATACCGCCTTTTTGCCTTTTACCCATTCTTACCAGTCTGGGTTATAGAGAATTTTACCAACTGTTCGTTTCCGCGGTTTAACACCACTACCCCTTTGTTTTTTTTTCTTGCGGTATAAATATTTCAGTTGATTTGTTTGTCTCGCACGAAAAGCATCGTAAAAACCCCCTAATTGATGTTTTCGCCGCCGCATCTTGTTTTAAAATAAACGTGAAAATTAAATTACACAACAAATATATTATTTATTATTTTTTTATTAAGATAAAAAAAAATTACACGTTATAAATTAATGTATTTTCTCCAGGAAATATATTAGTGCGTACGCGAGTATTTTCATAACTATTTGCCGCGTTATCAAATAATAAATAACCATAAGGGTCTTTATTTACATCATCTAAAATAGATGTGAATACTTCACGATTAATTTGTTTATTATCGGCAATAGTATACATATTTCTAACATCGGCTAAATTTTTAAACATTAAATGATATTGACTATTGACACGTGAGTTGCGTAATTTACCATCGCCGTACATTAAATTTTGACACACAAAAATAACACTGATATTTTTATGATGCGCGTCACGACACGCAAAGTTATTCAAATTAATTAAATTTTTTTTCGAAGAAGCAGCAACAGTCATAAGATCGTCTAAAACTACTAAAGTATTATCGTTTAAACTAGTTTGCAAATCAGTTGCTTTTGGTATTCCTTTAGTACATTCAATAAATTCAATCTTCAGATTTTTTTCTTTTCCCACACGCTCGATCTCACTGTACAGGGGTTGATAAGATGTGTATAGAAACAAAACTTTATCGATTAAAGGTGTTATCATGACCTCGATGGATTGTAATAATTTGTAAAGCCAAAATGTTTTACCACACTGCAACGGACCGCATAATGTTAACATAAACGGGTGTTGAAATGGTATTACAGCTTTGTTTAATTTAAGTCTCTACAAAAGAAAACCATAAGGAACGGTATAAAAATTATTTTTAGCCACACGTTTGTTAAAAGTGAAAGTGAATATTTTCTCTTCGTCTGCAGTAAAAATATGATTAATTTTATCGCGTGTTATTTTATCTGTATATTTAATTTTAATCATCTGCGATTTATTTTCGACACAATTTTTTAACGATTCAAAATTTAACTGTTTTTTTATTTTTTCATTGGTTAAACTAAAACCTTTTATGTGTACAACTTCGTCATCTAAATTTGTACGATACGAGTACGATTTCGGACCTGTCGCACAAAATTGTGTAATCCATTCATTTTTTTTTAACTCATTTGTTAAATCGCCGAGATAATTACCCCTTTTAACCGCTACGTCGTCGCTAGTTTTACTCGTGTAAATTACGGAGTCGGTGTCGAAATACAAAACGCGTTCGTCTAAGCTATCGATCAACTCGTATAATTTCAAGCGCGCATAAGCTGTAACAAAACTTGCGATAACTACGTTTCCCGTTTTTAACGGTGTAGTAACGACATCGGTTTTTTGATAAGTGACACGTAAGGTGTTTTCGTTAACAAAATCAGTCGAGGTTAAATCTACATTCGGATCGTTCGCTAACCTTAGCAGTTCGTGGTAATCGGATAAAAAATCGACCTTGGTATTATTATCGTTTTGCGCGAATTTACCCCAAAGTGAATTTAATATATTTTTCGCTGTAGCTCGTAAGCCGGGGTTGTATTCTATCTTGTCTTTTTCTAATAAAATACCCTCGTTTCTATAATAATCCGCGATATATTTATCAACTTCGGAATCGATTAAATTTCTCTCATCGTCGTAACAATTATCTGGAAAACCGCTTGCCTCCTGTTTTATTTTTAAAAAACAATTTACAAACTCTTGAAAAATTCTTTCTTGACGCGGGTAATGGTAAATTTCGTAAGTCTCAATAATTCTGTAGCCTTTCTCAATAGCTTTATTTACTTCTACGCTAGACCATGTACCCGAAATACACCGCTCATCTTCGTTATGTCCACACGGTGTTAATTGAATTGTACTAGCGCACGCGTGACACAAAGGAAATATTAATCTCTCGTTAAGACGTACGGGTAAAACGGGAAAATACAAATTTTGCGGTGGTAGAATACGACATTTTACTAAACCGAATACTTCAGATATTTTCACACGCTGACATTCTTCTTTAATATATATCGTTGGGTGTCCGACAGGAAATTTGTTAGCTTTTTGAACGTACGGGTATAAAGATGTAAAATCATCGTAATGAATTTTCTCATTCATATTCGTCTTTTTAAAGTGCCTCTATGGCCTGTGGGGTCTTTACATATTTAAATAACTTAGGTTAAAAGAAAATGTTTCCCAAAATGTTTTCTCAAAAAATATTAAATTCCCGCTCAGTAACAACGCTCCGAATAGGCCGTTTGCTGTGGCCTGTTTTCGTTCACTTTCATTTAGCATGGCGTGGAACTCAAAATATTTCATATAGCTTACCTTTTTAAAACACCCTGAGTCTGAATCCGAAAAGTTCCCGCTCCTCTGACCTGCAGTATTTTCACAAAAGCCATTTTAATCATCGCTACTTCAACACGCTTTAAATAATATCGCGCCATTTTGAATTATGCTTCGTGTAATTTACCATCGCTCAGAATAGCGATTATTCCGCCCCAGTCTCTTGGATTTTCGGTGAATTGTCATTCTAACCAATGTTTGCATATATAATGTTCTGAATTCATTAAAGATGGCGACTTCCAGGTCTGATAGTGAATCAACTTGTATAATTCACTTTGATGGTAAAGAGGGAGAAATAAAAAAATTAACAGAAGGAACTTTGGCAAAAATAATTGATATTAGAAAACAGTGGTTAAATCTGCCTTCATCTTATCAAGCATTTACGGCAGTCGCACAAAAATCGCTCGACTTTATTCATGATGACTCGGATGTAACTAGCGTTAAAGAAACCTGTGGCTACCATATGGGCTGTTATCGGACATTCACTGATATCAATAAACTTGATAGAGCCAAGACTACTCTTGCTAATGCTGGTAGAAAACGTTCAGCCGAGCCCATGGAAAGGATCGAACAAACAGAAAAACGTCGAAAGCCTGAAAAAGTCGCCCGAACAACGCGCCAAACGATAGAGAAATTAATGGCTCATCCTTGTCCGCGCTCTTCAAATGTTTTACCCGATATTTGCTTAATCTGCAAACTGCCAGGGCCATTGTATCTCACAGACCAGGTATTCATTTTATTCTTACATTTGGGTTGTTTCAGTGTGAGTTGTTATTATTAATGTTTTTCGGTAAATGCACATTATATATTGCCAAAAATGCACTATATAATTATGCACTGCCCTGCCACTGGTATAAACGTAATATAAAGTGAAATTAGAACAGGTTTTTATTCGTACGTCTAGGCAACAAAGAAACGTGTTAAGCAAGAGCTATCAACAGCACAAACCCTGACTGCTGGAATACTTGAAAGAGCAGCACTCATACGAAATGATGAAAGTGTTCTTGTCCACATCAAAGGAAGGGATTGTGTCGCGATTGAGGCTAAATACCATAAGCGATGTTATCTGACATATACAAAATGCATTACACGAAAACCAAGCATCTTAGGTCCAACATTGTACGACAGAGTATTTGACGAATTTTGCGTCGAAGTCATCGAGAAGCGAATAATCAAGAAGAATGAAGTTTTGCAACTTAGCTTCTTGCTTAGAAAATTCGTAAGCTGCGTTGAAGCCATTGAAAAGATTGACGTACCATACCAAGCTGATAGACTGAAGAAAAGAATCCAAGATCGATACCCACAACTTGTTTTCCATATCTCAAAAACCATGACTAAAGGGACTCTGGTTTATGTAGATAGTATGACCGCGGGTGATGTTGCAGATAACCATCAAGATGTGTCCACGTTAGAAAACGAATCTGAAGATGAACATGATGATAATCATGATGACCAGTACGAAGGTGATGATAGTAGCTTCAGTAGAGATGGAGAATCTGTCACTAGAAATATGTATTTCACTGCAATGGAAGTAAAGAAGCTTTTAACAGAAAGTAAAGGTGTTCATTCAGAGTGGCCACCTGATTCACATGATTTAACATTATCGTTCGCGCGACAATCAATTCCAACAAAGCTGTATAATTTTTTGGCATGGTGTCTTGGGTTCTCATCTGATCCCATCGACGATGAAATGGTGGAGATCGGTTCAAGTGAGAATGCAAAGGTCGTATCCATTGCACAAGATCTCATTTATGCGCAATCCAAAGGAAAGAAGCAAACCCATAAGTCACTGGCTCTCGGGATGGCAGTTCGTCAGATGACTGGATCAGTAAGATTACTTCGAATCCTTCATGGATTAGGGCATACTGCATCAACAGATGTTATTTACAAACATGATACTGCGTTGGCGATATTAAGCAGCAACGGTGCAGGAAAAGAAATCACTCTTCCACGAAGTATCAACCCACAAGCGTTTACTACAATTGTCTGGGATAACAACGATTTTAATGAGGAAACAGTTTCTGGGAAAGGTACAACGCACGTAGCAAACGGTATTATTCTACAGAATGAGAACACCGGACAGTTACTGCCAAAGAAAATAACTGTGAGTAAGAAGAACCGAACCATTGTGGCACCTGAAACCAACATCGTTCCTTACACAAGCAAAGAAAAAGGAACTATATCCCTACGAAATGAAAGTTCTGAGATTCCACTCGAAGAAGAATGTCACCGCCATGAGCAAAATATGGGAAGAAATGCCGATTTTTCATACCTGTTGTCCAGAAAGAACGCTTCAGAGAATGGAGAAAGTTTGCCAGGATGGACGGGTTTTAATACTCAAGTATATAAAGAGATTCGAAGCGTTTCCAGTATTGGCTATTTACCAGTCATCGACGCACCAGTTACGGACATGTCAACAGTCAACACATTGCTTCGACACAGCGTTTCGATTTGCCAACGCCTTCAAATCCCCGAAATTGTCTTGGTATTCGACGAAGCAATATATGCCAAAGCCCAGATGATTAGATGGAAACATGATGATTTGAAAGAACGCCTGGTCATTAGACTCGGTGACTTCCATACAGTTATGTCATTCTGCAGCGCTATTTCTAAGATTTTCAAAGACGCAGGTTTACAGGTGAGAACCTTTACTAACAGGTTTTGTGATTGGTTGATTGTGACATTAAAAGACAATATACTTTAGGAATTTTATTATTAGTTTCTAAAGTCATAAGTACTGATCATTCTTGCTTTTGAAAGCCAATCACATAACTAGGTGGTGCATTTTATATTAAGTAAGTATAGTTTCCCTGTCTACCCTATTGTTGTCGTATCAAATAAATATTAATTGTGCATATATATATTTTAGGATATTATGATAGAATCAGAAATTGTAGCACCAGGATCACTGAAAGGTGTCTTAACTGGAAAGCATTACAACCGTTCCTTGCGAGCTCACAAGATTATCTTCGAGGCAATGGAGAGGTTACGGTTACAAGCGTTCGAGAAGTCTTTGACAACTACCGAGAAAGTTCTGCTCGAATCAATCAATCTCATTTTGCAAGATGATTCTGAAAGGGATAAGTTCTTAGACATCAGCACCAGCGACAACGTTACAGAAGTGAAAATGATGTACGACTTGTTTGTAAAGAAACGTAGTGAGGATAATCCATTGTTTGCGTTCTGGTCGAATTACATAGAGATGGTGCAATTATTACTACTCTACGTCAGAGCCACAAGAACTACAGATTGGTCTTTACATCTAAGTTCATTGAGATCGATGATTCCATGGTTTTTCGCCACCGATCGCGTTAATTATTCTCGTTATGCATCGTGTTATTGGTTGGAAATGATGTGCCTTGATATAACTCATCCGTGTAAGAGCATAACCTTTCTATTTATCATATACACCAAACATGAAAGTCTCTCTTGCTATATCTAAACACCGTTTCTTTGCTTTTGCGTTGAAATATTAATGTTTTCTGATCCTTGTCCCTATGTTATTGATACTTGTTTAGACGTGGCTGTTAACATCTCTCAAAATTGGACTGTCCAGAGACAAGAAAACTACCCGTTTTCCAGTATTGCTTGTGATCAAACAATTGAACAAACGCTAAACAGGTTAATTATCTGAAACTTGTTTAAAGTGCATATGACACGAAAATTTTTATTCTCTTAAACGAAAGAACTCTGAAAACTGTAAAGTAACTTCTTTTGAATATTTTTGTTTCCATGTTTAAAAAAAATTTTCATGTCATATACACTTTCACAAGCAAGTAACTTATAAAACGCATGTTTAATATTTAAAGACACGTGTTTTCGATAATGAAATCAGATTTGTTTAATGCATGTTTGAACATGATTGTAATTTTCATGAGTTATTTCTAGGCGAAATATATGGTCGACCTAATTATACATCCTTATGTCGTTCTGATCAATCAATAATAATGTGCGTATCAATAAAAAAGTTGACAAATAGTTGTGTTGTTTTTCAGAGATTCTAAAATGAAAGGTGGACTGGTCGGGATGACATTGAATAGAGGAGCTGTGCATCGTTGGCTGATGGGACAAGCAGAGAGAAGTGCTATAACGAGACAATGCGAAGCCATGGCAAACATTACTGAAGTTACAAGGTAGTTAATTGTCATGCACAATGTCACAATCGATTTATGTACAGTTTTAAGTATTATTTAAAACAAGAACACTCAGCTAGTAGTGTTTTATCCAATTATTGAAAGAAAAGGGGAAAAAACGATCGTATACATTGTAAGCTTGTATAAAACGTATATTTTAACGAAATAATCGAGTGTGTTTTTATTAACATAAATGATAATAATAAAGATACTTGTTAAAGATTCATTTCCTTGAATGCTACCTTATAAATTATAGAATTTTTTTAGTTATACCTTCAATTTTACATGCGACTAAATCATCCTGTATTTATTATTTAGGAGTAGAAAGAATTTAGACAAGACAAGAGTGAAAGCAGATGAGAAGGCGGTAATTGATGTCATGAAAACCGTGGAGTCGATGATTAATCCCTTTGAGAATGATAAGGAGGAATTGGTGCATTTGGCAAGTGGAGCAGTTGCCACCCCTGCGGTTGCCGAAGATATGAAAACGATGCTTGAAAAAGGAAAGATGGCAGCAGACAAGTTCATGAAGACAAACATTGTTGGAGACGAACCCAATATTTACGCAACGATCAAGAAAACAAAGTTGCAAACATTTTCTTCCCTGGGTAAAAAAGTGGTGGATAAGAACAAGAAAGGAAAACTTGTAGCGTTGAAGAATTCAAAAATTCTTTTCACGAAAATGTTGTTAATTGCCAAAAGTCGTGATCTGCAAATGGAAGATGTACTGACGTATTCTCTTCGACCATTTCCCTGCTCTTTGGCAACAAATGAAGGAGATCTTGTCAAAACAGCGAAGGCAAAGCTACTTCACGCAGTTGAAGGAGAAGTAGAAGAAGCTACGGTCAACGAGTTACCTGTTACCGACAAAGCTTGCGTTTTAGATGCAATGGCAATTTTGCAAACGTTTACACCAATCCCAGGAACATTCGGTGAATTGGCAACACAACTACTTGTAAAGGCTGTCAACATTGCCATATATTCGAACTGCAAACGGGTGGATTTTGTATGTGACCGTTATCCGCGTGAAAGCATCAAGAATCTGGAGAGGGATAGGCGAGCCACGGGTGGCGTGCAAGTGGTTAGAATATACAGCGAACATCAGAAGGTTCCTCGTCAGTGGAAAAAATTTATGTCATCTGGTGAAAATAAAGAAGAATTGATGAAATTCCTTTTCAATTTCTGGCAGAAAGCCGATGCGCGTCTACTTAAAGGAGTTCAAATAGTTCTATCACACGAAGAAAAATGTCACAGCTTTATCCAATCAAACGAACAGTTGACATACACTGAGGTCGAAGAGCTTTCCTGTGATCATGAAGAGGCAGATACACGAATGATAGCCCACACAAGACATGCCTCCCAATACTTCCCTAACGTTGTGATCAAAAGTCCGGATACAGATGTGTTTTTTATCGCACTTAATGCTTGTTTGGATATTGATGCTGACGTTTTCTTTGAAACTGGAATAGGAAATGGAAGACGGATAATCTCACTCAGCAATATCAGAAATAATCTCGGAGACCAGTGGTGCAGCTCGTTATTAGGTCTTCATGCATTTACGGGTTGGTACTAAAAGTTGTAAGATTTAAAATGGATTTTAATGCTTTACTCTTTACTGTTGATTATCGAACACAAACTCCCACATCATTTATTCCCCATTAACTATACTATATTCTATAATATGTCTTTGTTCATTTGCCTATAGCTTATAGCTAATATTTTTGCTTTTAAAGGTTGTGATACCACAAGTGCGTTCTACGGTAAAGGCAAAGTAAATGCGATGAGAATTGCAAAATTGAAGGAGATGTATGCAATTATGTTTGAAAGCCTTGGTAAAGAAACAGAATTATCAAATGAACTGAAAAATGACCTGTCAAGCTACGTATGCCACTTGTACGGTTTTGAAGAATGCTCTGATGTCAATTATGTGCGTTATCAGTTATTTAAAAAAGGAAAATACGAGGAAGAATTATTGCCACCAAACCAAGATTCACTCGACCAGCACGCCCTCCGAGCAAACTTTCAATGCTACATCTGGCGACATGCAATGCAACCAATGTTACACCTGCCCTCATTTTACAATCACGGCTGGAAACTAGATGGCGAAGGGAACGTTGCAGTTGATTGGATGACGATACCTGCAGCCCCAGACTCAATCCTAGAATTCGTTAACTGCAAGTGTACGAAAGGCTGTGAAAACAGAAGATGTTCATGCGTGAAGGCGTCATTAAAGTGCTCAGATCTTTGTCAATGCATTGATTGCAAAAATCACAGCGAGGATCGTGAAGAGAACGACGAGGATGATTCGGACACCTTCGGCTTCGAGTCCTGCGATGATCACAGCTCAGATGACAACAGTGAAAACGAACAGTAGATCTTATTTTCGCAATACATAAAGATCACTTTATCTTTATCCAACGTTGGAAACTGCATTTTCGGGTATCACAATACCCTAAACAACCAAATTCTTACGTAATAAGTTAAAAGTTTTAGAGCAATTTTACCATCTTTTGGAACTATTTATAGTTCAGTCAATTCTATTCGTTAGAATAACAATTCACCGAAAATCCAAGAGACTGGGGCGGAATAATCGCTATTCTGAGCGATGGTAAATTACACGAAGCATAATTCAAAATGGCGCGATATTATTTAAAGCGTGTTGAAGTAGCGATGATTAAAATGGCTTTTGCGAAAATACTGCAGGTCAGAGGAGCGGGAACTTTTCGGATTCAGACTCAGGGTGTTTTAAAAAGGTAAGCTATGTAAAATACTTTCAGTTCCACGCCATGCTAAATGAAAATCGTTTTCTAGGCACATTTTTGTGCCACAGCAAACGGTCTAGAAGTTGGTATCTCTATAACTGTGACCGGGCATTAGAGGGACCTGGTGCGAGTTTACTGTGTGACGTCACGGTCGGAACCGAATTTCTGTGTATAATATTGATCAATATGTTCCAAGATGGTTCGTCTGGTTCGTCTGACTCAGACTCGGCGGAAGAAAGCTATTTTTTGGAGCCCGAAGCCACAGAGGAAGAACCAGAGGTCTTTCCTTCTCACTCTCAGGCTGCTGCGACAAATATGGACGCCGACGTTGGTCCTTATTCCGAAGAGCCTATTGCCGATGAGGAATGGTTATCAGAATACAAAAAAACAATGGAGAAAGCCGAGACATTATTTGAGGAATATTCCAAACGTTTGAACGGAGAAATACCGTTAGAGTCGTGGTAAGTACTTCTACAAGTTATTACTGTTGTTGTGTTGCTTCATATATATAATATAATTATAAGCTTAAGCTTAATATAGTAAAACGAACATTTTCTAATTTCTGCCAGGTGTCAATGTGGTCAATGTAAAATTACAAACCTTACAAATCCATCTGAGTGTCAATGCTGTAAGGAGATAGAGGGATGCATTAACGCACTGAATTCGGATCTCGTACTAAAAGAAGTTGAGGCTCCTCCAAATTGCATCACTAGTCACCCAGGATTCACCCAAGTTTGTTTGGCAAGATGGAGTTTGCGTCTTTCAGGAAGGAAATATCGCACGATGGCAAAGAAAACTTACCAAATAGTGGACAGCGAAGAGAGGTATTTAAGTTCATCATTTATTTATAGTATGTCAGAAACGCGTTTGTGCATTTGCACTCAACTTAATGTATTTTTTGTTTATACTTGCTACTTGCTACTAGCTGACAAATTTGTGGATACACCACGTTTTATTTTGTGGCCAATCTTAATTATTAATTAATCTTAATTAACACTATAAATTACCACACTCATAATTTTCTAACATCAATATCAATTTCATATTTAAACCATAAGTTGAGTCAAATGGCAATATTCTTGTGAATATACCCTCATCATCAATCATATACTGAATTTGTGGCCAAGCTCACAGCAATGGCCTCTGTAGCTCACTTGGATAGAGCACTGGTGTACATTCCCATGGTTGCAGGTTCGATTCCCAGCCAGAAGGTCTGATAGTTGATTTTTTTGCAGCTGGTCCCAGTCCGGTCTAAAAATATATAAATATCACACTCACAATTTTCCAACATCATCAATTTCGTATTCATTCATAATACAGGCTTACTAGTACTGTTGTTTTTTTATTACAGGTTTTTCAGAGCTGTGTCATACAGGGAGTTTACCCAACTTGTCCATGGCTATCTGGGAAAGAGACGGCTACCCCTACCTGCATGTGCATATGATTTAATAAGGACAGAATTTCCCAGCACTGAGAAAAAAGGATATGAAGATGAGCCAAATTAATTTTGCTGGGGAAATCTAGTCAGTTATTAACTACAAGGCAAGGTCAAAAACGTAAGCCCTGATAGAGCCTGTAGAAGTTATACAATTATTTAATATCAATATATGTATTATACAGTACCTACTGTATGCTACTTTACTTTAGACTATCACTTCCTTTGCTGATTCACTGGACAGCTTAAAATCTGCTTGTGCCCTTTCATGGGATTTTTGCACATTTTGCAGTGTGGAATCCTTTTCGTAGCTGCGGCAGTTGGTTGATGTGCTGTTTCATCTGATGCTAAAATTAAAAAAAACAAACATTGATACAAAAATTGTATTAGAAGTGATTATAACTAAATCATAAAATAACAGGAAATATTGTACTGTCATTTGAACACTAATTGCTACCGAAAAATGAAATACTGTACTTGTCATTGTTGGTGGTACATCTTCCACAACCATACTTTCCCTAGCCTTTTTTTTCTTTAAAGCATCCTCTTTTGACTGCTTTGCTGATAGCATGGTGTCCATGTTTGCAGGAGTCATTTCTAGTAATTCTTTACACCCACCCTCAAGAAGTTTATTGGCATGAGCCTCAGTGTAGAACTGGTATATCTCCTCAACATAATCTGTTGAAATAAACATGGTACATGACAAAGTTAATATCAGGAGTTCAAACAGAGGAAATGGTGTTACTGAGTGCCACTGCAAATTTACTAATAAAAAATTCTAATAAACAGAGCTAACATTTTGAAAAGTATTTGTTTTATTGTAATTTTGTTTATATATTCCTTCGTCTGGGGTAATCACTTACCAAAATTAGGTTTGACATGGATTTCTCTAATGGTTCCCTCTCCATTTTTAAACTTGGGCCAAACAACTTTAACCCTACTGTTACCTTCTGCATCTTTAACTGTATCTCTGTGAAGGTTATAATTAAAGTGAAGTGAAGCTAAAATGTGCCTAAAAATAAATGTATAAACAATGGATAAAATAACAGTAAATGAAGCCAACATTTTATGATCATCAAATCACTTAGCAAATAACTGATAAACCTGGCCACAGAATTAATTTTTTGGTTTCACAAAACATTGGATCTGTACAGGGTTGAAAGTGATGTGCATTATTCTATATTTTGACCAATGAAAATGAAGTGCAAATTGCACATTGCACACTGTTAATTCAAACCCTGGATCTGCACCCCAAGGAACCAAAGAATTATTAATTTGCCCGGCCTTAATGAAAAGTTCATGAGAACCTTAACTTGCCTGCAAAGCATACCAACATATGAAAAGGCAATCATTTTAGGGGCAAAGTGGTTGAGGACACTGTGAAAACCTTCAATACAGCTTGTCTGATCCAGAGGTGATGCTTGATTGATACCATTCTGTAACCGTTTGTTACTCAGAGCAGTCTTTAATTTCTCAAACACGTCTGAATCTGAAACATTATTCAAATTAATAACCGAAAATCTTGTGATCAGTGAATATTTTCACTAAAGTGCAATATAAAGTACAAAGACAGCTATAAAATACAAAAGTATGAAAACATTAACTGTACCTTCTAGAAGCCATTTGCGATCAGCAATATCTGGGTGATGTACACATTTATTGAACATTGGGTCCTTCAACTTGTCATGCTTGTTTATACAATGTTCCAGGAATGAGTTAAATTTAGCCTTGATCACTGCACCATTTCCATCTTTGGTGGACATAGCGCTCCAGTATAGGTGGTTCTCGCATGGCCTTATCCACTGTGACAGTGCTTCACATCCTGCAAACTTGGCAATTTTTGATAGAACTTTTCTCACCTCTGTAAAAAATACAACTAAATCATTATTTTATTTTATTGTTGTTATTTTGGCTAGTGGTCAAAGGTCAGGGTGCCAAACTGCAGTCTGACTGACTGCCTTATTTTTTTCATAACCACCCCATAGTGATCAAACGTTTGTGCTAAACTGCAGTTGTCATGATCAGTTGGCAAATTATTGATCAAATCAATGTTTTTCCTTACTCTTTGCAAGATGCCAGATATCAAAAAAGTGAGAAATGCCAGACATCTTCTCCCTCATATACTTTGCTATTGAAGTATGGCGGTCGGATATGAATGATGAAATCACAATATTACATCCAGTTAGAAAGTCCATGCATTGCTGGAAGGCCAGGAATTCCATGGCAGGACTGCTCCCAGCAACATTCCTCTGAAAATAAAATTAAGAACAAATGTTTAATTTGTATAATGAATAAAAATGCATGAGGAATCATTTGAATGTTCACTCTGCATTTATAGTTACCATATTTCCTCTATTAAGCCCCTTGATTAAGCCCCCCAGGGGGGCTTAATCCTCTATTAAGGGGGGGGGGGGCTTATTAATTTTCGCACTTCAATAGGCAGGGCTTATTAGAAGGGGCTTAATAGAGGGAGGGGGCTTAATAGAGGAAATATGGTCAGTTACATTAATTTGTTCCTTCAGAATTGTACTGTGCATCTCAAGATTTACTATCAGAGCTCACTATGAAACAGTCATTTCATATACTGCATTCTTCAGAAGAGATATGTACATTATACAATCAAAATGACTAGACTTACCTGTATTAAAGCAAAGTGGATTATCATGGGCATAGTGCAACAAAATATAGTATAAGCACCATACTTTGCACTATGCCCCATGCTATCGTGACGGCCATCACCAGCAATCACTATAGGCTTTCCTAAGTCTTTCAATTTCTGAATTATACCCTGCTGGTATCGTTTCCAGAATAAATAGATAGATGGGAAAAGCTTCTATAAAAAAAACCCAACTTTCCATATATTTGAAAATAGATAAAACATAAAAGTTATTGTCAGTATCAATGCATACAGTGTCCTACTGATAGGGTGTTGGATCGCATTGACTTTCTTTATTTTCCAATGAGTTGTAGAAACATGTCTTTCAACCAACCAGTGTGTGTATCTTTATTAAGCACTTATGAGTCTTATCCAATACCATAATAATTTTAGTCCAAATATGAAATTACAGTACTGGTACTTACTCGTTGATGCTCAAAGAAAGTACTCAGCTTGATTCTGGCAAGCCCCATGTGCTCAAAAATTTTCAGAGTTTTACTTGCAGAACCCCCTGCAACCAGTATGGCAAAACTTAGCAAGAAATTACCAGCAGGTATTTTTGACCCTGGCATAAAGGGCTGACTCCTCCAAGTATTTTCCTTCTTCGGACACTTTGGGTTGTTGCAAATTGTAACAACAGTAATCATAGTTCCACTTTCACAAGTTTCTACCAGGGGGTTTTCTGTTTTACAGGTAGGGCAAAATGTAAATAATACCAGAAGTTGCTTCCAAAATACAATGAACTTAGACTGTTCTCTCAGGTTTTCACTGTCACCATCCATTCTAAGATAAAATAAAACAAACTTGTTGTTGTTAACTCTTTGATTACTACATAGGGTTTCTCTGTGATTCATACTGAGCTAAATCCCCCCTTGCAGTGCAGTCCCACTAACACCCCCCAATTGACTTTCTTGCTATGAGACCATGTATAGGGGGGGGGGGGGATTCTCTGGAACAACACGGTAGTCTGATACCCAGTAGTCTATTACCTTGATAAAAAAAATAACAAGGTGGTGAACTGCATATACAGTTATACTGTTAATTTCAAGCATAAGCTCTATGATGAAGGGCTTTTGCTTGAAACGTCATCATTACTTATTCACAGAATTGACAGCTCACCACCTTTTTGTTATTTTATCTTGCATTTCAAACTGCCCATGCAGCACCAAAACTTTTTACATTATTTACCTTGAGTAGTTATTCATTCCTGGTTCATCTTCCTGATCTGATTCTACCTCAAAATTGTTTGCAGGCTCCCAATAATCAGGTTGGGTTTTTTCAGATGAAGCAGACATGGTTTCTTCCTCCTCAGAAATGCTCTGTTTGTCATCACAAAATTCTGAGACTGCAGACAATTTTTCAGTTTCACATCCAGCTGACTCTGTAATTTCTGGAGAATTGGGGCACTGGATCCCTGAAACAAAATATAAAAATTACTAATTATTAAAAGACAGTTTCATAAAATAAATGTTGGCTTATAAACGAAATAAGAATCGATGTACAAAAAAATTCAGAGGTTGGTATAAAGTTCAATGTTGCAAATTAATATTATAATATATATAAATAGATATGAACGACCATGAAATAGAAGTAAGCCAACTAAATTACAAACAAAAAAAAGAGCTGCAATACACACGTACTGTCTAATGAAAATGAGCCTGACACAATATAAAACAGAAATTTATTGATGATGAAAAGATTTTATACCTCGAGACAATTTTCTAACTTCATACTTTGAAAGTTTTGTTTTAACATCGATTAGTTTATTGTTTGTAATCCGCAGCATCTTTTCTAATTCAATACAGTCTCCACAAGCTTTATAAGTAGTCTGAATGCCAATACTTGCACAAAGGATTTCATTAGTCTATTAAAAATATGACAAAATGGCCACAAATATAAAGTTACAAAACAAATGCGGTTTGAAACTATAACCCACCGTGGCAAGTTTCGAAGAAATTTTTGTCTTTAAATAAAACTAACCTGCGTCGAGCTTTCTGATACGTTGCATCGTTCGTCTAGACACAGTCGAGGTTCTGATTCATCACACATCGGTGCGACGATTTGATCGATTGTATCCATTGTATCACTATCAGAGTGCTGCGAAAAATCCGCCGTCTCGCCTGCCAACAACTATCAAATATTATTTGACAAATACTGTATATTACACAAATATGCCAAGGACGATAACTGATCTTAAATTAATAAGAACACGTACCTTTCTTCGTTTATTTCTCTGAGTGCGGTCTGATGGCGGCTCCGGCTCTTGTGGAGTTTGGAACTTGGGTATGGCTACAACGCCAAAATCATCTTTCTTTAAACTTGGCGCTTTCTTTGGTTGTCCTGGTACATTGATAAAATTTTGTTCAAAGTCTTCTTTCTCAAAATGAGCGGAACATATCCTAGATGATTTGCTAGGCGAAAAATGTTTTCTTTTTCCCTGAACAAAAGCAATCCATTGTTTTCTTCTTCGTCTAACTTGTGCTCGGGAATCGTCTTCTGAGGGAAATTTATGGAGAGCAATCCCTTTTTCGATATTGGAAATGTTAGAGCAACCATATACAATGCACCGGTCAGGCATTTCCAATTTTAAAATATTTCAAAAAGTGTAGAAAATTAATATAATTACATCTCGAACACAAGGTTGAATAGTTGAACTTACAGCGACAGTAATTTTGGTGTCCCGACTGTGACGTAGCTCTATCAATTAGAGCCCAGGCCTAAGACAAACGGTCTAACTTTCAAAATGGCACGATTTGGGCTGATTTGGCCAACTTCGGAGCGTTGTTACTGAGCGGGAATTTAATATTTTTTGAGAAAACATTTTGGGAAACATTTTCTTTTAACCTAAGTTATTTAAATATGTAAAGACCCCACAGGCCATAGAGGCACTTTAAATAAGCAAACAGGTGATGTTCGACCACCGTAAAGCGCATCTCTTACTTCTAATGGGAGATGAGCGGCGTAAAAAATATTTTTCTCAACTATGGTTTTTTTTGTGACTTTACATTCTTCTCGAAAATCACACTCCCATTTTTCTACTACTTTATATCCGGCTTTTTCCATACTGTGTGTGAATTTTTTTGTACTCGCGTAAAGATGCGTGAATTTTGTATTATTTAAACGATTCGTTTCGTAGGGAAAATAACATTTCGGACAACCGTGAAAATAGCAACCGTGAAATTGATAGACGGTGTCGGCGTAAAAGCCGTCAACATGACGACCCAAAATTTGCTTTTCACCATTTCGCGAACATTTATACTCTAACATACCGTTTGCTTCTTCTGCATTTATTTTATCTAACCACATTAACGCTACAACACTTTGATTAGCGCGCCCTCTATAACCGCTAGCAGGTATAATACCGACACATTTGTCTCTTAAAAAATTCATGCGAAATACTTTTAACGTCAAACTCGCTATGGTAATACATTCTGTATCGTAAAAAGGAGTGATCCCCGAAGTTTCACGCATAAACGTAGCAAATTTAACACATCTTTTTCGTAAAATATCGACATCCGAGCTACAGTAATAATACATTTCTTCTTCAAATACATATGTTTTTTCTTTTTTTTTCAAATACCATTTTTCAAATTCAACTTTTGTTTTCTTCTCCATATTTTCAAGATCGAAATAATCACGCGTCACAATACACCCAACATAGGTTAAATCTGTAAATTTATACGGGTGAAAACCTTTCGTTAATTCCTCAAGCCCCATTGTTTGTGGAATTTTGGCCAATTTCATGTTTAAAAATGAATAGCTATCGAAAAAAGTTATTTTTTTATCAGGGATTTTCAACATCATTATTTTACAACCATTCATTATAGTGTCAGGGTAAATTTTTTTTTCATTAATGAGATATTGAAAAATAAAAATTGTATCAAAACGCCCCCCATTATGCGCTAACCAAACAGAATTTTCTTGCGCTAATAAAAACTCGCATAAATCCTCTACAGTATTATCTCCTTGAAAGATAAATTCACGTTTTCCACAGCAAGGTTGAATATTATCACTCGCAATGTAATTTTTACTTTTTTTAAACTCGATATTTTCACACTTACGACATACTTTTTGCACGACGCAATAATACGGTACCATTAATTTATTCACGTCAACGCGCGTTTCAAAATCAAAAAAAAATAAAGTAGGTTGTTCAACTTCTTTTTTTTTTTTCACGGTTTTCATATAACAAAAATGCGTTTTATCTCTATAGTCATTACAGTGGTGACAAAACTGTTTGTTACAGTCGTGCTTTTTTACATTCTTTGCAGAGAAAAAACGAAATCGAGGAACAATCTTATCACAAGTTTGACAAAAAAATAAGTAACTACACGGTGTTAATTTCCCGTGGTTAGGTTGTAGAGGGGGAAAAACACGATTTGTTAAATGAGCTAAAAAACATTTATTATTATAAAATAAAATATTACAATTAGAACACTCAATTTTGCAGTCGACGACGAGACGGCATTTAGCTTGTTCGTAGCAACGTTGACATGTCAAATGGTTATAACATATATGTGTATTTTTACGTTCGTGATGTGAGTAATAATTCATACATCTTACGCAAAATTTGCTCGGTGGTAACTTTGAAAACTTAACCATGCTTAAGACGACATCGTAATGTTTATTATTTAACCATAAACAAACAACGTCGTTGGTTAACTTAATTAAATTACCTTCTTCATCGCATCGTGAATCATACACTATGTCGTTATCAAATTGATCCGAATATACTACTAAATCAACACCCTGTTGTTTAAGAAAATTCTGATAAACACCATCGTAATGCTTTGACCCCACACAACATCCTTCAACTAGACCGCATTTGTCATAAATCTCACGAACCTCGTCAATACTGTACAGTGTGTCGAGAGCTGTGTGTGGGGATCTTTCGATCGCCACATACCGTGTGTCTTTTTTTTTTAACCACGACAAACTCACTAGTAAACTAACTGCAAAGCAACAATTTTTAATGATTTTATTTAACCCGTCACATACGATGGAAAAAACACCCATCCGTTGATCGCGACCGTATTTTTCCACATTTTTACCCCCACCACCCTCATCATCATCGCCACCCCCTCCACCGCCACTACCTAATTGTCGATATATGTTTTTTTTACCCAGTTGTTTGTTGTTTTTTTTATTTTTATTATACGTATGTGGAAAAGTTTGAATGACTACGTTTGATTCCCACCCGTCAGCGATCAACGTACGGTTGCTTTGCATCATTTTTTCAAAAATATTGAGTAAGAAATTGACGTTAAAATCTTTAAGTTGAAGAACAGCAGTTGAAAAATAAGATTTTGGTGCGTGTGAAAAAATAAAACGTACATAATCATTCTCTGAACTTGTAGACGCTCGAGCTACATTCAGTAAATAAGTAAACACTATACGTAACGATTGAATAAACGCGATAAAATTCATACCCGATTTTCGCGCAATCGAAACGTGTAGTGTTTTTTGAGAAAATTTAAATTTTTCATTATAACTAGACTCGATAGTATTAGTTTTAAAATCATCTTCTTCTTCTTCAACTCGTTTTCCATCTCCTTTTTTTTTACGTTTTTCTAGTAACTCCCTTAACTCACTCACATCTTCATTTGTAAATACATAGGGATTTTTCTCACTCATTTCTTTTTTTACTTCTAAAAAAAAAAGGAAATTTTCTTTTCTCTTTTTCTTCTTCTTCTTTTACTTCACTAGCGCCATCAACGCGTTCGATTACGACGTGTTCTGAATCACGTATATTTATACAATTAAAAGTGAAAAAAGGTTTATCTTTAGAACACATTTCACCCATATTTTTTAAAAAAAACTAAAAAAATAAAAAATAAAATAAAAAAAACAACAGGGTTTAGTTTTTTAGTTTAGTCTAGTCTTAACCTCGACTTCCAATGGATTACAATCAAATTCACATCGAAGTTTATTTAAAAAATAAAGAAAACGGGAATACTCACATCGGCTACGAAATTGTCGATAATGATGTTGGAATATTATTTTCTCCTTTTATCTTACAAGACTGTCTTAAAGAATTTCAAAATAACGAAGGAAAACAATTAATATTTATTTCAAGTTTTGAATTAACGCAACGACTTAATGATATGCAACAAATAATATTTGACATACCTTCAGATATATTGTATAAAATAAGATGTTTAATAAATTTTATCGCAAAGAGAGAGAAAATAGAAAATAACCAGGATCTCTACATAGGTATAAGAACAATATTCTAAAAATAAATAATCAAAATAAAAAAATGGTTAAACAACCGGTAAATAGAGGTGGTCGGATAATGAGTTTAAACTCACAAAATGTACGTGCTGTTTTACAATGTCGAAGCCTCACGTTAAAAAGAAAACGATGTCGAAAAAGAACAGCGCACACACACAAATGTTGGATTCATTTAGCAAAACAAGATAACTTACGTGTTAAAAAATCACGAATTCCAAATGCGGGTAAAGGTTTGTACAGTTGGGAGAAACCTTTTAAACGCAATACTAACGTCGCTACGTATACAGGTGAAAGAACTACGGTAAAAGATATGGATCGAAAATACGGTAGTAAAACAATCGCTCAATATAGCTTGTGCGATGGTCCCCGCCACTGCGTCGACGCATATAAGCCAACCGACGGTGCACCTCGATTTTGTAATGATGCAAAAGGATCGCGATATAAAAATAACGCTTGTTTTACAGGAACAACAAAATACAATAATCGATTTAAATTACAAACAACAGCGGGTATAAAACCCCATCAGGAAATTTTTGCCGATTATGGTGATGAGTATTGGCCACGTGGATACTTCAAAAAAACGAAAACATGAGCAGAAACCGGGGTTTTCGAGGAAGGTGGTGGTAAAAAAATTCAAAAAGTAATGAAAATTATGAAAGATTTTGAATCCAGCAAAAACAAAATTATAAGAAAAATAAAGAACGGCACGATGAAAGTGAAAAATTTAAAAAAAAAACAATTTGGTGGTCTGGTGCAACCGGATGTAGACACATTTCAGCAATTTGGTGGGAGAATGGCGCCAAAAAAATATTATTTAAAATAATTTTTTAAAAAAATTCAAAAATAAAAAATTATAAAAAAGGAAAAACGCGTAGTCTTATATTTTATATTTATTTATTTATTTATTTTTTAAAAAAAATTATCGGAATAAATTACACGTGTTTCGTACATTACGTAAGGTAAATTCCCTACCCCATATTTCACACCTTTTTTTGTTTTAATGTTTTCTGTAAAATTAATATGCTGAAGTAAAATTAAATCGTCGTCTCGGGATAAATCATATTTCAAATTATCCAATTTAACTGAGCTTGAAAACATAGGTAAACTAAAATACTCGTTTTTTGAACTTCGAGGAATTATTTGATCCGATGTTATATGATGAGCAACATAAGGAGTAGTTACTTTAAACAATGCTTTTTCTACTTGAAGTATCGTGAAGAAAATAGCATTTTCTTCTTCTTGACCCATTACATTTTTAGATATTTTTATTTCGATAGAATTAATAATTTTTCTTTTTTCCCACTCATTTACATCGGGTGTGTGCGTTAATGAAAATGGATAGGCATTTTGATGAGTTGCTCCTGAATTTATAGTTGTGAAAGTAATGATTCTCGTTTTCTCATTAACATAAGGTTCGATAATAGCGCCATGACGTGCGGTTTGTTCTCGAAAATGATATTTACCATCGGTGCGTTTCACGGGGTTTTTTCCATACTCGTCTGCTGAATGAAACCAAAAACGCGGATTTTTGATAATAATTTTTTTATCACCCATAATAATACAAAAATTTATCTCTTTTTTTTATATCGTGTGTTAACTCGGCAACCTTTGCCGCGAAAAGCCTAACCTCATATAAAGAACAATGAACATCATGTCTCTCATGTTCCTTGCAAATTTTTATATTTTTTAAAAAATATTTAACTAATTTTTCATATTTTTCTACACCAAAATGTTCTAAATTTACACATTCCACCCCCATTAACGCACATAAATCAGATTCAATTTTACCCCCTTTATAACCGAATAAAATCTCAGATTTACCACTAAATTTTTCTTTAAATTCATCTAAAAATTCTGCTTGACTGTAATATCGTGGGTTTTTTCGATAATTATATAATTTTAATCCGTGAATCTGAAATTGGCGATGAACAGTGCGTTTATCTTGTTTAGTCATTTTCTCGTAATCTTGTTGAACATCTTCGATAAAACAATGAAACATTTCATATTTTCCACTATCCATAGAAATCAGCGAAACTTCACGAAAATAAATTAACGAATTAATACGATAACATTCACAATCCATAATATGCGTAACATTTTTTAATATCTCTTCTCCTTTTACACCAAATAAATCTGTATGATCTACAATTTTGTTAAACTCATTGTCGTAACACGAATACATTTTACAACATAATGATTTAAAAACTTACATGTTCATCAATTTATCTTTAAAGTAATAATAATTGTCTTCACGTAATTTATGCATATGCACGTCACATTTTATCATTTTTGATATATTACTAGTAAGCACTATATCGTACAAAGGCGCAGACTGTTTCACATCGGCGTGAAAATTATCACGTAGTTCATTACGGTTCATTTCTTTCATAGCGGATTTGAGAAACAGTTCGACTTTTTCTTCCTGTGTAATGACACAACCACAGGCGTCAAAATACATCTTGTTAATAGTCTTGTTTAACAACTCCAAATAACGTCGTTCAAACACCGCTATCTCATGTCTCTGTGGTTCTGCTGCTGCTACTACTGCTGGCGATGATGATGGCGATAATGTCGATGATTCTCCTTCTTCTTCTTCTTCATAATTCTTTTGAATTCTTTTAACCTCCCAGTCAGCTACGGCTTTATCAAAATCTGCTGTACATATGAACGTACGTTTCATTGTATGTCTGCAAATTGCAAACCCCAACGTTGTTTCCTTTTTATACAATTACATCGTGAACACGTCACACGTCTAGCAACCACTAATGGTGAAATTCTTCTGCATAAATCACAATACATAATATTCACATCACATTTTCTACACGTAAAATAACATCGTTCAAACGTCACTGTTTGTTGACGACATATTATGCAAAATACCATTTGAAATTTCCTGAAGTATCACTTGATAATTATTCCAATTCAATAATTCATCGTCTTTTTTTCCTTTTAAAGCGTACGCCGTGATAGCTTGCTGTACGCTGTGATAACTAAGCACGTATTTTTTGGTTTGCTCTTTTAAATCACGCATTTTTTGTAAAATTTCAGTACGTTCTTCCTCGTCACTCTTAGGTTTTTTCTCCTCACTACTATTCATAACGACGGGGTTCTGTTGTTGTTCTAAAAATTCAGACGAGTTTTTATAATAAATTCACCAATTATAATTTCTAATTTATTTTTTTAAAAGAACAAAAAAAATCAAAAAAAATGTAGGTGTCTTCCTTTAAAAACGAAAAAAAGTCTACCAACCTTAGAAATAAAAAAATTCACGATGAGTAAACGTTCAGCAACAAAAAAAGACAGGAAACGCAAGCGTGTTGAAGAAAATGAAACAGAAAAACGCACGCGTGTTGAAGAAGAAGAAAAAGAATTAACTAACGCTGATTTATTTGATTTATTAAAAATGGTGCTGATGCATACGTGTTTTCGTTTCTTTCCCAACCGAGAAATCGGGTTGTTGTACTGGTTGATGGGGTTAATGGATATCTACGAGGGTGGCTACATAAGACTAATTCCACGACGAAAACAGCCGGAGCGGAAGCCTACACGTGCTTGGTGTATACCCCTCCACTATTGGAGATACTATGGTGGGAATGTATTACCTGGTGCTGGAAAATTACGTCACGTCATTGCAAGAAATGAAGATTATTATATGACAATTCCCTATATGTATAAACAAGGTGAAAATTGGTGTGTTATAAATGAAGGACGTCAAATAGTGTTAGTAAAAGACAAACGATTTATTTATTCATTTTTTCCTAAAAGAGGGTGTCATATATATAATTCTTTTTTATTTCCTATATTACCCGTGGATTTTGAACAATGGCATAGTGAAATTTATCACCGTGTAGCTCTTTTAAATAACAATCGCATGCATGTGCCTTACTCTTTCTATATATATCGTCAATGTTGGAACAAGAAATCGTACACTACATTACACGCCGTATTTACATATATATATAAAAAGTACGGTGATGAAGGTGTGAGTATAGCAGTCTATATGTATTGTAAATCACCAAATTTTTTCCACCAAGCGCTTAAATGCAAAGACGGTGAGATAAGTGTAAAATTTTTGCTAAATATAGCCTGTTGCTTTATTTGTTTTTGTGAAAAGCACAATCCTCGCGGAATGATTCAAAAAAAATCACATACTTACAATGTTTTTGATATTATTTCAGAAGAAGAAGATGTTGATATTTTAGGAGAAGAGAGAGAGAAAAATCATGAAATGTGTTTATTTGAACATTGTGAGGAAAAAAATTCATCACATGTAGACACGCGTGAATTTGAAATGTTTGATTATGACACTGTGTCAAAAAAATCAATAAAAAAAATAAAACAAAACTTAACATATCTTTCAGAACCAGCTATCACGTTAACTAGTCTTGAACCAGCTGCATATATACTCACCCAACAACATACAAACGAGCACACGATACGTATCGTATACGCTGACGGTTTCAATAACGACATAATAAGTTTTATTCGTAAATTCTTTAAATCTATATATCGTTCGAGTAATTTTATAAATTATTTACATAAATTTCTCTAATATATCTTTCAAATTAAACAACATAGACAAATGTGATTTTCTATCTTCAAAAACACGTTGGCCTTTTTTACATTGCAATATTTCTAGTTGCTCACATAACATTTTATGTTGTTTAAAAGACTTTACTCCACACGTCAAATTATTTCTCAATATAGCGTGTAAAGCTTTTCCCACACGTCCATTACCATCACCAAACGGATGTATATATTCGAATATATAATATATTCGTGTAGGTATCAAATTCAACACGTCATCATCACTGTCAACTTTAATTCTACAATAATGTTCATCTAATAATTCCATGTATAATTCTATATACTCAGGCGCTGGAGGTGTATGATTACTACCACAATATCTGTAATTTCTGGAATATTCACCCTCGTTGTAATTTTTCATACTACGCTTATGTAAATAAACGCATATTTCACTTATTTGCATTTGTTCTCGTTTTGATTTTTTTAATCGGTAAAAATCACTCAATCCTCGTGCATATTTTGCACACTTGTAAAAAAAAAATATATCCTCTTCGTCTTCTTCCATGAGTACAACATAATAGGAAAATATTTTAATTCTTAAATGATGTTCCCAATTCATTTCGTCGATAGACCCCAAAAAGCGGTGTCAAAATACACGCTGGCGCAGCAATCTTTAAGATGTTGACACGTGATTCTTGTAATATCTCTAATAAAAAAATCCTGGTTTTCCACGCCTTCAAAAAACACGATTACCAACGAATAATACGCAATAATATCCCCAATAGTATAACGCTGAATCGCTTCATAAATATCCTGAAATTGATGTTTCGAAATTTGAGCAGATATATTTTTAAATAGGCGTGATTGGTCAAAAATGCATTCTTTAATTTTTCCCTCAAATATCCTCCCGCGCGTAAGAACACCAGCTTTATTCACCTCCTCTAATATAATATCCATTTAAAAAAAAATATAACGCAAATACGTTTTATACCCTTTTTATTTACACACAACACATTTAAAATTCCAAACAAATTAAAAATTCCAAACATTAAATTACAATTCTAACACCCTACACCCTCATAAAAATCCGATTTTAAAAAATTACACCATTAATTTTTACTTTTTTTTACCAGTTTTATCTGGTAATACATATCGCGCTGCAATCAGCTCTAGCGTTGCTAACTTATCTTTCAACTTAACTAATTTTGTGATTTTTTTTTGTTTATCATTGTAAATATATTTCAATTCTCTAAATTTGTTCTCAGCCGTCACTAATATGTCTCTATCGTACCTATTTAATATACCATACGTATCTACAAGCATTTCCTTTTTTTAAAAAATAAGTGTGCGTCTATAATTTCTCTTATCTACATGTTCTTCTAACCTCGCCTGTTGTTCCACTTCGTTGAATGCATATTTCAGAATGTCAATATTTTTCCCTTGGGGTCTAACCGCCGCTGTTTGTGTCTGTCGAGAACCCTCTTCTGGTGTAAATATATAATCAAGTAACTCCTCATTAACACCACCGTCTTCTTCTTCTTTATTTCCTTCTGCTTCTCCTTCGTCTATTATAGATTCCATAAATGGAGTCGGTGCACAATCAGATAGAGGCGATAACGTGGGAAAACTCGGTGTAGCGGTCATCTGAGTGTAAATGTCGCTCATCGATACCATAATAGGAGGATGCTGAGTGTCAGTCCAGTTTTCTCGTTGATTTTCTCGTTGATTTTTCTCAATCGCAGCACGGCGTTCCTTTTCTAGCCTCTCGACCTGTTGTTGTCTTCGTTTATCTGTTGCTGCGGTTGTAATTGCTGTTGACCGTTGCTGCTGTTGCTGCTCTTTGGCTAATCGTTCGTTATTCAGTCTCATCACCTCATTTATGTCGATCTTATTTTCACTAACGAATTTGTAGAATTGTTCCATCTTTATCGAACGTCTTCGAAAAAATGTCAAATCTATTTTTTTCCACATTATATATAGTGCATATTTTTAAACTAATTAATTTTTTCATCCAATAAGACGCGTAATTTTCTTTTTTGCAATTCAACACATGAAAGAAAGAATATTTAATTTCCCGATACATAGTAGAATATTTAATTTACAGATTCTAACCGGATGTTAAAAACCCACTTGAAAAATTAACATAGAACCCTTGAAATAAAATGTTGACTTAAATGAAGTGTTTTATTTTTGTATGGGTGAAACTTTGTGGAGGAAATGATGAATGAGATAAAAGAAGAAGAAGAAACTGGTACAGATACATTGTTATACTTGAATCAACAATTAAAGAAAAAAGGTTATAACATCGGTTATACTAACGAAAGTATATTACGCGCCATTCAACCTGTTGCTAAGCGATTATGGTGTATATCAACATTAGCGGATGATGTAGAAGAATGCTTTGCAAATAACTGTCAATGATTCCCAGATGTATTTGGTTTAACCGTGGATAATTGCGAAAGGGGTGTATGTTGCGTCTTCCCAGCCTGCCTACAACACGCTCTATCAAGAGAGACACTGAAATTAAAAGAATATGCTTTATTAACACGTATACCCAAACATTTTTTACTCAGAGATCTAGAAAGTCTACCGACAGTGGAATACGCACGTATAAAAAAACTTTCAGATCAATTTGACAAATTAACAACATTAGACAATATTAATCAACTTTGTTCAAAAAATTAAAATAGAGTTCATTAAACGAGTTTTAAATGTTTTTTTGTCTTTCTTCTTCATCTTTAATGCTGTAGTAGGCTATGGGTTGTCTTTCTTTTTCTCTTCACATCTTGTAACTATCGATATCTTCTTCTCTTCAATCTGCTTCTTCTCACCACCATCTGTCAGTGTACTCGATATTTGCTTCTGCTTCTTCTCTTCATCTGTCACCGTAGGTGTAGGATACAAATAATAAACGCGTTGACCACTGTTCTCGCAATAACAACACTCTTGTTTCACATCGTCAGCGTCAGTATCAGCAACGGTAACTAATATAAGAAAACAAAATATACCCAGATAAAAATTCATCTTCAAAAATCAGTTGAATTATGTCAAATCAAGTCGCCTGTCAAATTTTATATAGATTATTTTTTAAATTTATTCATAAAAATACATAAAAAAAATCAATTTCATCCACACATACGCACACATTTGCACGTAATAACTGAAAAAAGCACGTTTTTGCTTAAATCACTCACAATTCGTGCTGATAGGAATCTCTCGCCATTCCTGAGTGATTAAGCGAGTCATAAAATGGAGCTGACGTTCAGCATTCATCTCATCTCTCATCTCATTTTTAATTAATTCCAACGAGGTTGAACATCGATAGCCACTCACGTCAATCAAATTTTTTCGTTCAGCATTCATCATTTTTAATTAATTCCAATTCCCACTCAATACGTCAATTAAATTTTTTTCCGGTTTCGAACCATTAATAACAAAAGGGTCGCAGCCAGAATCGATAATGAAATGTTTTCCCAGAACCAATTTTCCCAGAACCAATTAAGAATTCAAAAACAAAAGAAATACGAAATTTTCCGTTTTCTTACCCAGAATCGATAATATGGTGTTTTCCCAGAATCAATTAAGAATTCAAAACAAAAGGAATACGAAATTTTCCGTTTTCTTACCCAGAATCGATAATATGATGTTTTCCCAGAATCAATTAAGATTCAAAACAAAAGGAATACGAAATTTTCCGTTTTTCTTACCCAGAATCGAAAGGAATACGAAATTTCCCGTTTTTCTTACCCAGAATCGTTTTTCCCAGAACCAATCAGAAATTCAAAACAAATTTCATATTAAGATGTAAAAAATCGTTCTGAGTTTCACTGAACCCAGTTTGACGGTGAGAGTAACGCTACAGGTTTTAAAAGAAATTTGACGCTGAAACCAGTTTTGACGGTGAGTAACATTAAAATTGTATGTTGTATGTATGTATGTATGTTGTATACAACTTTTTTTGTTATCCACACAGGTACATAAGAAAATTTGATGAATTGAGCTAGCTGAAAATTCAACGCCGTATTTGCATCTTGATAACGCAATGATGGAGGAAAGATCTCGTTAATAACTAACGAGTCTTTCTTCTATCATCACGTTTAAAAAGACAATGAACGAACGAACAAAAGACAAACAGAAACTATGTTTCTCTCTTGTACTGGTTCGGCAAAGAAAGAACTTTATGTCGTTTCTTTGCCTACCCAGACGCATGAAGAAACATGACAAGACAAGGCAAGACAAGACAAGACAAAGCTTTTCTTTTTCTTTGGGCTACCAGTACGTATAAAAATCACAATTATTTTTGTACTGTGGTGCCTAAAGAAAAAAATTAAATGGATAAGAAGTCAAACAGAATTTATTATCTCATTACAAGTATGAACGGATATATACTTGTCATATATTCTTTTGTTCTTGTAAGTGAGATATACGTTCGCCGCCATGAAATGCTGTTACAGATAGCCTCTCTCTCTCAATTATTTCTCTCTCAAGAAGACGTATCAACATGGTAATACGATAGTCTTGAACGTCTTGGACACGTGATGATAAAAGAAATTCTTGTCTAGCTAGAATCTCTTCTTTCATCACGGTTTCTAAAGACGTTGACAAAGCTTTCTCTCTAAGAAATCAAAGAAAAACTGATAAGATTCAAACAAACGAAGACAAATCTTTTTTTTTTCTTAGGGTAACCCAACACACACAAATCACAGATAATTTATGCGTGTTGAGTTGCTTCAAGAACTGAGAAGAAACATCGCTTAGCAAAACAACACCAATATTTGCGATATTCAATATATCAGAGAGAAACGTGAAGAATGGAAATAAAGCTAATTGTTAATTTTGTTCCCACTCTTTACGATTCTCTCTAGTTATACTTGACTATAGTATTCATATTTATTCTTGGCGAAGGAGACTACCACCACCATGAAATGCTGTTACAGATGTTATAATCAAATTCAAAACCATGAAAAAAAAGAAGAAACGGAATGAATGGGCGAATTTATTATATCCTTTACAAGTATAAATGGATAGTTATACTTGACTATAGTATTCATTTATTCTTGGCGAGGAGATATTATACGTCGTCGGCACCATGAAATGCTGTTACAGATGTGATAATCAAATTCAAAATGTAAATCACATTTACTATACATGTCACGAATGCGAAGTTTATGAAGTATTTTGTGATTTTTGTCGAAGAAATTATCCTAAAGCTGTCGTGTGTAAAATATACCACAGATGCGATTGTGAAAATAGACAAGAACGTTGGCGTAAAAGATATATATTTAATTGAAAATGTCCTTGGAAATTATTAAATAAAATATTCTAATAAAACTTTAGAAAATGGTTTTCATAGCTTAATTAGAAATCATCGAAATTGCAGAAAGAACCCTGGATTTTAACCAATGTTGTCAACAAGAAGACGGAGTAACCGTAAAGTCTATTTTTTACGATTTCTTTAGTCTTCTCTTTGATTACAATTGATTTAACCTAACATTGTACGGCATTTCTCTTTCTGCTATTATTTTAATTAGTAGCAAAACGAGAAATGCTTTACAATTAAACAGTTTTTTCTCAGAGGATTCAGTCTTTTTTATACATGGAGAGCTTCATTTACATACCGGGAAAAACAAGGAAGACAAAGCTTTCTCTTGGCGAACCAGTGCACAAAAAATCACAATTATTTCTGTGCTCTGGGTCTCCTCAAGAAAAACTTTAAAACTGATGGAGAAGAAGTCAAAGAAAGAAAGAAAAGAAAGACTGTTGGATAGACTTCCCCAGATGTGAATAAAATTCTAAACGTTTTTTATCTACCTCTGGGTTAGCCTCTTCGCTCAGTTATCTCTCTCCAAGAACAACAAGAAGAAGGAAGGAATCAGAAGAAACAAGATGTCACTTAGCAAAACAACAGCAATAATAGCACGCGACATATCAATAAATGTCACGGGGTATTGTTGTGTTTGTATTGTTATGGTTGTAAAAATAACAAGAAATCAGAAGAAACAAAAAACAAAAGATTTTTTACAAGATGGAAGATTACAATAAATATTTTAGATAAAGCTTTAAAATAAGACGGACACCATTTACTGATTTCCGTCTTTGGTAAAGCTTCATTTACATATATTATTCACACGTCTAAAATTTCACAATCAGTCAAGAAATCAAAAGAAACAAAAAAAAAAGATTTTTTAAAATGGATAGAAGATGTTTTAGATAAAGCTTTAGAATAAGATGGGTGTCATTTACTGATTCCCGTCTTTTTGTAGAGCTTCATTTACATTTCGGTAAAAAATATTACTAATAATCACACGTCTAAGATTTCACAATCACTTCAGCCTGACTAGCAAGAGCGATACATCCGGTGTAGTGCTGCTCCTGGCTGCTCCTACTACTACTACTACCCACTACTACTACTAACACATACAAGCGCACACAACACACGCACGCAGAACAATAAACCACATACCCACACACACCACACACACCACCACCACCTCCCAACCCCCACCCCCACACCCCACCCACCCCAAAAAACCCACCCCATACCCCCCTAAAAAAATTATATGCTAATGAAGAGAGCCAACAACCACTCTCGATCTCCCCCCGGCCAAAATTATGCTAATTTTATATCAGCTCAACGCTGATTGGCTAATGAAAAAAATACTGCAATCTGATTGGTTAATAACTAGTGCCAGACCCCAACACATTAAAAAAAATATTCTCTTCTCTACCACTACTAGCACACACAAAAGTTAACATTATTTACAAACACACAAAGTTAAAATCCATAAGGTAAAGTATCAAAGGTATCTACAATTACACGCTTACTATATACAATTCTATAATCCTTGCTTTCACCCCTAGTCACCACATTCTTTTCTTTTCTATCACGCACAATCTTAAAAGGAATATTTACAGAAACTGGATCTACTACATCACACACAACATCCAAGTACACCATATCGCACATTACGTTAAAATTAACCTTTTGTAGAGTTCTATAATTAAGAGTGATTCCTCTCACTTTACATACGGTTTTGCCGGTGTTCGTCTCGTACGCGTAGTTTTTTGGCCCGGCGGACACAAAGGTCGTAATATGATTGCCATCTAGCTCGTCAGTCAGCTCTCCTAGGTAGGAACTGGTGGGTGGTTCCCAGTCTCCTTCCTTTGACACATAGATCACCGAGTCTGTATCAAAATACAAGACTCGGCGGTCGAGTTGCTCGAGGACACCATAGAGCTTGAGACGGGCGCGAGCAGTGGTAAAGGCTGCGATGACGACGTTGGTCTTCTCGCTGGTCATGACGAAATCGTCTGTGAGCTCGTAATGTACCTCAATCAGTTCGTCGTTGATGAAGTTTGCATCGGTGACGTTGACTTTGTCGCACGAGAGCAAATCAAAGTATACGGATGGATCCGAGACGACCTTAGTCATGCTGGACCGCTGTCCGAATTTACCTAGTAATATAAAAAGAAAAAAGAAAAACATCCTGTATGTTGTAAACAAATACATTACGTCTCCCCCAGGCACCCCACTCACTCCTCCATTCACATTTAATCCAATATATTTTGTTATACTTACCCCAAAAAGAATTCAACATCAGCTTTGCCAGCGCCCTCAGAGCAGGATTCTTAACAATCTGATTCGGATCCAGCTGAATCCCTTCGTTAGCAGCGTAGTTGGCTATGTACTGTGCCTTCTTCTCGTCCGTGTCACAATCTACTGGAAAACCACTGGCCTCTTGCTTAATCTTGAGGAAGGTGTCCACATAGTCTTTGAAAAGACCACCTGTATGTTCAGGAAAGTGACAAACCTCATCGATCTTGACCAAACGGTACCCCATCTCCAAAGCTTTCTGCAGCTCGAGAGTGACCCAGGTTACCATGTAGAGCTCTGTCGACGTCGAAGTGGTCACAGGGCTCTCTTGTTGGAGATTGTCCGCACAACAACGACACAGTGGAAACATCAACTTGCCTTGAGTACGGTATGGCAGAACGGGATGGTAGAGGCCACGAGGAGGAAGAACGGAACATTTCACCAGACCAAAGTACTCGCTGATCGGTCTAAAGTTCTCTGTGATGATTTCTGGATGACCAATGGGATACTCGCCGTATTTATTGCACCACGGGTAGAGGTTACAGAAGTCGACGTAGTGGACCTTCTCGTCGGGTTGAGCTTCATAGAAGAGACGCGTCGCGTTCGTCCTACCGCCAAAGAAACTTTCTCTCAGTTGTAGGGGCTCGGAGATCTCGAAGCGTTCAAAGAAGGTTTTCATCTCAGGATCTGTTTCGAGTTGGCGGCCTATGTCGCAAGTCCAAATTTCCATGACGTTATATCCAGCGTCTTTCAGGAACTGAACTTTTTCCAGGGTTCTTGTCGAAGGTCGTGCATCGTTAGCTGGTTAACAGGGTTGACTGTATCTCTGGCATAACATTTTGTACATCCATGCCACAGGCAGCCCTGTATCTCCCATACGGTGTTCGTTTCGGCGTTGAAACCATCGACGAGGTACTTTCCGATACGCTGTTCACCATGGTTACGGGCGTGATGGATGACGATGTCGTCTCGAAGGGCAATCCAGGTCAATCAATATCTTGAGCGCAATGATCGATTGTTTATGCTCTGGTCTGTAGCCTTGAGGTGGAATGATGGCGATGGAGTTCTCACGCAGGAACGTTTTACGGAAAACAAGATTACACGCAGAAGCGATAGTGAGACATTGGGCAAAGGGATCTACATCAGTTACACCATGGAAAAGTTCGCGGAACTCGAGACAACAACGTCGTAAAATGTCAACATCCGATTGGCAATAGCTCAGGATTTCGGCTTGGAAGTCAAAGACATAGTTTTGGCTGACCAGATCGTTGTACCATACGTGAAATTTCTCGCGATCACTGGGGCTCATACCGTCAGGGTCGTAGAACTTGGCGTCAGGTAGTGGTCCAACGTAGCTCTGGTTCTCAGCACGATTGAAAAAGTGGGGAAAGTAGCCTTTTTCCAGCTCAGTGAGACCGAAAGTCTTGGGGAAATCAGCCAGAGGCATAGGGATGAAACACAGCGAGTCGATGAACTTAATTTTCAATTCTGGCACGAAGAGAGAAAGGATCTTGGCACCGCGAGTGATGACTTCAGGAGTTATGCCATTCTTGTAAAGGTATTGCAAGATAAAGTATCCATCGTATGCCTGGAAATTGTGCGCGATGAATGGGGTATTAGCGTTCTCAATCTGAAAGAGCCAGTTGCAGAACTCGTCTTTGATGTTGGGACCAGAAAACACGAACTCATCACCGCTTTCGTTTTGGACTACACAGAGGTTCGGCACATGTTGACCATCGTCCTGCGTACACTCAAAATCGAAAAACATCAAGTTTTGCTCTCGTTCGGTGCTGTCGTTGACGTCATTAGAGAGCTTAAGCATATTAGGCGTTTTTGAGACACGGACGGTGACCGGAAGAGCAGGAATACAATACAGAACTACTGAACCGCGTATTCTTTCAAAAGACTTTTTTACCCAAAACAAAGGCTACGAATAATCACATATCTAGGCTGTTAACTCATAAGCATAAATTTCATCTTTTTATAAAAATACAGATCCTTTATTTTATATTGTAATGTAAAAAAATTATCCCCCTCAAAATACAAGTGTCAGTCTACTTTAAAAGCATGTCTCATTGTTGTAAAACAACGATGACAGGCCTCAACGTTCTAGAAGTTCCCGTCGTCTCAAGAACGTTAAAATGCTCTCAATGGCGTCTTCTGTAGAACGACGACGGCGTTCTCTTTGCTCTTGGAATTTTAAATTGCTCATTATCATTGTTTTGAATGCAAAATGCTATTGAATTCAATCGCCGTCCGTGGCTCTAAAACGCCTGTATGCTTAAGCTCTCTATTGTCCACCGCGACATCGTCATCAAGGAACTCGTTACTGGTGCTTTCTCGGGCAGCTCGTGGTTTTCTTGTTTTGATCGGTTGGATGTAACATTGATGGTTTTCTGGTTTGACGTACTTCTGGAAAACGGTACAACGCACTAAGCCACAGTGATGGTCATTGATACTGGCTCGGGTAACGACACGTTGACATTCCTGGCACTTGGTGAGCGAAGAACAGAGAGGTTTTTGTTGTCCAACGGATGCCTTGTGGTGGGAAAAGCATTCGTCGCTTTAAAAAACCGGTGCCAGTCTTGGCAATATCTCCACGCGACAAGAGGACAGTTCTGTATATGACACAACTTGCAAAGGTCTCCACACGGGTGGCTGGTGATCTTGTCATAACCTTTCTTACATTTATGACAATACTGCTTTCGAGCAAGGAAGGCTGGCATGCTGGTAATCCCGTCGTAGTGGTTATCGTGGTCGTAAAGGTAAAGGTGTTTCTCAGCTGCGGGACCGGAATAAATTCGAGCATTCAAATGTTCCTTGGAAACGACGTTGAGCTGGTATCCAGGGAGGACAGCCTGGAACTTCTGGATCTCTGGGATCCCACAGGGACCCAAGGGGACACCAGCATCTTCATAGAGATCGTGAGCCAAACGACCTTGATTAGGTCTGTGATGATCCACGATATTTTTGTACGCTGGATCTTTATCGAATTTCGCCTTAGCAACAATGGCGCGGGCACAACAAAGTTCATCTTTAATTTGGATGAAACACCGTTTCTTGTTCAGATAACTCTGTAGGTTTACCACGTCGCGCCGTTTCCTTGCACCACCGGTGAGGCATTTCGACGTGGACTACGTTGACGTTGACGGTTTCATCCAACGTAAACTGTGTATTGGACTGGACAACACGTTCGACTGCGGCCATGAATTTCTCGGGGGTCAGACGGTCTCGTTGGAGGAAAGGCAAGGAAATAGGTCGATCTAACTGGTGGGAATTCATGCTCAAACGGACTTGATCATGAGGAGACATATCGGTGGTTAACCGATTAAATAAGTGCTTAAAAGCACTGTTCAACACAGAAACAACGTTTGAAACCCCATGAACATTTAAATCACGAAACTGAACATTGTAATCGGTACCTGTGCTCTTGAATTTCTTTACTTTGACTTGTTTGGCCGATTTGATGGTAAAGTAATTTTAGAAATTTATTATTAATAAATTTAGGTTAATGTTAGGGAGTAAGAGATAATACGTATCTCCTACCTCAAGCGATCATTAAGTGTAAGTTCCTGTGCGGTGTGTACAGGGTCAGATGCAAATGCCAGATAAATAAAGTGCAAAAAAATACGCGGCCAAAAAGATAAAGCCCAACCCAAACCTTTATCTAAAGATTCCTCCTTATCAAAACAAAATTCCTCCTTGACTGTCCACGTCGTCGTTAACCATCACACAGTTCATCGTCTGACTTGGTCCACCAGCTTAATGAAATCCAATCGCCTGTCCTCGACCAACTGCCATACCTTCATTTTCGAGCAAACCATTATAACTGAAGGCTCTGATATGCAACCACAAGGCCCGCAAGTATTTGTGAGTATGCTCCTTGCTTTCCCGTCCGTAGAATATATACTTGTGTCTTTACAACGCTTGACTTTTGGGATTTCCTTCCTTATATTAGATAACTTATTATTAATACGGTCAAATGACTCGACACGGTTAATATTTGTCGACAGCCCCTCCAGTCTCGGTCAGCCGACGATAAATATCTAGGCTGGATAAATATGATGATACAAAAGAAAGAAAGGAATCTGACACTAAACACTTAAACGCAAGATCGCCCAAACATAATCTGTTTCTAAAAATATCCAGGGCCCGGTTGTTCAAAGGCCGGTTAGCACTAACTTTAACTCGTTATGCTACGGCTACCACGATACCTTATACATACCCCGAAACCCGACGAAGGAATATCACTAAGACGATCGAAAGTCCTGCTAACGGAAATTATCGAAAAGCACTCTGAAACGCAAGGACACATTCTTACAATCAACAAAAAATAAAATTATAGACTAGTCGCTTCAGTTAACGATAAGAAACGTACAAAATGTAGCTTGATGTCTGTTGTTTGACAAAGAATTCGGCATTCAAGACATGATACGGAGCGGCACAGTGCCACTTCAAATTTTAATGAAATTTCCCTGTGCGCGCCATATAATACTTTTACCTTGGCGATCGATGACATAAAAGATCATTTAGAATATGTTCCGGCCCACGCATATTGGAGTTCCTATTTGATCACTGAGAGTGCAATATGTTAACAGACATGGCCCAAGCAGACACGGTTCTAGCGCTGGTATATTGTGGCCTGTTATGGAAACCTATCTTTCTTCCAAGTTAATATTTCATTTTAGCCTATAGTTATTGCAGGGTCCCAGCCTATTAGTTTCTGTCCAATTCTGTTCCAACCTCTTACGATCTGTGATTGCACAACCCTTCCCGTTGTTTCTTTGCGTGTTTCTTCTTGTGTTTTGTTCTGCTTTGCTTGTCCCTTTTTCTTGTTGTTCTACCAATATTAGATGACAGTTTTGGCAAACCACAGACCTCCAAACCACCAAAAGCCAAGACGGAAGGCACGTTGCCACGGCGATATGACTCCTTATTGGTCTACATCCTGACTGGTTCAATTATCCAGCTTCCCATACTTCAACATGCAGAGATTACAAGTCCCGAACATAACCGCAATTGACGCAAAACATGCACGGCGTTTTTGTTGGTTTTTTTTCTCAGTTCCGCAATAGCCTATTCTATTTTGTCCAACATCGTTGAATGTTGATCCCATTCCGACTTCGATCGTCACCCCTAGACAGTACTCAACAAACCATGTGTAAAAAAAAAAATATATAAAAAAATTACAAATCCAATAATAACGACCTAGAACCAATTTCCTACGTGATATATACCTATAGCTTGGCGTTGTTTCGTAAGATGCTGACACTCGGCACAAAATTTGTAACATAACTGCTTTGTGGAGAAGCTGCTGGTTTCGTCTTGGCTCCACCGAACTTTTTCCTGTCACTGGCTTTTCCCACAGGGTTTTTACCAGCGTCAGGTTTTTTCTGGCCTCCCTGACATTCCAGCATGTAAGCTTTGAGTGTCGGTATTTGCCTAACAACACACATGTTTTTCCCAAGCCTCGTCTCACACTTAGGTAGTACAACTAGCGTCAACTGCGGTCATTATGTTAAACTGACTAAATTTGTAGCAATTATCGAACTATATACAGTACTCCTAATCCAAGTCCATAAATATTTCTACTTTCTGACTATTACTAGATTAAGATAAATACTTTTACTACTATACAAATCCAAAACCTTCAGTGGGGGAATTATCACTGCGTTCAATTCGTGGCAGGAAGTGCTGTGATCCTTATCACTTCACAGAAGTGCTGTGCCTCACACACTTCACCCACGTGAAGGATTTGGATGGGTAAGACATCGACCTTACGAGTGCTGAGCACCCCTCAGACTTAGTTAATGTCTCTAAAATGGGCGATCCCCATTTTAGGCCGCCGGACAGGACACCCTCCTCCCGGTTCAGTTACTTCCTCGCTATCTCCTTTTGCCACAATTCATTACAACCAGTGCCTCTGTCTCAGTTTGTATAAATACGACCGTGTTCATTAACGTCGGATTTTAGGCGCTTCGGAGTAGACTCATCAACGTCACCACGTTTTCGCTTACTGCCTTCTCCCACTTGGTTTTCCAACGGTTCAGGAGAATTGAGTTGCTCAGCTTCCTCATCGTGGCACAAGAACTCGTCATTGACCCAATCCTCATTAAATTGTCGGCGTTCATCATAGGTCCAATTAGCCATCATTTCGCTTACAACACCGGATGGCGTCTCTGTCTCTCGTTGAAGAGCATCAGCCATATCATTCGTCCAAAAGACAATCCTCTGCTCTAAAGCAGCCCGCTTCTGCTCTTCGTTGAAAATAAAAGACTGCTCCAAAAACTCCAGAGCACTATCCGTCTCACAACTCTTGATCAATTCGACCATATCAATCTAAAAACATAAGTGGCAAAATCATTCGCAAAATCATAAGTATACACAAGTTTCGCCCGAAAATAACGCTCGAAACACAAACTTAGCGTTTGAGACATGTTGATCACAGTAGAATAAAAACTTTCCAATAAAACACTTTCCAAGACACACTCCAAAAGACTTTCGACGTTACTCGTAAGAGAACAGAAATCGAATGAGACGACGCGACGCTGTACATTCTCTATGGTTACATCCTATGATTGCCCAAACATATTCTTTTTTTCACTTGTTAATGAGTTTTTAATGAGTTTTTAACGAGTTTCCTACATGTGGCTTATGCAAATATCAGTAATTTTACCCCTAATCATCCTCAACCGTCTCTTGAATACCCTATTAAATATTCTACCATCCTGTCGCCAAATAATATTTCGTTTATATACCGTCACATAAAATTGTTCCTACGGCTTTTTCGAATCATCTAAAATCTTAAGTTCTTACGATTTCTTCACTTACAAACGAAGGGTTTAGTTAGCAAGGATTCTGTTTGAATATTCAGGTATAAACCTTAAATATAATATTCATAATGCTTCGCCGAAAAGCCAGCTAACCTACCCACGCTTTCAAAATAATAAATCGATTTGCCTTTAGTTTATATTGCGACACTTAAAAACGTTCTTATGGCTTTTCGAATTGACTCCTACCATAATATTCCTCATTCATACGATTTCCACACTTACAAAACGAGGGTTAACGTATAAATAATTTCTGTGTGGTTTGTTCGAATACATAGGTTCTAATATAATATTCATAATGCTACGCTACTACGCGTTCGCTGTGTCACAAATTTCCCAACGCTTGTATCGTACGGTTCCCCAAACTGATTCTACAAAATATGCCTTAGAATAAAGATTCGGTACCATTCAAAACGATTCTTCTACGACTCTTCTACTTTTTCACTCTTCTACGATTCTAATAAGTCAGTATGACGTAGTGAAAACCGTGGGGGTTGAGTGACAGCTAGGGTTAGGGGGGAAGTTAGGGTTAGGAGGTCCCAAACGAGACTGAGAAATAATGACGTATGCATAATGAGATTAGGGTTAGGAGGTCTCACAGGAGCCTGAGGATGAATAAATGATAAGTTGAATATTTAATGAGGCGGCATGCCTTTGTACTCCCGATGGGGGTATCACTACTATGGTGACCTTTTTCTTTGCGCGTGCACAGTCGTTCTTTGTGAGGGGTTTTGCAAGAATGGCGATTTCGATCCCGACCGAGCAAAAATCAACATTGTGAAGCTTCAAATAACTTTTTATGTTTAAGTTATCTGCTATTTATTTTTATCTGAAAATAACACCATGTGATTCATGTAAATTCGTTTCTTTTTTGTTTTTCGAGTTGGACCTTCGTTTGTCCAAAATATGCCGTTGACGAAAGCGTCTTTGCACCAGCGTTTCAAGGTTGGAGCGTTTATGAAGCAAAAGCGCTTGGCGGCGGTGGCTACTGTAGACAGCGTTATTGAAAAGAACAGGAGGAAGGTCAAAGCCCAAGAAAGGCAGCTTGAACGTCTGGATAAGAAGGTAAGAAAAGAAAGTAATAATTTATTATTTAGGAGAGTCTCAAGGGTTTAATAATACACTGATAATTATTATTATGCATGCAGTGGGTACGATTTGTTGTGACGGACAATATAAAACTTATTGTAGGTAGGCAGCTTACTGGAACAAATTGAAGAGAGAGTAGAGATTAGAGGTAAGTTGGTTAATGGTAATGATGGAGAGCGAGAAGAAAGCTTAGATGCCAGGAAGGAGAAGGGGTTTGTACTAGGAAAGAAAGCAGCAAAGATGCGAAGGAAAAGGCCAAGCAACAGTGAGGGAATTAGTGCGTCAACCGCAAGACAGCGCAGGATGGAAACGATTGAAGTCGCAAATGCAATTCATGGAGGATGCCACGAAAACACAACTCCAGCCACTGTTGGATTATTGGAAACTTTGGACAGTAGATGTAATGTTGAGTTTTATCTTAATAATGACCTCTATGAGATTTTGACTTTTAGTGAACCTAACACTTTTCATGTTGCTTTAGGTGGAGATGGTGCTCCTTTTGGTAAAGATGAAAGCGCTTGTGCATGGCTTGTTAGCATTTTGAATATTGGAAAGGGAGTATTAAGTAGTAATGAGAATTTTCTTTTGTTTGGTGCCAATTGCCTCTTACCCGGTTTTTAAAAGCTCTAATGATTGATGTCCATAAGATTGAGAATACTACATACCCTGTGGTCTGCAAGAATGAAACTATTAACAGCAACATGAAAATGTTAGCGTATCTAGGTGGTGAGCTAAGTAACAGTGCAAAGTATTTCTCTTCATTTGCAGATGTATCTAAGGACACAGTATTAGTGAATAGTGAAGGGACATTTGGCCGTCAATCATTAGATACATGGAAACCGTGGGATTACGATCAAAGGATAATAGTAGTTGGAAAAATAGAAAACCTAAAAAAGACCTTAAGCATGAAAAAGCTTGCCATTGCAACAAGGCGATCAAAAATTACAACTTTTATTTCTCAGCAGAAAAGCAGACAAGAATTTCTTCCGTTGGTTGGTCAGCTCATTGACCGGGCCCATGTTGATCCCCTTCACCTTAAGGATAATATCTGTGCTCTGGCCCATCGACATCTTTTAAATCAAGCTGTTAGTCTTTCCAACCTCTCTAATGCTGTGTCCTCTTTTGCTCAGCTTTCACCAGGTTCTCCCCTTTTTAAATATATTGAAACATTAAGGTCACAATGTTTTCTCTCTAGGTTGGCCAAGAAAGTTATTCGATGGTTCAATGAGACTGGTGCCAAAGGAAAGGAATTTGATTACAGTTTACAGGTAGGGATTCAAGATTTTTCTTGTATAATTTTATGCTTTTAATTGATATCCTTGAAAAAGGTGCCACTGGTAAGCAAATAGAGGTACTTCACATACATTCTTATCTCTGTCTTTGCTTGAGAGACTGTGTCCCCCTATTTAGTCGTGTTAATATAACTGATGAAGAGGTAAGCAAATTGAGAGAACTGTGTACAAGCTTTTACCATGGCTGTGTGAACCCTTGGACATGTTGTTCCAGCACATACAGAGGAAATGAAATGAAATGAAATGAAATGAAATGAAAGGTAAGTATGGTTTTGGACTGGGGCTAAACCCAAAGGGAAGGCAGAGAAGCCAAACATATTGCTATAGCTAAATATAGCAAGAACACTGCCTACCTACACCGATGGAACCAAATCTTTCTCCATGAATATATTTCTCTTGTTTGGCTTCGGGAGAAAGTTTACAATACCGATAAAACTAACAGTAATGTTCTTTCTAAGCTTACTTATATTCCAGCACGTGTTACCAAGAATGCTGAGTTTTGTAATTGTGGTCTTAAAAAGACAGTGGCAGCTGATGCAGGATGCAGATTTTGTAGTCACAACCTCAGGGACAAGGTCAAAGTAAGTATTGAGAAATGCAAAGTATTAATCTAGTTTAACTTACAGGTTTTACCACAAATGCTGAGGCTCAACCACCTCATCAACCTTGAGAGAAAGGACCATACAGTAGCTGGATAATCATTTTAATTTTATTTTTGAAGTGGGAGGTTTACCATGGTGGTTACTCCACTGCATCGGTTTGAATAGCTGATGTATTTATTTTTAGAAGAAAAAATTTTGGGTTAAAGGTTACTAGGGTGTTTTTACTAGGAGAACAAGCTTACTGTAATAGTGTAGTTTTTTAACTTTTTTATCCCAGTTTTGCCCTAGCTACAGTGGTCTCCTTAACCGGTGATACTGCTGTTGTTAGGATTGTTACTAGGGTGTTTTTACTAGGAGAACAAGCTTACTGTAATAGTGTAGTTTTTTAACTTTTTTATCCCAGTTTTGCCCTTGATACAGCGGTCTCCTTAACTGGTGATACTGCTGTTGTTAGGATTGTTACTAGGGTGTTTTTACTAGGAGAACAAGCTTACTGCAATAGTGTAGTTTTTTAACTTTTTTATCCCAGTTTTGCCCTAGCTACAGCTAGTTAAGCCTAGCTTAACCGGTGATACTGCTGTTGTTAGGATTGTGCTGGGTTTTTTTATCTTTTCTTTTCAGTGAAACGAGCTATTTTAACAAGCCCATATCAGATCTACTTTATACTAGCTTTTTTCATGCTTACTGTCTTTTACTCTGAATATCAGTGTTGTGTGGACTCTTGCGCATGTTGTTCCAGCACATACACAATAAAATCAAGTAAGTATGGAAATCAGGTAAGTATGGTTTTGGACTGGGGCTAATCCTGATGGTTGGTGGAGAAGCCAAAACTTGGAGGTTGTCCATTACTGGTAAATTATAAAAATTAATGTGTCTTACATATGCTGTTCTTTCTAAGCTTTTTTACTGTATATTCCAAACTCTGTTACACACTGTACCAACAACATTAGGTTTTGTAACTGTGGTTTAAATAAGAGCAACACAAAGTGCAGATTCTGCAGTAACCATCTCAGGAACAAGGTGAAGGGATATCTACTTTACATGTAAGTACTTTATTGTGAAATGCAAATTTTATACCGTACGTTATAACAATAATTTCAACCTGTTTTTGGGTAGCCCTCAAAAGCAGTAATAAATAGTCAGACTTCCCGTCTCTAATGTGCTGGTCTCCAGCTGTTGGTGATGCTGTTCGGAGTAAAAGGAGGGCAAAAATTTTGTGATTTTTTATCATACACATACTTCTCTTTGTCACAGCTGGTGGCTGCCACTTTGGAGTAAGGAATGCCAACCTCGCTGCAGAGGGCTGCAGGCTTGTACCCAGGAGCATCTGTGTAAGTGTGAACCCACATGTACAGTATACTGCAGTATTACTGTATTTATTTATATAAAATAGAGTGGTTTATTGATTCTCCCCCACTAATACATTTGATAATCTCACATGTGTCAATTATGAATGAAATGCATTGGAGTATACTGTAATGCTCCAATTTTGTGGGGCAATATTTTATGTTATGAACAGAATACATGGATGTTTGGAAATGTCAAATTATTTCTTGTGTTGAACAGGAAAATATATTTGCTCACTTTCCTCACTCATGAGATATCCTAGTAAACACTCGAAATAAATTTTATATTTCCACACACCCATGTACTGTATTATTCTCGATACAGTATGTTCTACTGCAGCAATCTTTTCCCCAGGGTTTCCCACCTTGTCATGACAGGGTTTTCCACCTTGCTAATGCCAGGCCTAATATAGTACATGTAGGTCTTCTTTCACTGTAAATCAATGGATTGCGAAAAGAGATACAAATACAATGAGCCCCTTAACCCTCATCACCTGGGAAGTCTAAGTTAAGAAGTAAAATTATCATGGCAAAAATAATAAATTTAAGACCCATTTTGGTCAGTTTATCAGATAATGGTTTAACCAATTAACCCTTGCTGCCTGGGCTGTCTAAAGGTTCTCCAAAAGTGGCCATTTGAGGCCAGCTCAGGCAGCAGTATGAATTATTTTGAACAGTATTCAAACTGTAATTATCATCAATTGAGGACTTATCATTAGTTTAATACCAAAGTTTACATTTTGTTTGTAACCTTTTTATTTACAGCCTTTGTTTGACCTTTACCATCTACCCTTGCAGGGTAGATTTCTATTTCTATTTTGGGATGTATCAATACTAGTCAGTTTTAACTTTTCGGTAGAAATGGAATTTCAAGTATATATATATATATATATATATATATATGTATATGTATATGTATATATATGTAGATGTCTATATGTATATATATATATATACATATATATATTTGAAATTCCATACATATATATATATATACATATATATATATAATATATATATATATATATATATATATATATATATATATATATATATATATATATATATATATATATATATATACAATATATATATATATATATATATATATATATATATATATATAATAAAAGACCTAGGTTTTCTTCAGAAAATCTTGAATTCTCTTTCAACTAGATCAAAGTGTGCCAATTAATGCATCTACAAAATTTTAACTTACAGTAATAAGTATAATTATATTATATACAATACTGTAAATGAACCATTTAGAACTTGTTGGCCATTTCATTTTGGCTATGAATACCATTCGATATTATTCATCGTGAAATAATGTATCGAGCTATAAAGGGTTAAAATGTAATACTTCTGATCCCAACATTTGAAATCATAGACTATAGTAACAAATTAAATTTTGCAGTTCCAGTCAACTACTGATACTATGCAGTTTATGAGATTGGAAGTTCTTCAATTTTCATTTTTGTTTACTATACAGTAGCTAGAACTTGAGTTAGTTTGGTTCATCCAAAATAACCACAAAATAACTTTTTACCACAACCTCAACCCACTGTTGCCTGAAATACTGTACCTGCGGCAATGCCTTCTGCATGTTTCAAGGCTAAGGAAACCACCCATTAGGACACCAAGGAGACTGCTTGTAGGGTAAGAATAGTGTTGCTTGGTATGATTTCACATTTTTACTTGTCAAAGCCAGATTCTCCAGCAGGAATGCGTTATACATGTACATGAATATCTGCTTGTAGTAGGCCTGTTCATAAAATCCAACTTTTTCCTGGTCTGTAAGTAATGCTTTAAAATCCTGCTTTCTGATTGGCTAAATGATCAGTCTGGCATTTAACTTTCAGGTACAGGCGTCTGATTAAAAGCCACATTGTTTACAGTAAATAATTTGTTAAATCTATTACATAATATGATGTACCATATAGTATATCTTGTAATCTCAGATGCATCTGCAGGAGGCTGAGCGAGTAAGTGATATACATGTACATGTAGCTCATAATATCTAATTCCTGATTCTGATTACAGCTAGAATTTTATTGTGCGCAAATGTACTTCTGTCGATTGGTATTGGCTAAAAGGGATGACCCGAAAGGACCCGTCCAGTCCTTTTGCTGCTTTTCAAAAAAATACATGTCATCAAATAATTTATGTTTTTCCGAAAAGCTAGGTGGTAAACCAGATTAACTGATTAGGTTAGAGTTTATGTTGTAGTTAGGTATAAAGATTGCTAAAATCTTGAAACTCACAGAGGCTTGATGACAAGTTTGGAAGGACTGGATGGGCCATTTTGAGTCATCCCTTTTATAACCTCGACCCTGTCGATTGCACACACCTTTCTACAAAAATAATGGTGACTGTATAATTATTGTTTTTTATTATATAAAATAGTGTTTTATTGATTTTCCCACCACTAATAAAAATGATAATCTCACATGTGACAATTATCACTGAATCAGCATTATAGTTTAATGCAATTTTTGTAAGGCAATAGGACAATTTTTTTATATAATAAACAGAACAATACATGGATGTGCGGAAATATAAAATTTATTTCTCGTGTTGACCAAGATATCTCACTCATTCGCTTCGCTCACTCGCGAGATATCCTGGTCAACACTCGAAATAAATTTTTCATATTTCCGCACATCCATGTATTATTCTCTATATATGCATATATTTATGTTATGTATAATGTGTACAGTATGTATGCATATAGAAGAATAACAAAAGGGCAGCCAACATTTTGGATGCTCCAAAGGCTCATCTGCATGATAAGATTTGTTGTATAATTATGTTTGTCCTACTGGCATTACAAAATTGCTAGCAAATGACTGATGCAGTCATTGGCAAATAAAACCAGCTTATGGGGCATGTCGGTCATACAGTTGATCGTATACACCAAGTTGACAACCATGCATATACAACAATTCATATAGTGTGCATGGGGCTTAATTAACTAAACAATTAACAAATTATTGCCGGACTCATCAACTCATGTTTAAAATACTTAGTTTAATTTAATAACAAAAAGTACAATATTGTAACATTGCATAATATACAAGCAATGTTACCAGTACAACAGCTTACTCTGTTATTTGTTTACAGTAAAGGGATATATCCAATGATTTAATATCCCAAAGTAAACAATGGCACAAACGTCCTCTGTGGGGGAGGTATGGATCTTTTCTGGAATGACCCATTTCACTATACATCAACAAGAAAAGGAATATCTCCAATGATTTAATATCCTGTTTATGTTATGTATTAATTAAGTGGTTGAACTGGCTGTTCATACATCTGCCATAATGTTTTAAGGCTGGTTTACAGTTATGATGCAATAAACTTCGCCAACTTCCAATTTCAGATGCATATAGAAAAACATTCTGGGGATTGTACTGTTGTTTCATATTCCTTGTTTTTCTGCTTGTTTGTAATTGCTTAACATACATCTCAACCAGAAATTGGTGATATTTATCACATCAAAAATCACACATGTAAACTGGCCTTTAGACACCTCAGTGCCTTTAATTATTGCAACAGTAGTTCTAATAAATGTTGCAAAATCTAAGTAGTAATTAACCAGGAAGTAATCTTATACATTTGTATTAAGTGGTTATAAACTGGCTGTTCATACATCTATTATGTTCTTGACAGTCCAGTGTCCACTGTAATTATATATTGTTATTCTGTTCAGAGTAATGCTTACAGGGTTGGACAAAGTTTTTTTAAATATACACTGTACAGCTTACTTTAAGATGACTACTGATTTTAACATAATAAAAAACCTTGTCAGAAAAATTTAACTTGTCTTATAGCTAAATTTGCCCTGGGCATCTTGAGGTTTGTCCAACCTTTCTTCTGATATACAGTTCTAATAATTACATTGTAAGGCATGCCAGTACTCACATGAGCAGCACTCTCTGGCCTATAATATATAGGTGACAGATAATATTGCTGTCATGTAGAAGACTGCTAAATTATATTTTATGTGGTGTTTCCACAAAACTTATTTATAAACTTTTAATGTATTACTAATTTCCGTGAGAGTAAGCTTATATTTCTTAGAAATTTACAATACTATAATTTTATCCAGTTTTAAACTGTTTTAATATGTTATATAATCATCTTTGTGATATGCATTTTTAATCAATTCTCAGTCTTAAAATATATATCAAGAACTCTAACTTTTTTTTAACAAATGTGAGAAGTAAACATTGAAATAAAGAATAAAACATAATCCGAAAATCGTCATCTTGTGACTTGATATTCAAGTTAAAAACAAGATAAGACAAAATGAGAGGTAATATTTCGACTCTATTTCAAAGTCATTATCAAACCAATAATTTACAAGCTTACTGAGTCCTATATATATACAATAATCACAAGGATGATGTCACCGCTTGGTAACTGGAAATGTCGGCAAGTTGACAAAACAGGTTAGACTGACATGTCAGCTGAATTGTTTCGAGTAAATGTAGATAAAAAAATAAAAGTTGACAGTGGTGAAAGGATATATACATATTAAAGACATTTCCAGTTACCAAGCGGTGACATCATCCTTGTGATTATTGTATATATATATAGGACTCAGTAAGCTTGTAAATTATTGGTTTGATAATGACTTTGAAATAGAGTCGAAATATTACCTCTCATTTTGTCTTATCTTGTTTTTAACTTGAATATCAAGTCACAAGATGACGATTTTCGGATTATGTTTTATTCTTTATTTTTTAAAATTGTCGGCTGGTTATGGTTTCTGGTCTAAACATTGAAAATAAGCTATAATTTGTGTATTTTTGTGGCTCTGTATTTTTCAAAAAGATCTTGACTCACTGATCACAAAGGGACAGATGCTCTACTCTGCTAAACAAAATTTGAATATAAAAGGTGCTAAACCCATTCAAACTTCAACTAATTGTTCGGTATTACTAGAATAGAAACCTGTGGTGCTTCCTTTCTTTTTGTTGGAAATACAACAGGATATTTTAAAATTGCTGCTTCATAAGTGATGTTGAAATGGCCTAGTTTTATAGATATTGAAAGTCTGTAAGTCTTTAGTGTTTGAGCTGTTGGCTTTGGTATAATAAACATGACGACTATCTAGCCTCATTTCATGTAGTAATGCACCTATCAATTGAAAGCTGGACTCCCCCCACCCCGGGACAATGTGGGGGATTTTATAGCATTTGAAAGCATTTTATGCAAAATCAAATTTTAGCAAATCAAATCCCCACCCAGTCCCGGGGTGGGGGGAGTCGGGCTTTCAATTAATAGGTGGATAAGAGAAACCTTGCAGTTGTTTAATAATAGTAAACTGATCATCGAGTTAAGTAATGAAAAACGAAGCACTGCTTATGTTTTGCAATTTTTAAAGAGTGCTTCCTTTTCCATTACGGTATATATATATATATATATATATAAATAAAACGAGGATGAAAGTGGTCGAAAACTTCTTCCTTTTGTTTTGGAAAAAACTCTCATCAGATCATGCACTCGTGTAGCGTCATGAAATTTTTAATAGGCGGAACAAAAGTTCGAGAGTCGTCTACTCTCATCGTCGTTTGATTTAGGGTTCAAAAATAGCAAGCATTTTACATAGACTAAAATATATTAATATGTATACTACACGAATATGAATGACTAAATGTGTTGTGGATACCCGTTAACATTCCATTCTCCAAAATTGAAAGCGATGGTCAGTTTACCTAGGTTGATCTTGTAGATGAACGCGAAATCCTTCACGTCAGAAACAAGAACTGACACTTTATGTCCCTTGCGTGCACCAGCAAGACTTCTCTTGAAATAGGTAGCTACTTCTTCCCCAGGCAATCCAGATAGCAAAGCCAACAGCTCATCAACAAGTTGAATGGATGCACGGTGGTCAGATTTGCGTGATTTTCTCTCACTTGGGATTAATGTGGTGTCGTATTTCGAGAGGCCGATTTCTGTAATGGCCGCCATAGCAAACGTTATGCAAGAGTACGTATTAATTTAAATAAATTATGCACACATTGTCATACTTAGTCCCTCATAAATAAGTAGATCTACCCTTCCTCTCTACAAAAATCAGGAGGATAGTACCCCACGGGCAATATTTTGTGTGAAACGAGGTTTCTGTGTACCCCTACTTTTTAGGCAAAGTGGGGTTTACACGAGCTCTGTGTGTGCTCAAATGGTTTGTTCGTGGCATTTTTGAGTACACTGTAGCAAAACTTTATTTTAAATTTAGGACTTGTGCCTTTACTCTCAGTCTGTTCGCGTTCGAACACGAAATATGCCTCAGTGTACCCTTCCTGGGGATGCATTTGTTTTTTGGAATGTCATGCTTTTGTTAAACAAAAAATTTCTAAATTCAAAATAAAGTTTAGGTTGATGGCGTCAACCAGTGAAGTCGAAAGCAACCAGCAATTGTAAGTATTCGCCGTTTAAACCCATGTTTTGATTCTCACTTTTGATATCGCCCACCATATTGAATCGCCTTCTTGGCCAAACCACTATTCGCAATATTCCCTTTGAAATTTCGTGTCCTTAGACAGGAAAAATTGTGTATAAAAAGTCGGAAGTGCAGCAAGGAAAATAAGCACTCAGGAAAATGTGACACAGCGAGAAAATTTCATGCCTTTTGGGACATTTCACGAGTTCAAGTCAGAAATACTTTGAAGAGGAAGTCTGATGAATTTGCTGAAGAACTCAAGAGCGATTATGAGGATGTTTTTGAGGCTGCTAATCCTAAAAAATCTTCCTGGTCTCCTCCGGAAGGCCAATTTGGCTCCGTTGATCTTTTCGACAATGTCGACATGATATAGATCAGCTCCCACCTTTTAGGCCCAAAAGGCCATCTAATCTCAGCTCTAGTGAATTAAGTGCTTTAAAATCATTGTGTAGCCGGAATGATATTGTCATCAAACCTGCTGACAAAGGTGGTGCTTTGGTTGTCTGGAGAGCTGATTTGTACCACGAAGAGGCTCAAAGGCAACTAAACGACACTGCTTTTTACAGCAGAGTTGATGGTGATATGACACCCCAACACAACACCACCATTCGATCCACCATCAACAACCTCATCACCACTGGGGAATTGCCTGATACAGCAAGCAATCTCCTAACCACCACTCCACGCACACCTGTCATGTACTTCCTTCCCAAAATTCACAAACCCAACAACCCAGGTAGACCTATAGTGTCTGCTTGTGGTTGCCCTACCCAAGCCATTTCATCCTACCTTGACCACATCATGGCGCCCTTGGTTAAGAATTTACCTTCTTACATCAAGGACACCAAACATGCTCTGAAAATTTGTGACCACATTAGTTTTCAGGGTTCACATCATTTCATCTTCACCATGGATGTCAAATCACTCTACACTGTCATCCCGCATCACGATGGTCTTCAAGCACTTAAATATTTCTTTGATCAACGCACAACTCGGGAGCCATCGACCACTACTTTGTTACGCCTGGCCGAGTTAGTGCTCACCCTCAACAATTTTTCATTTGATGGTGAGCATTACCAACAAGTTAGTGGTGTAGCCATGGGTACCAAAATGGGCCCTAACTATGCCAACTTATTTGTTGGTTATGTGGAAAAACAAATCTTTGAACAATACACTGGTTTCCTACCTGACTACTATGGTCTGTTCATTGATGATTGCTTAGGCACTGCATCATGTTCGCGCGCTGACCTGGTTTGCTTCATTAACTATGTTAATGACTTCCACCCAGCACTCCAGTTCACATGGGAGATCAGTGAGACTAGTGTGTCGTTCTCAGATATTCTCATCTCCATTAATGGTAATAAGCTGAGCACTTCTGTCTTTTACAAGACTACTGACTCTCATAGCTACCTCCTCTTCTCCTCTCATCATCCTAAACACACCAAAACTTCCATTCCTTTCTCTCAATTTCTTCGTCTTCGCCGCCTCTGCAGTGAAGATGATGATTTCAATGCCAAATGTTTGGAAATGAGAAACTTTTTTGTTAATCGCGGTTATCCTTCCCACCTCTTAGACACTGCCTTACACAAGGTCTCCAACATTTCCCGTTGAGACACCTTAAGCGAACCTTTGGCTACCATTTCTAATGAAAAAGTACCTCTAGTTCTCACTTTTCATCCCTTCAATTTCAAAGTAAGGGACATCATTAGCCGCAATTTCGACCTCATTAAAAATGACCCAGAAACATCTTCCATTTTCTCTGAGAAACCCCTAGTATCTTTTCGGAATAGCAAAAACATCCGGGAAAACGTTGTTCACAGCTCACTGCAGCAAGCCTTGGTATCACATGTTGGCACCAGCTCTTGCTGTCGTGGTAGGTCCAACACCTGTAAATACTTAGACTCCTCAATTTCAATTTCGGCTCCAAAATGTAGGTTCAACATAACCCACAGTTTCACTTGCACTTCCTCCAACCTCATTTACTGTATCTCTTGCAGTAAATGTCCCATGCTTTACATCGGAGAAACTGGAAGACGTTTAGGTGACAGGTTTGTTGAACACCTTCGTGATGTCAAAAACAATGTGCCAAACAAACCTGTTGCCAGGCACTTCAACAGTACCAACCACTCCTTTTCCAACATGAAAATCTGTGCCATTCAGCCCATTACATGTTGTAACGATACTCGTCGTAAACAAGAAATGCGTCTCATTTACAAACTTGGTACCATTCACCCTCACGGCCTCAATGAGCGATTCTCTTTCATTTAGCTCACTCCACCACCATATTCCACACCGTTTCCTTAACCTTTTTCTGATGATTTAAATAGTAATTTATAACCTGTTTCTTTGCCTATTTGCAGGTACCTGACCCACAAATTGGGTCAGCACCTGCACACAGGCTAAAATTACATATTAATTTATTTGTTTACTTTGTTTTTATTGGCTTACATGTGTTCACGTGATTCCCATTGTAGCTCTGCTATAAATACGCGTGACCACATGTGAGTTGTTTACTAATTTCTCCTGACGAAGGGCCTTCGCTCGAAACGTCGAGAAGATTTTTCTCTGTTTTTCAGGCCAACGTGACTTAACCCTGGTAATATTTGGATTTCAACCGTGGCCGACGCTGTCCTAGAAGATAATGAGGAAAAGAGCGCTAAGTTCGCCGATTTAGAGAGCCGTGGGGAAGAAATTAATGAAAGGGAAACTGAAGTTGGTAAGAAACAGTGCTAGAAGGTCCTAAAATTGTCAAATATTCTTGCCCAAAGTTTACATATACAGCATTTCAAATATAAAATATTGTATTCTTAAGCAGTATAGTTCTTTGCCAAATCCTACCCCAATTGACTTTACTTTGATAAAGTTCATGTCTTGATCAAATTACCTTAGAAATACAGACTATTGGGGGAGCACGGGTGGTGTGTGCTGTTAGGGCACTGCCTCTCACCAATAGTTAAGCCCGGTTAGATGGGGTTAGTACTTGGATGGGTGACTGTCTGGGAATTACCTCGTTCTCGATTGAACTTGGACGATGTGAGTAGAGGTTAGTTGGTCTTTCCTGTGCTTCAAGGGTTTTTCACCGGGTTCTCTGGTTTTCCTCCCTCCACAAAATCAACACCATCTGGGATAGGAGTGGCACCCACCCCTGCCGTAGGGTAGTAGCCAAAAGACAGAGGAGCCTTCTGTCTACCTCCAACTAATGGTCGACCAATAGAGATAGACAGACTATAGCTTGTGTATAGCTTGCATTAACATTTTTTTTCAACGAGAACCTTATGTACATATACCTCCCTTTATACTAGATAAATTGTTGAACGATACCAGGGCTGAAGTAGCAGAACAAGAGCATCAGCTTGAACAGTTAAAAAGCCAGTATGATCGCTTCAAAGCTATGCTTGGCCATACACAGTAGGTAAGAGCGAAGAGAATGAAAAATCCCACCACTTATGACTCAATTTGTGATGTGAAGAATAGTACCAGGTATTGTAGACGGCAGGAAACAAAAGATATTTTAGTGTATATGCATGGCAATGAGGACGGGGCAATATTTCGTGCATGGGATTTCATTGCTGCTCATGCAACAGATGAAATTATTAGTAAATTAATTGCAAGTTATAAGCGTGGAAAGTATTTGCAAGGAGTGTTTGGCAAGTCTGTCAAGGACTTCAGTAATTCTGAAGATGCTATTTAACAGGCAGTAGCCTTAAAATACCAGAACTATCTTTCCAGACGAAAGTTTAAACTAGTTTGTAAAACACAGAGTTCTGTATATGATGCCGAGAAAGAAGTATGGCTGCCAAGAAATGTAAAATGTTTAGATGTAGAGATTGCACTCCCTAAAATAGTCAGTAACAACAAAGTAGATAGATTTATAAAAAGTTTAGATATAGGAAATGTTTCACAAGTAAGTAATTACCCAGGGGTTTCTCGTACAGTTACTGGTTTAGTATTCATGATTTTAGATCTACATTTAAGGCTACCTAGATTCAGGAAACAGCTTATCTGGTTCAATGGAAATATTAACCACTTCATATTTCAGTTTTCTGATGATGGTGCTCCAGAGACTAGTGAACTAGGTATGTCCATTGGTTCATTAACATGCTGGAATTTTGGGAATAGGGTGCGAAGAAAGGAATTTCATTACCTGCTTCACTGTTTAAGTGTGTTGGAGAAAGGTCAGGTGATGGAAGATATCTGGAGGCAGCATACTGATGAAATGCAGGTCATGGAGGGTAACTTGCTGACAGTGTGTGGACACCAGTGCACAGTAGAGTTTCAGTCAGGTGCTGATCAATCCTGGAAAAGTTGGGCAAACAATGAGCTAAATCAGGCAGCCACTTATCCTTCCCCATATGCCAATGTCCATCATGGTGAATTTTCGCGCACGGGTGGTTCCATTGGAAATACTGAGGAATGCACCTGGAAACCTTTTACCAAGGAAAGTAAGGAAAGGGATTTGGCAAACTTGGAAAATTTCAGGAAAACTTTGCCAAAAAGGTCTGAAGCTCAAAACCGTAAGAAGGAGCTTGAGTTTATGGCTGCCAATGGTTTACAGCAACTTGGTGAGTCAAGAATTGGATACTATGCCAATCTTCAACGTCCAGAACCCATGCACAATGAAATCAATGCATGGCAACACCTTCTGAATGTAATGTATAAGGAAGCATTGCAAAGGAAGTGTGTTGATTCATTTTTGCATATCTTAGGCTCTCCTGTGAAAGTTGGTGAGAACACTGTTCAAACCCAGTCAGATGGTGTAACTGCTGGCAGTAACAGTGAGACAGCAGGTGTGAATGAGTGTAATTTAGTGCAACCAGGTTGTGGCCTTGTATTCATTGCCAACAAGGTCAGGGAGCATTATAATGACAAGAGTCATCAATCTAATAATTTGAGTGTACGACTCATAGGGAAGCAAGCAATTGCATCAGCTAAACATTCATTTAAATTAGTGGATGCCTTAGAGGTTGTTGGTGAATCAGAGGTTCAGAAACTAAACAGGCTAGCTCTTGGCAAAATTGCTCAGTATCTAAGGAATGCTGGTACCTTATTTAACAAGGTTGTCACTAATAAACAATAAATTGATCAACTTCAAGATTATTGGACACAATATTTTAACTTGCTAGCTTTATTTTTCCCAGTATCTATCAATGTTTACTGTATGGACAATGGCATATGCTATTCCATACCACTCTTCTCTTCTGTTTGGCAACTATGCTATTGGCTTAGGCATAATATCACTCCAAGCCAAAGAGTCGAAACATGCTGGAATTAAGCATGATCTAACTTTGACAAATCATTCAAAGTCAACTGGTTCTTTAGGCCAATGGTGGCAGGTCATGCGGGCTAACTATGTGAGGGCATTTTACTTGCCCGAGCATCACCCTATGCCATCAATTTACATATCACATTATGACTCACGAATGCCCTCCCAGGTTAAAAAGCCTGATTACTGTGATTGTGGTAGGAAAAAGAGTGATCCTCTGAACACTTATGCAGTTTTTGTATGCAATGCACTAATATTCATTGTGCTTTAGAACAAAAACTAAGTCCTGAAGTAGAAGCTGTTGTCTTGCCAGTTGTCTGTTCAACATGTCACATGAGATTTCCTGATAAGTCATACCATGATGACCATGTTAAATATGCACATTCAACGACAGTCCCTGTATTGAGTGACATTAATGTGCAGTCGTTGACTGTGCCTGAACTGAAACAGGAATTAAAAAGGAGAGGGTTCACTACATCAGGAACAAAAGAGATTCTCAGAAAGACAGGAAGGGCGCATGGCTGGTGAAATAAGTTAAGGAGAAAACACAGCTGATGTATTGAGCAAAGTCTCCATATGCGAGGGTTACTGTAGTAGGAATTTGTCATACCATAATTCTAAGGTCTTAATCTTTTGAATCTTCTGTGTGTTGTAGGATCTTACCAGCAAGGGAATAATTGAAAATATCTACCTTATCCATACACTTTACCTGAGCTGGGCAGTAATTTGTGAAAACGTCTTGCACAAGACAATAGAATTTAAGCAAATTTGTGAACTTGTTCATATTTTAATATATAATTATATGCTGCATAATATATGCTATATAATATTACTGTATATTTTAAAGGAAGGACACAGTAATGACACTTCTCAGATCAGATGAAAATATTTTTATTTTAGTTTATAATACACATAACACAAGCCATTCAAAACACTGATTAAACATTAACTTCTTTTGTTTTGGTTCATGAATAATTAATGAGTTTGAGATAGCTTTTTGAACATGCCAATCTCTGGCAGCGTGCCATGAAATTAGGAACACAACATACATTGTTACATGTATTTTTTCAGATATGTGCAACTAAATGAATCTAGTATTCAATACTATATAATTATATCTATATATTATTATGTACATGTAATTAGTTTTCATAGTTATTGAAACAATTCTTGTAAATATATAGAGAATAATACATGGATGTGTGGAAATATGACATTTATTTCTCATGTTGACCAAGATATCTCACGAGTGAGCAAAGCGAACGAGTGAGACATCTTGGTCAACATGAGAAATAAATGTCATATTTCCAAGCATCCATGTATTGTTCTGTTTATTATATAAAAAATAGTCCTATTTCCCCACAAAAATAGCAGCAGTAAACTGTAATGTGTCCCATGATAATCGACACATGTGAGATTATCATTTTTATTAGTGGTGGAAACATCAATAAAACACTCTACTTTATATTATTGTTTCTTATTGTAAATTATTATCATAATAGTCTGCTACAGTATGTACTCATACATGTAAAAGAACATGTACTGGAGAAAACCTTTACAAGTGCGTTGTCTGTATGAAGACATGTTGCTTCATAAAAGAATATATATTGGAGAAAAGCTTTATCTTAAATATTTGAAAATTAATGAGATCAGTGGTGGTGGAAACTAAGAATACACAATTTCCAATGGACTGTAAAACATCTGACAAGAAACTAGTCTTCCAGATCTCTCTGGGTAACCTATTAACAGGTAATACAAGCACAACATTATTTTACTGTGGCTAACAATGCAACAATCAATGGTAATCCCAGTCAGGGTTGTACAAATTTACATTGACTGCTGCATAATGATGCTGAGTAAATTGAATGTCGTGTTATTGGTGCTAGAGGCTAATTTACCTTTTATAAAGGCTAAAAGCTACCTTTCTGGTAGACACAATAATAGTTCAGAAAGGAACATATAGTTCATATAAAACAGCAATTAGCCACAATAAAAATATTACTCTGTTGTAATACGAATGCTAGATTAACACTGTACTTATACCTCAGCACGATTCGTCAACGTTTGCAGGCTTGTATCAATAGCTAACTTGTTAGCAGTATATCGTTGTACATAAAATGTCATGGTTAGTCTCTCAGTCTTCATAGAATAGTCCATTGTAAACGGTGTGTTACTAGTTGCCACCACAACTGATCTGCCATTAAACACAGACACTAATCTCTTCGAAACCTTGCACGGGACATTTTTGAAGTGTCTGTGAGCAATGAAATTCTCCCCTGAGAACTTGGACGGTGCGAACAACTTTTCAAGGGAGCCTTTGGTGTTAAAAATCATGCGGTGCTTCTTGCCATCTCACGAGGACTCGACGTCACCAGAATATCCCCTAGCCAAGGTAAAAACATGGCGAAACACAACCCAGGGTATAAATAAAATAACGGGAGTCATCAGGCCAGTCGCTTTTGACCTCCGAAGCTTCTGGGAGATAGCTTTGCCAGCTTCTTTCAGGTAGGAATCCACCATAGGGCCCACCATTTCAGGCTTATTGCCCACTACCTCCTCAAGCAAAGAGTCCATTCCCTCCATGCCGTAGTTTGGCTTATTTTCGGCGCTTCGAACGGCTCTGATCCACTCCCGCTCAACCGAAAATTTCATTTCTGTTATGGAAGTATTCCAGAACCGTTCTCCCCGTTCTGAACACTCAGAAAAACATCTTAAATTGAGTTTTAACTCTCTCCTTATTTGACACAATCGTGTTGTCAGCCATGTTGATTCTAGAATGAATGCCGGGGACGCTGACCAACTGCGCCCGCACAAGTGGGAGAAAATCGCGTGAATCTGACCACCGTGATGTGAAGGAATCACTTCCGCCTTCCTTTGTTGCTTTGGAAACAGAAAGGCTCCGTGAGTCCCTCCATACCCCTCACCAACTTCGACAGGAAGGAAAAACATTCGTAGGGGATGTCCCTACTAAGTTCCACGTAATGCGGATGACGAATACTACGTCGTCCACCGAGCCGACGGTGAATAGCTTTGAGCCACAACCTTGACTCCTATCTAAAAATTGTACCCGGACGAATAGAATATTTGGCGAGCATTGTTGCTGCCCAGCGACCGTGTTGATTTTTGCTGAGCTCGAACAACAGGGTTAACATCCACATCAACGCCGTCGTTTTTATGAATTAACTGCATTAGGGCACCTTTCATTTTTTGTCTTTTTCATTTTCGGCTTTATTAGAGTCATTCAAAATATCTTGTTCGAGGACTTCGTCTCTTGTCATTTTTCGCTCCTGTTTCGTTATTTCAATCTATGCTCATCCTATATTATTTTTCATGAAGAACTTTTGAGAAATTCAAAATTTTACTTAAACGAAACGGATACCCTGAACGTTTCGTTGCCCATTGCTTCCGCACATTTTTAGACAAAGTTTCCCAACCATCAACCAAAGCCCTTACCGCTCCTAAGTTAATGTTCTCTCTGGTTTTACCTTAATCTTACAAAATTAATTTCCTCAGCTTTTCCGCATGTCCAAATTCGTGTTGTCTTTCGGCCAGTATGTCCAATTTTTTTCGTTTTAAGGACCGTTTACCACTAACAATGAGATCTCGTGTTGTTTATAAATTTACGTGCCGACACTGCCAGGTGTCGTATGTTGGTGAAACTTGCCGACTATTACACACTAGAATCTCGGAGCACATGGGTATTTCGGCCTACACTGGCAAAACAGTGTCAGTTAGTGCACTTTCAGGTGTACTGTCACACCTAAGACAAACCGGACATACTGCTTCTTTTGATGATTTTTTATTTTATCTTCTGGTACCACTCAAAATCTATTAATTTCCAAAATCAAACCTGCTCTCAACGCCAACATTCGATCATTTCCTTTAGCACTTTTCTAATTTTTTCCCCCTTCCCCTGTGGCACATCTGTTTGTTAACTCACTGTTTCCACCGTCTCGCTTCTCTAATTTCTGTCACATCTTTTGTCACTTTCATCATTATCTATTTTTGTAACAGTTAAGCTATTTAAGCTGATTCATCATTGTAAATATTCACTCTGAAGATGTTACTGATTAGGTAACGAAACGTTACTAATAAACATTTTATATATTATGTGTTCGTTATGCCTTTACTTAAAGCTATTTGCTGGGCTATCATATTTTTAACAAGACTTTGTTTTCTGCCTGGCTCCTCGATCGCAACGATTTTGGTACACGACAAACTCAACAAGACATTTCCCTGGCATTGGGCACTCATCCTTTTCCCTACAATTGCGTGTTTTTTGGCTATCTACATTGCAGGTTTGAGACAGTCTGGTTTTGTTGTGTCCATCGATAGTCTGCTTAATGTTTGACATACAACTGTAGCTTATCTTGACCGTGTTGCGGTTAAAGATTTTATATAGAATGTGCCCTGTGGGGAATTCTTCGTCAAGGATCTTTAAGAATGATTGTCCAACATTAGTAGAAACACTCTTGCTGAAGGGTGGGTTGTACCATATAATGTTGCATTTACGTGTCCTGTTTTCGTAGCGGTTTGATTTAGCGGATGTTTGAATTTAAGTTGGTGTGTGTAACCGCTTTTGTCTAGAGCTTTCTGGTATAATGGTACGGCATGTGGAAACGATTCCTGGTTAGATGACATCTCAGTGAGGCGTTTGTTGATGGATAATGGGATATTGTCTAGTATTCTAGGTGGGTGGTTAGACTTGTTATGCACGTAGAGAGGTATGTTGTTAGGTTTAGAGTACGGTTGATATTTCCCACTAGACAAATTCAAGGTCACATCAAGGAAATTTGTGATCTTGTTTGTTTCGATAGTAATTTTTAGACCATGGTTGTTAAAGATGGCACATATATCTTTTTTAATCATTTCTATTCCACGCGGTGTTGCTTTAAGAATACACAGACCGTCGTCTCTGTATATGCCGAAATTATTGCCATGATTTGTCGTAATGTTATATTGTAAATAGTCACTTGTATATATTAGACTAATATTCGTTAGCACATGACATACCTTATAAGGGGCTACCTTAACCTGACACTAATTTAGATTAACACTTTAGACTCATAATTGTAAGATCCTAATACAACCAAGATCAATAAATACTTTCACCAGTTATCTGTGGCCTTGAGTAACATTATCTTACAATTATCTTAAAATGTCGACTGTTACATTTATGCCCCCAGTAGCAATTGTTCCGCCAGCACCAAAAAAAAGTTTACGCGTTTGGAGATAGAGTTATGAAACCGCCACAACGGTGTTTATCGAGGAACAAGCGATCGCTTGATTAACGTGTCCAAGTCGTCGAACACAACCAAGCCACGCCATCAACAGATCAACTGGACACCAGTCAAGCTCCCCAATGGTTCACCACTGCCATGGACAGCGTCGTACATCGTTTAAGCGATCTCGACGGTAAAGACGTAGGCTTTTGAACGAGCTCAGTGATTGGCTCTTTGCTTTGGTCTTTCACCGCAACTCACCGCAACTGTTAGCCAATAAGATTTCGATGATGCGCTGACGTGTGCATTTCTTGTCGAAGTCTTTGTAGTAAATATCGCTTGGAACTGTCTTTGTCGACGTCCTTGTTTCCAGTTTTCGTTTCTGTCCTTGTCGACGTCCTTGTTTCCAGTTTTGGTTTTATTCTCCGTATACTGTAACAAGGTAAGTCTGCAACTATTACACAATTTATGGGTTTTATTTAACTTCTTTATAGCGTCTTATTTCAGTTACTTAAATGCACATTTTAAACCTTTACAGATTGCTTATTATATATCGTCCTGCCCATGATTTTGCGTCACAAGAACGGTGGAGTTTAATTACTTGATATTACATGGCTTCGGGTTCGAATGTAAGAGAAGTATATTTTAAATTTGTCGCGATAGGCGCTATTGCGCTAATATGTTTAAGACATTTCAGTTATACATAATTATGTATCCATCACGTTTTTAGAGCGAGTCTATGTTACCAAAATGGACAAATCGTGGCACCGCAAAATGTTCACAATGCGGGCATTCTTATTCCACTGCACGTAAACCGAAGCGTTGCGCGAATTGTGAGTTTGGACTTGGTGGTTCTTATGTCCCCAAACCGAAAGTGTGCATGCCAGAATGTGTTATCGTTTACAGAGAAGGCAATGATTCCCTGTATTCGATAAAAAGCAGCACGAGAGACGATCGCTGTTTGGTGTTAGTGGAAGGGGAAAACTGTCTCTGCTACCAAGAGGCATGCAAACAGCAACGGGCGATTTACGTCAGTTCAGACACCAAAAGACCTTTCAGCTGCAAACACAGTGAGAAGATTGATGGTTATTGTAAGCCGGATGAACCGTTGGAAAAATATTTCCTGAGCGTTGACGGTATCGGAAGCTATCCCGCTGACGCTTCGACACGAAATGCGCTAACATCCCTATTTGAAGATTTGTCTGCGTCTCCAGTTGCGATGAAGGTGACAGACAAAACCTTTCTTGTTTTTGGACAAGCATCAACGTCAACACCAGTGCGTTATACTCATGTTCAATTCAACCAGGTAAGCTTTTCGAATTTCTCCTTTTCTATATCCTAGAAAACGGCCAAAAAATTTTGCCTTAACGCTGGTGGCGTTTTTGCATGCAAATCCATGACTTTGGAAACGCAAAGGCACTTTGGATGGTGGCCAAACGTTCAATTTATCTGACGTCACATGCAGTCAAGGAATGCAGCGTGGCGTGAGCGAAATAAACCAATAAACGAATTGAGTTGAACATAGACAATCCGTAGTTGAACATGTAATGGAGTGTATCAGTAAATTTGACATAAATGCCAGATTTAAAATTGATTTCATTTACACGCCACGCTGCATTCCTGAGTGTGACATCAAATATAAACTTTAAAGCACGGTGGTCAGATTTGCGTGATTTTCTCCCACATGGGATTTATGAGGTCTCGTATTTCGAGAGGCCGATTTCTGTAATGGCCGCCATGGCAAACGTTATGCAAGAGTGCGCATTAATTTAAATAAATTATGCACACATTGTCAGACTTAGTCCCCCATAAATTTGTAGATCTACCCTTCCTCTCTACAAAAAATCAGGAGGGTAGTACCCCCACGGGCCATATTTTGCGTCTAACGAGGTTTTGTATACCCCTACTTTTTAGGCAAAGTGGGGTTTAAACGAGCTCTGTGTGTGCTTCAATGGTTTGTTCGTGGCATTTTTGAGTACACTGTAGCATAAACTTTATTTTAAATTTAGGACTTGTGCCTTTACTTTCATTCTGTTCGCGCTCGAACACGAAATATGCCTCAGTGTACCCTTCCTGGGGATGCATTTGTTTTTTGCAACGTCATGCTTTTGTTAAACAAAAAATTTCTAAATTCAAAATAAAGTTTAGGTTAATGGCGTCAACCAGTGGAGTCGTAAGCAACCAGCAATTGTAAGTATTCTCCGTTTAAACCTATGTTTTGATTCTCACTTTTGATCTTGTCCGCCATCTTGAATCGCCTTCTTGGCCAAGCCGCTATTCTCAATATTCCCTTTGAAATTTCGTGTCCTTAGACAGGAAAAATTGTGTATAAAAAGTCGGAACAGAGCAAGGAAAATAAGCACTCAGGAAGATGTGACACAGCGAGAAAATTTCATGCCTTTTGGGACACTTCACAAGTTCAAGTTAGAAACACTTTGAAGAGAAAGTCTGATGAATTTGCTGAATAACTCAAGAGCAATTATGAGGAGAAGAGCGCTAGGTTTGCCGATTTAGAGAGCCATAAAGAAGAAATTAATCAAAGGGAAACTGAAGCTGGTAAGAAACAATGCTAAACGGTCCTAAAATTGTCAAATATTCTTGCCCGAAGTTTACATACATCATACATATACAGCATGCCAAATATTGTATTCTTAAGCAGTAGTCTTTGCCAAATCCTACCCCAATTGACTTGACTTTGATAAAGATCATCTCTTGATCAAATTACCTTAGACATACAGACTATTGGGGGAGCACAGGTGGGGTGTACTGTTAGGGCGCTGCTTCTCACCAACAGTTAAGCCCCAGTTAGACCGGGGTTAGTACTTGGATGGGTGACTGGGGTCTTGGAATTACTCCGTTCTCGAGCTTGGACCATGTGAGTAGAGTTTAGTTGGTATCTCCTGTGCTTCGAAGGTTTTTCACTGGGTTCTCCGGTTTTCCTCCCTCTGCAAAATCAACACCATCTGGGATAGGAGTAGCACCCACCCCTGCCTTAGGGTACCTCTGACTAACGGTCGACCAATAGAGATAGATAGACAGACTATAGCTTGCATTAACATATTTTACAATGAGGGCCTGATGTACATATACCTCCCTTTATACCAGATAACCTTTTTTCTTTCACCTTTTTTCATGCGGTCTTTTTGTGTTTCAAGCAAGTTCACGTTTCGAGCAAAGGTCTTCTTACCAGCAAGGGAATAATTGAAAATATCTACCTTATCCATACACTTTACCTTAGCTGGGCAGTAATTTGTGAAAATGTTTCACACAAGACAATAGAATTTAAGCAATTTTGGGAACTTGTTCATATTTTAATATATAATTATATGCTGCCTAATATATGCTACATGTATTTTAATATTACTGTATATTTTAAAGGAAGGACACAGTAATGACACTTCTCAGATCAGATGAAAATATTTGAAAATATTTTTATTTTAGTTTATAATACACATAACGCAAGCCATACAGTGTTTAAAATACATTCATTTGTCCCTATACTATTATCTCTATTTAAGTAAACCAAACCATAACCTTGAAATTCTGAGTATAGTACTGTAATTTTATAAAACATGTAATATGTGTTTGTTAATTTCATGGCAACAATAGGGGCTCTCTGCAATATCAATAATAAATGTAATCCTCCATATGTGCATTTTCAGTCATGGTGGATACACGATGTGAAGTAATATTTCAAAGCCGACAATGAGGACTGGACTGGATTTCAAGTCCACACAATTAAGTTCCAGTCCAAGGCGAATCCTAAGGACTTGAACTAATTGCAAGGACTTGAAATCAATGCGGTCCAGTCCAAATTGGAGGTTTTTACCATTTTTTCTTGTAATATGAAACTATATTATGTTATATATAATATAGTTTATGTTATATAAAATATATATTACAAGAATATTCAATGTGCTCTTTAAGTCATAATGAAGAGGTTAAATATATTTTGTTTTAAATGGTTTCCTTTGTTATGGTATTGCATTTTAAAATTTTGAGCTGGGCTCTTTTATTCATTTTCCAATTACAGTTTCCACCAGGTAAATCACTTGCTATTAACAGGTAATACAAGCACTACAATACACTGTGGCTAACAATGCAACAATTAATGTAATCCCAGTCAGGGTTGTACAAATTTACAATGACTGTTGCATAATGCTGAATAAATTGAATGTCGTGTTATTGGTGCTATATCATGCAAGGTCATGTCAGATGAAAGCTACCTTTCTGGTAGACACAATAATAGTTCAGAAAGGAACATAATAGTTACATAAGGAAAATATAAAACAGCAATTAGCCACAATGGCCACAGGTAGGAATCCACCATCTTCCTCGAGCGAAGAGTCCATTCCCTCCATGCCGTAGTTGGGCTTATTTTCGACGCTCTGATCTACTCCCGCTCAACGGAAAATTTCATTTCTGTTATAGAAGTATTCCAAAAACGATCTCCCCGTTCTGAACAATCCGAAAAACATTTTAAATTGAGTTTTAACTGTCTCTCCTTGTTTGGCGCACTCGTGTTGTCAGCCATGTTGATTCGTATTTCTATCTAGAATGCATGTACAACGCTGACCAACTGCGCCCGCACAAGTGGGAGAAAATCGCGTTGATCTGACCACCGTGAAGTGTTTTATATGAAACGAAAAAATCGTTTCTCAACTAACATTCCCATTTTGTAGTTTAGATTACGCTGATTATCATGCGCTAGTAAAATCGCCTGTGTTTGACAGAGTAAAATATATAAGTGCAAATTTACAACCCATGCCAATTAAAGGGTTAAATACACAAATGCCTTAAGGTGGCTCCACACAGTTTCTTGAAAAATGGAAAATACAAGTTTGAGAGTCCAAAATACGTGATTAAACAATTCGGAAAAAGATTAAAACTAAATGTTATGCATAGTTAAACAGTCTGACAATCGAAAACTGTTACCAAATAAATACCAACAGTTCTTGCTATGGTAACAATGACGTTTCAAAATGGCTGCCAATTACCCTTCAAACTAATTTAATTCGAAAACAACTTTGGTGACCCCCACGTGAGTAATCAATACGCCAAATTTTAGAAGACGCTGTAGAACGAATTTTTTTAAAAATTAACAAACATGATTTTTCGGGGGGAAAAAGTTATTCGTTCTACAGAATTTTAAAATCGGCCAATTGATCACTCATATTTCCAGAAAAGTTTGAATGAAAAAAAAATTGGGGGTCACCAAAGTTTTTTTTGAATTAAATTAGTTTGAAGGGTAATTGGCAGCCATTTTGAAACGTCATTGTTGCCATAGCAACAACTGTTGCTATTTATTTGGTAACAGTTTTTGATTGTCAGACTGTTTAACTATGCATAACATTTAGTTTTATTCTTTTCCCGAATTGTCTGTGTTTTGGACTCTTAAACTTGTATTTTCCATTTTTCAAGAAACTGTATGGAGACACCTTAAAAACGTTTCTGATCCCAGAAATACGGTCCTACTAAACACCATCCGCGAACGTCCGTGAACGAACTGTCTGTGATAAATTCTTATAATAAATTACTTGATATTTAAAATTTAAGAAAAACTAACCATTTTAATTTGAAAACTTTATTTGTACCATAGTTTTTCAACCACGGTATGATGGTCCCAATTGCTTATCCCCTTAGCGGTTTAACATTTCACTGTTTCACGGCTGAAATAGATAAATACATGCACCAATATTATCACCAAAACCCCCACTTTTTATTCGACTCACTGGTTATGCAACCTAATTTCTTAAATATCCACGCTGCCAGAAAATCGCAAAAATTCTCCCATCGGCGGAAAATGCGCCAGCAAACTGAAATTATTTGGTCAGCAGCCATCACGCAAAATTTAAAAGATGTCTCGGTATTTATAAAGGACCCAGTTAAGCTTGGCAAAAATACTAATTTATTGTATATAGCAAAGGTTTTTACAAGAAATATGTGAGATTACTCTTCGCTCTTGTGACTAACATAAGAATTAGCGTTGTATGTCAGCTTTTCTGCGCAGAATCGTCTCACTTGCGTGGCCTATCTCATAAGTAATTTACCATTTTAACTATCGTATTAAAAGTCGGATGGCCTAAATTATGCTCGTTATTTTTTACCAACGGTTAGTACTTTTTTATCACTTTCACAGATTTTTAATATTGCGATTTGATTGGATGAAATAAACGATTGAATTGGTTTTTTTTATGGTTTTTGGACCAATCACGGTACATGTAAACATGACCGATAGCCTCAGGAAGATTCTGCTAAACCGAAAGTTACCGCGAAAGTACAAACTTATGAGTTATTCATGTCTGAGGAAGTTTTAGAAAGGTAAATTTGCATTGTAAATCCTATTTTGATTTGGCCTCTGATTGTCCGCCATGTTGGTTAATGACTTTTCTGGCGCTGTAGATCTGAACGGTGTAGAAGAAGTATAAAGTGTTCGAAATCATATCAACATCGTGGCAAGTGCGACTCAAAGAGGCGCCCAGGAGTAGAGTTTTGGAAATTTACTCAAAAGTCGGTAGTTTGTCAGAGGGAGAAAGAGATAAAAGAGCGACTGCAATGTGAGACCGACCAACTACAAACAGGGAAAGCTGAGCTACTAGCGCGGGAAGAAACGCTTCGCCAGAAGGACGCCGAACTAGAGAATACTGCCCAGGAAATCAAAATAAATTCAGAGGCACTGATCGCTGATGCCAACAAGCACAAAGGTTTTTGATCGCCTTCTTTTCAGTCTATAGTATCCGTTATTCATGTTGTTGTATTGTGTTCGTCATTGCTATACATAGTCTATAGTGTGTGTGCTTAGCTTGTAGCTGAAGTGTACAGTATTAAGTTGGTCTGATGTTGAAGATTTGGCGGGAGATGGTATTTTTAATACAATGAAAGTTGAATTTTTATATTGAGATTCATAACATGAATGATTCCTTGATTTTTGTCGCAGATGAACTGTTAACAACCACAATTAATTTATGCAAGGAAAAAGAAAAAGCTGCAAGTAAGCTAAAATTGCACTTATAATTGCACTAATAGTAAGTTTACTACTGGAGATGATTAAATAATTATCATGGTGATCATGCAGATATTGTGTGGGCTGAGTATTTTTATTTGTTTATTTATCTTAGGTGAGCATGTATCTGCTATTATGCATGCTGCTGATCATGTAAAGCAACAACTCAAGGACTCATCAAAAAAATTAAGTGAGGTATCTTGTAGTCTCAATGAAAAACAAATTGAGCATCAGAAACTCAAATCTATCATTGAAAATAAGTTGGGCTCCCGAACAAAACGCCTGGGGAACCCCACCTCATTTGATATGGTACATGACCCCAAGTCGAGCACCAGGTATAGGCGTCGTTGTGAGGGCAAGGAAGTTATGGAGTTTATTCATGGTGGTCAGGAAGGGGCTCTTTATGGTGCATGGGATTTGCTTGTTTCCTTGGGATCAAGCAAACAAATTGAACAGCTTATAACTAATTTTAAGAATGGGAGGTTTTTGTATGGGCATTTTAATGCTATAACTAAGAAGTTTGAGTCGTCTGATGCTGCACTTAGACAGGTATTAGTATTAAAATACAACAACTATCTTTCAACTAGGAAGTATAGCTTTCAATGTAGGACTTTAAATTCATTATTTGACCCAGATAAAGAAACATGGGTCCCAAGGAATAAGAAGGCCGATGACATAAAAATCCACATGCCCAAACTTGTTTCACTAGATAAACTTGATGTATTTGCGAAGAGCATTGATATCGGGCATGTAAATTTAGTGCCCGGTGGTCTTGGTGTCTGTCGTAGTTTAGTTAGCCTAGTAATTATGATTGCAGATCTGCATCTGAGGCTTCCATATTTAGCTAAAAGATTGATTTGGTTTAACGGCAAGGTTAATCATTTCATTTTTCAGTTTGGTGATGATGGGGCCCCAGAGACAAGCTCACTTACTATGTCAGTAGGTACATTGACATGCTGGAATTTTGGGCTACAGTTGCGTAGTCGTGATTACCAGTATGCACTTCATGGCTTGAGTGTTGGTGAAAAAGATGCCATCCTGTCAGATATCTGGCATCAGCATACTCAGGAAATGCTTCTCTTAGAAGGGAGTAACTTCACAATAAATGAACAAATTTGTTCATTTGAGTTCCAACCCTCTGCTGACCAGTCATGGCAAACCTGGGCTGCTAATGAAGTAAGCCAGGCTGCTACTTATCCACCTCCTTATGCCAAGGTTTCCAAATTTACCCTATGTGTTCCAAATGGAAAAATTGGTACAACATGGGATGCAACTACTGCTGAAACACGAGCAAAACATGTTGAAATGGTAGAAACATTTAAGGCTAGACTTGATAAGCCAAGTAGCCTAAGTGACAAAGCTAAACATGAGAAAATTCTTGAATTTTTAGCTGCAAATGGTGTGAGGACCTTGGGTCCCCCACGCATAGATATTTATGCAAATAGGCTTAGGCCTGAACCTTTGCACTGTGAAATAAATAGCTGGCAAGATTTCTTGGATTTGATATACCACGAATCTCTTGTTAGGGGTAAATATTATGAATTTATCTCTGTGTTAGAGAGTGGAGTTAGACCAACAGAACTTCAGGTACATACCAGCACTGGTATGAATGAGCAGAGATCCTGTGAGAATGGGGCTGATTCTCAAAATGAAGTTGGGTCTTCTGGTGCTGGTGCTAGAATAAAAACAGTTGAATGTGCTTCACAACAAAATAAAACTCTTGTGGCTACTCTTAGTGATGCCCATGCTAATAGCTGTGCGACTGTTCAAAATATGGCACCTGGTGTGGGCTTGCCATTCATTGCAAAGAATGTGAAGGAACACCACGATAACAGCAAAACATGCTACAATAAATTACAGGTTAGACTTATTGGAGCACAGGCTATTAGGTTGGCTCAATTTCACTATCGGTTGGTAGATTGTCTAGCACTGTAGAATGAATCCAAAGCCCGAATGCTTTTACGTCTTGCCCTTGGTAAGATTGGACAAATGCTTAGAGATGCTGGCTCATTGTTCAACAAAATAAATCTTAATAACTCTGATTTAGGATTGCTATCTGAAAGTCTTCATATTTATTACAATTTGCATGCATTGTTTTTTTCTACCAGAGTAACATTGACAGTCTGGACTATGGGGTGTGCTCTACGATATCATGCAGTGAAGCTGTACAATGAGCACAATATTGGTTATGGAATAGTGAGCTGTCAATCAAAAGAGGCCAAACATGCTAGTATAAAGAAAGACCTTTCTTTGTCAAACCGTCATACCTCAGATACTGTTTCTGACAATAAATGGTGGCAGGTTTTTAGAGCAGAGTATATTCGATGCTTTTACATCCCAGAGTTTTGTCCCCAACCTTCTTCATATTGCTCCCATTATTTTTCTCGTGTTCCAAAACATTGTTCTGATGAAGGAAAATGTAATTGTGGAAAGGATGCCAATGAGGGTAATAGTGAATGTCAGCTTTGTTTGGATAGTGTGGCAGTAGTTGAATGTGCTAGAAATGGGGAGTTCTCTGATGCTGTTAATGATATAATTCTCCCATTGAAATGTTCACAGTGTTTGAATAGGTTTTCTGATAAGGCATCCCTTGCAGTACACATTGAAAGTCAACATAGTTCAAATATTGTGAAATTAATTAGTGATCCAAGGACTATGAGTAAAGCAGCATTAGTTGTTGCACTTAAAGAGAGGGGGTTTGATGCTAAAGGTGGAGTGGCCGTTTTAAGGAAAAGACTTTTAGGTGCTCTAGAAGGTGAAGATTGATACCAAAATACACATAAAAAATTTACCTAATATCTTAACACCTCAGTAGTGAAAAGGGTTAATTAAAGAAAATGTTTCTCAATCCAAAGGCACCACACACCACTACAGTAAGTTAAATTTAATTACATTTTTATTGAATTAGCATTAATTTTTAGTATATATTGTATTGATATTTGCACCATGTATATAATTACTGAAAATAATTGATATCATAATTACATGTACATATTATCCAATTAATTTAATATGCATGACATGGTGTAACCACATAATTTTGCAATAAATTTACATGACATTTTCTGGTATTTCTTCTTGTCCACATGTGTATTACTTTGTTATCTATTTATTTAGTTCAGCTAAAACTTGAGTCAAAAAAAATGAAAGGAATTTATTTGGGTTTGGGTCACACTTTTGTTATAACCACCAAACACAGTAATGCTTTGGCAATACATATTCCCTCATTGCAAAAGTGTGGGTTGATGTTGATAAGATAAGCATGATGAAAACTTGCATACATTGGATGATTAACCCTTTTACTGCCAGGTTTCTCCCTTTGACAAGTAAAATTGTCTGGTGTTAGGGAGAGTAAAGTATTAAAAGTCAGCTGCAGCAGTGAAAGGGTTAATTTGAACATTTGAATAAAATCTTTTTTAAAGGTAAAAAATGCAACTCCAGCTGGATTCAATTTCCAAGGGTAGTTAATTCCCAGTGAAGGGCTTACAGTGTAGCTTGGAGTTGCCTTTTGTACTAACTGGCCATTGTTGGGCCTTATATGTGGCCGCCATGTTATCTAGCCTGCATCGCAGATGAGTAAACCCCAGCACAAGGTTTAGTCATCTGCGGCACAGGCTAGATGCTATTGTGCACATCCTAACATTGTTACCGGTACTACAAAAATATCAAAATACAATGACATGTAGCTGTTTTAGTATCATTGAGAACACCCATCTACAGTACAATTGACTAGAATACATTAGGATCAGGTTGAGTTATGCCTTGCAAGTTACCCCATACTGGAAAGTATTTTATTACTCATTCCAGCCTAGCTGAGACAGCCTTTATCTATATTCTGAAGTCAGACAATTTAATTGAGCAGAGGAAATGGGTCGGTTGTTCTAACTCATTGTAACCTAGGATGGGCCCAACCTGCCCCTTCCCAACTATTAAATAAAATTGTCTGGCATCAGACAATAAAATAATAAAGGCTGTCTAAGGCTAACAGGAATTGGTTAAAAACATTCCTATACGATAGTTTTAAATTAATTAATATTGCACGTCTTCAGTCTATAACATCACAACATCAAACAATATGCAAACAATATCTGGACAGTTTGCATGAGACCAAACAGCTACTGGTTTGAATTGTATATGATGCCTGACCGTGCACTCAAGCCTTATACATGTTATAAAACAAACATAACTCAACCTGTATGTCCATATCTCAATAAAACATTTACAATAAAAAGTAAATGCATTAACATTCGTTAACTACTCTTTGTAGGGTTAAATCTTGGGCAATACCATTCATGTCATAATTTTGTCTATAAAAACTTATCTTCGCAATGCCAAGATCCATTTTGAATGCAATGGTGAATGGTGTTTTCCCTGATACTAAAACAGCTGATCTGCCATCAAAAGCGTAAACCACCCTTTTATTTGGCTGACGAATTTTGTTGTAGTGTCGTCTCTTTAGGAAATTCTCACCACAAAATCTAGCGGGAGAAAATAACTTCTCAATGGTGCCAAACTGGACAGCAGTGAGAACCATTTTCTTCCCCTGTTGATCTGTGTCGATACTTCCCCCGTAGTTTCTCCACAACACGCATATATATTTCATCAAATCCCATGGGATCGTCGTCGAAAAATCGTTCATTAAACCAGTCCTCCTTGACCTTCGGAGTCGAAGCCTAATGGCGTTCCCAATGTGCTTCAGATAGAAGTCCACAAGTGGTCCAACTATCGTCAGCTTATAGCCGATATCTTCGGCCTCTTCATCCAGTCTACCACCAGTAGAAAGATCTGGAAAATCATCCCAGTTGGCTCGCACATGCTCTAACCACGGTTCTTCAACAAGAGACTTCATTCTCACAGTCACAGGGTTCCAAAATCCTTTGCCTCGCTCCTTCCGCCATGTTGCTGTTTGATTGTGCCAGAACTAGGTCACATTCCTAATCATGCGCGCGGCCGAATTGCGAGTGGGAGAAAATTAGCGAAATTCTGGCAGCGTGATCCCCGTTTATACAGTACCAGACGGATTCAGAACCGTACTCGGATTTGTACGATTCTGCCTTCCATTTACATGGGACCCACGAAACCGGATGAATTCAAGACCTGAAAAATTCTGGTCTGGGTCTAGTTTTTGCACGGATAGCGCAGTAAGAGATTGGATATGAGAAGAATATCATATTCCACATAGAATTACTAACATGAAGTATAGACCCCTCGGCAAAAGACAATCTCAGTAAAAATAAAGTTTTCAATAAAAAATGATTAGTTTTTCTTTAAATCTACAGTCAAACCAGATGTTCTCTTGCATGCGACTTTGCTATATTGCGCCACAACATTGCAATGTTGATTGTCAATTTGGCTTGAGCGACTTGCAAACGTCTCGTAGATTCCTTTAAAGGTTCGTCTTTCTTTTGAGTAAATATGCAAATTTATGTTTAAAATATTACTGTTGGTGGGTAGATAGTATTTAATGTATTTTCAGCCATGCAAATGGTAGTTTAAGTAAAGGAATGTTGAATTTCGCAAATAAATATTCCTGAGATGTTTGCAAATTGCTCACTGGAACTTGTCAAGCAATATTGCAATGTTGCGTGGGAATATTGCAATGTTGCGTGGGAATATTGCAATGTAGCTCGCAAATAAATATTAATCGTGGATGGTTAGAATAATAGCCGTGGATGGTCATGGAAGTTCGTGGACGGTGTTTAGTAGGTGTAATATCTACCGCAGCGTTTAACACGAAGTCATGGATTATGTTTCTGTGGTGAACATTTTTGAAAAACTCTTTTTTGCCCATCCACACCTCAGTTTTAAAAAGTCTCCACTTTGGAAAACGATTTTGAAAACTTCATATTTATTTGCCTAAAAAAACGGAAATACAAGTGTATGCACAGTATGCACGCAGGCTAACTTAATATTTGTTAATGCAAACTTTTTTGTGTACAAAACTCACACTCACCTAAGTTAGGACTCTACAAATGAGTTGGAAAAGCTAGCTCTCAGTGTGTAACCTGATAATGGAAGTACGGTACATATAGAATATTGCATGTCATTGCATATTACTGGTCAAAACTAACAAGGTAGTGAACAGCCACTGCCAATGACACATGCCACCTTTATATACCCATTCTCCTTAACCAAGTCCCCTTATATTATCCATTCTAAAGGTGAAAAACAGTCCCTGTGGAATGCATATATTCTGCATTTACTTAATATGGTATAATATTTCCAGGGAAACTACTTATGCCTTTCTAAAGACTGTAGACAACGTGGAGGAAACACCAAGCAAGTTAAATCCAAACGTATTTGCCTTCACATCCATGTGCTGCTTTGTGTTCTTCGCAAACATGTGAACCCTGCAGAGGTAGTTTCAAGCGAAGCAATCTTGACAAAAGATCAAATTCTTCCCATCAGCAGGGTCAAAACCGTGGATTTGATGTCAAGGTGTTGTATACAATATCCAGTCCCAAGTGATTATGTAATTCGAGGTCGGAATTTTGATGCTTGGACTACTGCTGGGGTGAAAGAGAAGCCATGGCGACAAATCTTTGAGCCAATGCAAAAGTCCTGCGAATTGTGTGGTGCTGAGCTGGAACTACCAAGGGTCAAACCAGGTTCAGATGGCGAAGCATTCTTGATGACACAACAACATCCATTTCGTGTTGTAAAAATCCTCGTGAAATTCTGTTCCAATTCAGAATGCAAGGCAATGCATAGGGTGTGGCCATTATGTGATGGTAAGGATCAAACAGGGTTTTTTTTCATGGGCTGCCTGTGGTAAGGATATGGATTTGGAGTAATAGAGTGAACCCCAATTTGCAGACACCATTATTCTTGGGTCAAAACATTTATCGATATCACATCATTATATTTCATCAACTCTCTTATAATGCTTATAAATCTTATATACATGTGTGTATTTATGTAGTATTTATTTAGCTACCTAATTCCCAGTTTGTATGTATTCTGTTAGGTCTTTTTAACATTAATGACAAGATACTGTTGGCTTTGGAGGTCATGGTTCAGTGGAGGGAGCTTTTTAAACGAGGAGTTCCTGTGAAAGTTTTCATTGAAGGAACATTACATGCATGGGTCAAGACATATCCAAGTGTAAGATACAGCAGAAATAACACATATTTATTTATTGTAATACTGTTTATTGTTACACTGGAATCTGGTTGGTTGTGCTATAAAGTATTTGCTGGTACTCAATTTAGTCCTTTTGTCTTTTTTGTAGAATGTATATCTACCATCCATTGGTCAACAAAAGTATCTGATTGATTTGATGTACAATGGGTTTTATTGCTTTGAGGCCATGACAGAAAGGTCATTGGATGATGTGGTATGTGGTGTTTGTGGCATTGCTGGTGAGGTTTACTGTGGTGATGGTAATGAAAAAAATTGCTGTAACGTTAATGGAGTAACTTTTTAATACCTGATGCTTGTATTCTTTTAAATTTGTGCATATTTAAATTTATATACATACATGTATATATATATATATATATATATATATATATATATATATATATATACATATATATATACATATATATATATATAATTATACAGTATATATATATATATGTACTATTTACAATATGAGTGACCATGTTGTATTGGATATACAAGCTCGAGCTGAAGGTGAGAGCTTGTCATATCCAATACAACATGGGCACGAATATTGTAAATAGCTTAAAAAACTCCAAGACTTTGATGTAAATATGAGTAATATTTGTTCAGATTAATTCAGAAAAAGCTCAATTTCAATGTTTTAGAGCTGAGATAGACCTGATATACAACCACTAGTGGTTCTATCAAATGATACAACCATGCGTGGTTTGTATCAGATATACAACCTCCTTCACGGTCATGACTTCTTTTGTGTTTTCATGAATTATTAATGAGTATTTTAAATAATTATACAGTATATACTGTATATATATATATATATATATATATATATATATATATATATATATATGTAGTATTTACAATATGAGTGGCCGTGTTGTATTGGATATACAAGCTCGAGCCGAAGGCGAGAGTTTGTCATATCCAATACAACATGGACACGAATATTGTAAATAGCTTAAAACACGCTGAGTCTTTGATGTTAATAGAGTAATATTTGTTCAGATTAATTCAGAAAAAGCTCAATTTCAATGTTTTAGAGTGGATTGTATATCTGATACAACCACGTGTGGTTTGTATCAGATATACAACCTCCTTCACGGTCATGATTTCTTTTGTGTTTTCTTCATGAATTATTAATGAGTGTTTTAAATATATATATATATATATATATATATATATATATATATATATATATATATATATATATATTTAGTATATTACTCACACACTATTACTCCTCCAGATTGACTACAGTAAAAGTGACTCCTCAGGTGATCCAATAGCTTTGGAGGAATTTCTAAAACGTATAAAGCGCTACTGGGTAGAAAAAAACAATTTATACCAAGGCTGAATTGGATAATGGGCTTGTTGATGCTGCAACGATTCCTCCCATTATAGCACCAGTTGCAAGGGCAAAGATAGTTTATAATACTGAGATGGAAAAAAGGAATGTTTATCTAAACGAAAAAAACATAATTAATGGTATGTGCTGCATATATTAAGTACAGTAGGTTTAGTTTCTGAAATGTACATGTACTTTTGTATAAAAAATGCAAAGGTAATGCAATATACAGATCAAAATACTGTATAGTAGGTTTGTGTGGGCTTATTTGTTGAAGGACTTATATTAGAAGTGGTTATCATTGGAGAATATTTTACTATACAACTGTAATACATATGATTCATAAACCTGTGGGGTTACAGTATGTATAAAAACAGTTTTAATGCTGCATAGGCAGTGTGAAATGTAAGATCAAATGGTTATAAGGTTGGAAACTGCCAATCGTGTTTGTTAGTGCCCTAATCACTTCATCAGAGCAAATTGTGAAGATCAGTTTGCTCTGATGAAGGGCTTTTTTTTTTTGAAGGGCTTTTATATATATATATATATATATATATATATATATATATATATATACATGTATATAAATACACACAGTGTATTGGCAGTGTCCAGTTCAATCTCATCTTCTACTAGGTTAAAGTACAAATGTACAATTATACGTAAACTTTTTTTTTATCTAAAGGTGATCCTGCAATTCTCCATTCTTTGATTAAATCAATGAACCTTGAAATGAGCAATATTGAATCTTGGCCCATTGACTTGTTGAAATCTACCTGTTGCAGTTGTGGGATCAAAATTACTGGCATGTCAAAGGTACAGTAGTGTGCCATATATTTTTTAAAATGTTTGAGTGACAAAATTAACCCTTTGACTCCCAGACCGGCCAAAACTGGCCCCTTTTGTATTTTAATCTGTCTCGGTGGCAAAGCTAGGCATAGCAACAGGTCATAGCATGACATTTCATAGCATAGCATAGCATGACATCTCACCATGCTTACATGTAGATTATTTTAAATTTGCATAGTATGACTGTTGCTATGCTTAGCTTCACTAATGCTCTGTCTAAAGTCTGGGGAGAGCAACATACTTTACACTTGTAAAGTGATTCCCACCTTTAATAGTGAAGTGCACAGATGATGTCAGTATAATGTTTGACTGGCTCTAGATCATTATTTTATTCTTGCATTTTCAACAATAGAACATTGATCTTTACCATTAATTTAAGAGTCAAATTTGTTTTGTTTATCTGTTTTTGGGCCTATAAATAGTGACTGTGCACTTCGCTATTATTCATGTGTATATGCAAGGTACTGTAATGTGTAGTTTATTTACATGCATACAATACCCAATACTACCGTAATAAATATTTTATGTGTATATTTGTTAATCTTAGGCTCTCATGGCAGTTGAACTCAGAGCCCTTTATGCGACACTTTTGGTTGGCAACTCTCCCTGTCATGAATTCACAAAAGTTACAGGACACACTGGAGGATTCTATCATTTTGTATGTCGCCATGGGGTAAGTTCATTCAGACCCTTACCCTTTGTTCAGACTAGGTGCCTGGGTACAGTGCTCGGGCATGGACCACTTGTTCACATTCACGGTGCCCTGGATCTGTTCGGTGACCTGATCGTTCACACAGAAAGCTCTTCATGGCTTTTGTAGCTGTTTCGTGGCTTAAATCCTCCTAATTCCAAGGAATATTGAGTAAAAAGCGTGGGCACCACTTTGGGCACTATGAATGCGTTCACAAATCACATGTGTGTCCGTGCCCAGGCACCTACAGTAGTCTGAACAGGGGTAACTGAAATTTGTTTCTGTTTCATATGAATCCAAAATACAGTAGTATAGAACATGAGGGTACCGGCGCACTTTTTTTTTTCCCAACAAAGACAGCCCCCAGATGGTCAGATTTAGCAAGGATGGTTGTTTGAGATGGTAAGCTTTTTTAAAAAATTTTTTAAGTATAAGAAAAAGGGACGAAAAGAGACCAAAACCAAAAAAAAATAATTCGGAATTCATCAAGAAAGGATGTTTGAAAGGGGAAAATAATTTTCGCGCCTCTCAAAACCCATTTTCGTCTGCTTATACTTCAAAAAAGTGAAAAAAACGGCCCACCCCTTTCAGACGCTTTTGTTGGATTTGATATGGAACACTTCAAAGCGATCAGGGTTGTGGTTTTAACACGCATCTTACTTACTCCCCGATTTCTCTTCAGATACTTTTGTCTTGTGTTGATACACATGTTTTCCCACAGTTACACCACCAGATAACAGTCCGAGGCATGGTATGTACGGTGTGATCATGGCTACAACTTTACCAACGTCACTTTTTAACAGTTTATCTTTTTGTAATTCGTTGTCTAACGCCTCAGAGCTTTCTACAGCGTCCAAACCACCGAGAACATTGGAGAACCTACTGATTAACATATCAGTCAGGAATTCGTTAGCTTTTTCCATCCTTTTGGCTTCATATTCAGCGTATAGCTTGTCCACAACCTTTACCGACGCTTTTTTGATGTAGCCAACTGACTGAGTTATTTCACCGTCCTCTGACAGTTTTATTAGCTCACTTCTCTTCTTATTGGTGTCATCAGTTGGTGGGGGTGTTGGGCTGGTTTCCTCAGTCTTTTTCAGATCATTGACGAGCTCATCGACTAGGTTGGGGATCTCAGTAGGTATTTCCGTTTCTGGCTCCTCAACAGATGCTTCAGCTGGTTCTGCAGCGGGTGCCCTGATCTTTTTCCCAACTCTTACCGTTTTAGTTTTCTTTTCGGCCATCTTACTACGGACCAGATTTTGGGATAACCACCTTATACGCGTACGGATGCCTTAACATAATCTCAAGCCTAGCGTATTTGTTTTCTTTTAGCTTTTTAGTTACCTCCATAACCTCATCATGGTCTAAACCACCAAGGTAGTCATCAGTGATGACCTTCATATCGGTTTTGTTGGGGTTGTAGAACGTTACCAACTTACTGATATTCTCCCTATAAGGTTTTGTGATAGCTGTTAGCTGTTGTGTGATTACGATAGTTGACAGATTGTAGTGCCGGGCGCTGAAGGCTAATTTAACCAACTCACTTGTTCTGTTTTTTACGGGTTGCCCACTGGCACAGTCGTCGAGGACTATCAGTGTTTTGGATCCTTTGAATATCCGAACAACATATTCTAGTACAATCTCAACGTCGTCCTGACTACAGTCCACAGCGATGAAGTCCGGGTCGGAGGTGTATTTCCAGGTGGTGTAGGTTTTGTTCCAGCTGAACGTCGGACAGAGCAGAACGATGTAGTCGAAGAACCTGAGGTATTCATCTTCTAACATCTTCAGGAGATACCAGGTTTTTCCACAGGCCGTCATACCAACGATCAGCATATTGAATGGGTGGTCCATTTAATACTGGATTGATTTTAGATTCTTATTTACCATATTTACCAAACCATCACTCAGCACAAAGACTCGACAGACTACGTTAGCCACAGTCGCCTTCTTGGTAATCTCAATCAGGACTCCAGACTGTGTGTTAACAATTCTTTTCCCAGTTCCAACACTATCACAGTCTTCAATACTTCTCAGATCAATCGCCAGAGCGAAAGCATCCTTGTAGAACTTCTGGATTGTCATAAACTGATCTGTGTTTTCCTTTCCACCGAATAGTCTTTTAGCTTCATCATAGAACCGGCTCTTTGGGATCCCTTGGCTGAAGACAGCGTTGGGTACACCCTCGATTGTTAGCTTAACACTCTCAATGTTTGGGTAGACGTATTTCTCACTATCAGTCCAGATCTTGTTTGTGAACGTCATTACAATACCTTTCACAGACTTTCGTGGAAGGTTAATGTGTTCGTTGATCAGGGTTGATCCAGCCAACCATTCAGTTGGCTTCATCAACGTGACATGTTCGTAGGACAACGATCGACCAGCTGTGTACAGCGACGTTATTTCACTGGCGATGTCGGTGTTATCAATCGTCTCATATTCCAGTTCAAGGTTTTCTAGTGTGTACCCATCGACAGATTCACTTGACTGGGCCACCATAACGTCAGAGGCTTTCGGTAGGCTAATGACATAGCGGAAGTTGTTGTACATCTCAAAGGGAGCATATAGTCCATGGTCCCCGAGGATCTTATCCAGTCTCACCTTCATCCTCACTCCATGGATTGTGAGCATCAGAGCGTCAGCTACCTTCTCAACGTCTCCAGAGGAAGCCCCACTGTCGTCCTTAGACATCAGCTTTCTCAGGTTTTCTGGACCAATTCCATACCCAACCATCTGATTCCTCACACTCTTCGGTAACCAGAGATCTCTGTATACACCAAGAACACTTTCACCTGTGTTGTCGTAAACAGTCTCGCCGGCTAGCTTAACAACCAGCCTTTCAACCAGAAGCCTGGAGAGATTGTCTTGGAACCACGACTTGGTGTTCATGTTTTTAAAGTCGAACAATAGATGAAAGCTACCCGGGACCAGACAACTATCAGGTTTTAGCTTTGGTATGTCGATGTAGAGGTCCTCACCAGGGTTGACTTTGTTGGGGTTCATGGTGATTGTGTGTCTTGTCCGGAGTCCCTTGATTTCCGACATTTTTGCCCGTCTGAATCCAGGTAACAGCTCTGTCTGACTTCTGTTGGTCATATACTACATAACAGGTTTTATTTTCGGTTTTTCCAGTAGTCATACAACAACCACGTCATAGCTATGGCAAGAATCCACAGATTGTTGGCTAACCACGCTATTCCTTTTGCTCCCCAGGTCAGAACCTGTGCTATCACACTGAACAGTGGTGCTAACAAAGGTCCCAACTTCTTACCCAGATTAGCGAGTGCCTTAGCGAAACCACCGACGGCCTTCGCTCCCCCCAAGACAGTATTTCTGGTTGCCACAACTATTGTGGTTATGATCCCAGCTATGGTGATGGCTATAGCAGACAGACCAACCATATTTTTCTTAGCCCACTTCTTAAAACGTTCCAACCTATTTAGGTCGTTGTTTTCCACCTCGTCTCCTAAGATAGACAGAACATCAATATGTTCGGGGGCATCACCTATTCTAATTCTTATGGTGTCCGCCTTCATTTCCGCCACTTCGCTGAATTTCTCATACAGCTGTCTCTTACGGGGGTCTTTCTCACTAGCCGCTTGCTCTCTGTAGTATCTGACTTCTGTTTCAAGGAGCCCAATCTTTTGTACACTTGTACCCTGTGGTTCGAGCATTCCCATGAATTCTCTTGCTTCCTGCTCAGTTAGAAGCCCTCTCACCTGTTCTTGTAGGTCCTTCTTTCTTTCCTTAAGCACACTCTCACTCTTTGAGATGGTCTGTGAGGCTACATCGTTTACGACTTCCTGGGGGGTTGTGGGGTCGTTGTTAGCCTTCTCAATAGCCCCTGAGACTTTTTTGGAGTGTTCCTCTTCAACCTCCCTTAGCAACCTCTTGAAATTCTCAACGACTTCTCTATTACTTTTCCCCTCATTATACACAAACTTACCATTCTCAAGTTTCCTAACTCTCTCACCATTAAACTTTAGTCCGATAAGCTTTCCTGTTTTTTTACTATAAATAGGACTAACACCTAACAACAATTCACTAGATTTCTTACCATCTCCCTTGTTTACCTGTATCCCGAGCGTATCCGTGATGAGTTTTTTCCTGATCTCTGTAGCGTTCCTCTCATATTTCCTGGAACCACTGTCGAGACTATAACTACTGTTGGGACGGCTAGTCTCTTCTGTTACGTAGGTTGTATTATTCTTACCAGACGTCTGACCTACCGTTACTGTTTCCTGATCTTCATCGGTGAGGCCTGTCCCGTCAGTATCTTCTTCTTCCTCTTCCCTTTCCTCTTCCTTGCTGAAATCATCCATTTCATAGCTTTCCCCCTCTTCAGCCATTATATACTAGCCTATGTACAACTCAAGCAGAACAGCTCCGATTCCAACCGGTCGACCTACTGAATGATCATTATTCCCACAAACCCTAAAGGTCATCTTACCATAAACACCCTTTCGGATCTCAGCTTTCGACTCAATGTCTGTGTAGTGCTGTACACTCCCTTTCAGACTCTGCTCAGAGGTTATTGGAAGAGTGCCAATCAGATCACTCCTCCTCCCATTGTCCAAACTTCTCTCACTCTCAACAGCGTCACACGAGATCCTAACATATCTCAACCCTCTGTTGATGTCCACCTGATTCGGACTGTTCGTCCACCCACCACCACCATTTATCACATCGTTTTCACCAAAACCCAAAAGAAGACCCATCTTTCCGAGTTTCAGCTTTTCCGACGTTTTCACCTTAGAAGTTCCGTTGTAAACATTCTTTCCAAACTCAACCGTCCCCAACAGACCCCCGGCTAAACCCTTAACAAACGTCTCTATCGCGTCAAAGCTGAAATAACCCTCAGGAGCGGATGTCTCCTTACCATCAAACGACACCGAATCGTTCAGACCTGACACCACATTGTTATAGTTCCAGTATACCGTAGCTTTCTTCAGCATCACCTGTGGTCTTGGACCTGCCACCATGATAGGTTGTTCGAAGTAGACAGTCTTCTCACCGTTTTCAATGAATAATGTTAACCTCATTACCCGGGTATACATTAACCCAGGTTTTGTACGTCACTCTCAGGTATCCATGAGTTGGGCTTACTGTCATAACCCAACCACTTGACCAACACCATCTTCTTTCCAGCGACTCTCTTCCTCCTCAGCACCTTCTCAACCCTATAAACGTCATCCTTCTTATCCACCGGTGACAACTCCTCCCCATAGAACTTTCCGATAATCGGTTCACCCTCAGCGTCCTCTATCTCGTAAACGTTTGGGTCACCACGAATGACCTTCGTAATCCTGAAGATTTCCTCAGTGAAGTTAGCCTCATAACCCTTTGTAAATATGCTCTTATACTTTGACACCCTCACAGTGTCTCCAACCCGGAACCTGGGTAAGGGGTGATCACCAAAGTGATGACCGAACAACGTATTCCAAACCTAATTCTCGTTTGACTTATTGACGTCCTTAGGCTTCAACATAACGACACTGTGTTTTGTGTTGTTATAACCCTCAACGAGATCGTCCAGGACATCAATCCACCTATAAGTCCCCTTGGTGTAGAAATACTTCCACATAGCAGTCTTAAGTGTTCTGTTAAACCGTTCGACGATCGCCGCTTTCTTGTCCGAAAATGTACTGAAGTACTCAACACCATGTTCCTTCAGCAGACCTTTCACACCGACGTTGTAAAACTCCTTTCCATCGTCGAACTGAGCCAGGTTGGGGTAGTCACCAAAGCGGTCTCTGAACTGTTCCAACAGCTTATCCACAGCCCCAGTCATGTTTTTCGTGTCCTTTCCTGTAAACGGGGACGGCGAAAGCATACCCTACTCAGAATCTCAACAGCTGTCAAAATCCAGTAACACCCCTTATTCTGGTTCTTATACTTCCCCATATCAACCAGGTCCATCTGTATCTGCTCACCAAGGTGGCTGACGAACGTCTGTCTGAACTTATGCTTTCTTACAACCGGTCTATACCTCGTGTACGTGTCCTGTGTTTTCAGCCAATCCCTCACTGCCTTCCTACTCACATCAAGACCTTCTCCCACTGCCTTCTGGTACAACCGTTCAGCCGACTGATATCCTGTTTTTGGATTGTACCATATATCTCTCCGTTCCTGTTCCAGCCCAACCCCAGCGTCCATATAACCTAACCTATAATATATGGATACCGACAAACTCTACCACAAGTATTATGGGGAAAACTATGGGAAGGCAATGGAGAATATCAGAAAGGGGAATAAGTCAGCTAAGATTAATTTACTCAAGAGATACCCCCATGCCACATTATCCAAATTCACCTTTACAACAACTCTCAAAAAAGACGGTGAAATCGAAAGAAGTGACGTATGGTTTAAAAATAGTGACATCGTATCAACGAACGTAGATAGCAGCACTTTTAGGAATGACAAGTCTATGTGGATTTGGCTACATAACTATAAAGGGGAGCAAAGTCTGGTTGAGGGTGGGTTTCCTATGATATGGCTTAGCGGTGGTACGTTACAGAAAGTTCAGGGTAAGCGACACCAGGAGTCCTCGAAACACACATATCTGTCAGACAACGCCATAGACTACGACCTCAACAATTTTAGGATTTATGTTAACGGTGAGGATTACTTTATGGCAAAATTACCAGTCCTAAATCCAGGTAACCAGATGGACATCGCGGCATGGTGGAATAACAATGATCCCTATTACCAACTTATAACCGCTGTCTACCTCAGTTCATACTGCTGTGGCGTTGGGGCAGAGCATCTAAAGTTCTCAGAAGATGTCTACCCAGTGGTCTCCTCAATCATGCGTTTCCACCTCTACTTCACCACACGACGTATACTGAGACGTCTTAGGACGGAAACGAAAAGCAGTTTATTGAGAGAGTTCGGCGCGGAACACAGCGATGTGATTGACAACATGGCGAACATACCCAGACTCCGGAAGCGTAAGCTTGTACGTGACCCTGGTTATGAACATCATCTTGTTGGTAAGTGGGTGTGGCATCTCAATAGCGATTATAAGACACACTACAGAAGGTTCATCCCTTTACAGACAAATGGTTTCACCAGGGTAGGTACACAGTATTTGAATGAGTCCATCGAGGCTTATGTTTACGCCGTTCTTGGTTCACAGGCTAGAACAAGGACCAGCGTTGTTAACAAAGGTGGTGGCAGTCTCGAAACACAACAAGAATTCAGAACCTTAGTACAAGATGCTGTCGTTAACTATTCTATCAGCACTTGGATTTTGAATATGAACAGGGCAATATCAGATACTAACGTCACCCAGAACCTAGCCATAAGCCCTGACACGTGGTTAGTGCCGCGGTCACTGACGATACTGAAGGAGAAAATTCCAGGATATAACAACGTTCTCAGACGTGCGTCGAAGGGCATGAAGTTTGGTATTAACTCTAAGGTCAACTACCAAGGTGTTCACAAACAACCAAAGAAGCTACACCAAGAAAACGGTTTACACTTGGAAACACTAGACGACAAACCAACTGTCCGTACACCTGACAAACCAACCGTCCGTACACCTGACAAACCAACCGTCCGTACACCTGACAAACCAACCGTCCGTACACCTGACAAACCAACCGTCCGTACACCTGACAAACCAACCGTCCGTACACCTGACAGACAACCAAAGCCAGACAATTTGGGAATCCTATTGGTCCTAACAGCTGTGTCTGGGTATTTGTTCAGTAAATACGTCCTATAGTATATGAGTCTGTTTTATGGTTACAACAGACCGATCACTAATAAACAACTCAACGATAAACTAAAAGAGGTCCTTCATACGAAGCCTGTCCCCGACTACAAGGTCATCTTTGATCTGAACGTAACCAGATCCAGTAAGAACGCCGTCTCCAAACTCAGTTTTGTTGATTACATAGAGGATAGGGACGGTGAGATCCACTCAACCATGTTTTGGAGACCCCATAGTATCAACCCACAGCTTAACACCACCCGTGATCACCATTTCCTTTACCCTGAGTCCTCAATAAGAACAGCCTTCCAGGCTAACGTACCCAGATTCATGTTCACCGATGTTTCAGTTTTCGCTGTGGTAAAGAGGAATAGTGTGAGATCGGCGTCGGGTACTTGGGAAACAATTGTTTCCAATGTCAATGTTAACGATGGTAGAAGCCTTGGGTTTAAAGCTGGGGTGAGTAATAGACTGGTTTTCGGTGGAATGACACCGTCTAGGTTTCATGAGTGTACAATTCCGGCGAAGTTCATCGGAAAAAAGGTTCTGATATCTGCCCACTGGCTATCTGGGCTTAGAGTGTCACACGTCAGGATAAACGGTGAGATACTGAGGGACTCATACACTATGTGTGACATCGGTCAGATAGGGACATCTTATCTGAATGTGTTCGGGGTAAACAGCTTAAAAAGTTTTTATTCAGACATTAACTTTTACGGTATGAGGGTTGTGGAGGGTCGTCTGGGAGAACCCGAGATCGGGAGGATCTGTAAGGAGGTTATGGCTGAGTACGGTCTGTAGTCGCGTCTGGGTATCTGTTCTATAGTATATGAGTCTGTTCTACGGTTACAGCAGACCGGTTACTGATAAACAACTCAACGATAAACTGAGAGCTTACATAAAGGCCCATGACCACAGAGTTATCTTCGATTTAAACGTAACCAGGGCCAGTAAAAACGCAGTGTCCAAACTCCCTCCCTCTGTTGATTACATAGAGGACAGGGACGGTGAAACCCACTCAGCTATGTTCTGGAGACCTTCCAGTATCAACCCACAGCTGAACACTGCTGGCGACCATCACTTTCTTTACCCTGAGGTGACGGTAAAAACGACCTTCCACGCTAACGTACCCAGACTCATGTTTACCGACATTTCAGTTTTCGTCGTGGTAAAGAGGAACAACGTAAAACCGACGTCGGGTATCTGGGAGGTAATCGTTTCCAATAGTAGTGACGATGGTGTCGGCAGAAGCCTTGGGTATAACGCTGGAGTGAGTGACAAACTGATCTTCACTGGATCATCACCAGATATTGGTCAAGTGGGCACAATTCCAGCGAAGTTCATCGGTAAGAAGTGTTAAATATCCATTCACTGGCTATCTGGACTTGCTGTGTCACACGTCAGGATAAATGGTGAGGTGTTAAAAGACTCATTTTTTATCAGTAACACCGAACAATTAGGAAAACCTTATTTGGGTGTGTTCGCGCTAAACCATCGAAAAAAGTGCTACTCAGACATCAACTTTTACGGTATGAAGATCGTAGAGGGTCGTCTGGGAAATCCTGAGATTGAGAAGATTTGTAACAGGACCATGGTTGAATATGACCTGTAATTAGGATGAGGAAAAAAAGAAAAAGCGTCGTCAGCTTCAACCACATTGGTAAAAACCTCCAATCGGCTGAAGTGGACAAACTAACCCGACTCTATTCGTATTACCACAGGCTAGCGACCTGTTACAAGTGGAAACACACCCGACTGAAGAGACTGAAGATGATCCTCGAGACGGTCTTTATTGGGTTGACTGTGGTTGGGGGAATAGCCGGTGGTGTTACAGCTAACCCACTGATCCTCGGAACTATAGCCGGTCCTGGCGTTCTGATCCAAGGGTATATGACCAAGTCGGGGATGCCTGGTAGGCTGGAGAACTGTGAATTCGCTCACGTTAGCTACCACAAGGTTCTGACACAGATCAGAAGCTTCCTACGTGGGGCTTCCTACGATGAGACTGTCTTCCTATCCGATGTCCGTGTACTCGACGACATTGTGACTGAGGTCTGTCCACATTCCGACAGTATGATCACACGGTATCATAGGACCTATGACTCAGCTGAGCCTGTCGGGCCTGGCTAACGGTTCTGACGATCTCTGGTATGTAGACGTCTCGGTCATCCACACGAGCCATCCAACCATGAAACCTGCTAGGGATCCCACTGAGGGTACCGACCACCTCCGACTCATCCGGACCGAAGTCTTCCCAGTCGAGAGCAATCACCTTAGTCCCCTTGTTCCAAACCATTACAACCGTCTCTCCCATATACCTTTGTATCCGCTCTAGGTAATCCTTAGTTACACTGGCTTCACATTCCCGACCTCTTCTGAGCATTCGGTCGTAACAGGTGTCAACCGAGGCCTGTAGCGGTAGTAGAGCGTCAGGGGTTGGGAGCAGATTGTTTAGTGAGTGGAAGATCTTGGAATAATCAGAAAACTGTTCGTCGGTTATCCACCCATTACACCAACAGTTCTTAGTAAAAGTCAGGCAGCTGTGATGTGTTCGCTCTATGATCACATTCTCCCCCTCGTTGATTAACTCCAGAGCTCTCAGGTAGGCGTCGATTCTCTCACCGAGAAACCAGGTCTCCATTTCATACGCCCACCTCCCAGGGTCGGCGTAAAACCTTTCTAGGTACGGGTTGCTCTCAACCGGCTCTTCGATGAGATGATAGTGGTTCCTTCTAGCGAATGGTATAGCGAACGTTGTTTTTCCCACACCGATGTTTCCATCGAGGGCGATCAGTCGAGCACCGAGCTTTGTTTGAGTCATTATACCTTAGGTATACGGTACGGCTCTAAACCTCTTGTATTTTATATGAAGATTCCAAAGAGACTTAGACGACCCATACTGATTATCTTCAATGTCCTCAGAAGAGCTATCGGGGTGATGAGACATTGTGTTAGGAGGAACCGTAGGGGAGAGTACTACGTGACTGAGTCTGTTGTTGTCTGGCCGACGGTCTTAAAAACCCCTACAGACGACCTCACAGACTTCCCACAAACAGCCTCAGAGATTCCTATAGATGATCTCACAGACTTCCCAGAGACGACCTCAGAGATTCCTACAGATGACCTCACAGATGAAACATAGATTAGTGTATATAGATGGCTGACGAGTCTGAAAAAAACCCGGAAGTCCCTAAGATAACATCAGTGGTTAAGACGGAAAAAGTTAAGGACCCAAAACGGGTGGAGGCTGGTAAACGACTGGCTCAGATATCAAAGACAGCCAAGGAGAGAAAAGCCAGGGAGCGGTTGGTGGCTGAGATTGGTCCTGGGGTTGGTGGCCGGTCAGCTTATTATGGTTACATAATCGGAACCGTTGGGTTGGTTATCGGTGGGGCCTCACTTTATTACACTATGAGGCAGGAGAGAAGGGAGGTTCAGAGGCTGAAAACCATTGATGAGGAGAAGGTAATGGAGGGAACTGTCGAACCACAGAACCCCGTTCGGACTTTCCCGGTCTTAGACACCTTCGACGAATGAAATATGTGTTAGTATAATGTCAACCACCGACCGGAAAGAACTGATGAACGAGCTCTACGACGCTCTCCTGATTACGAGTGGAGCTGTGGCGGTCTCCATGGCTTCGAAGAAGGTCCTGAGGGAACCTTTGGGTACCCCTGAGTCTGTGAAGGGTACCGTTAGGCTGGCTCTAGCCGTTGGAATTAGTACAGTTGGGATTAAATATGCCCAGTCGAAGGGGTATTTACCGGTTGATCCGTTCAAAACAAAGTAGATGTTTTTTTCTCAGTCGAATTGACTCAGAGGGGTTAGGGAAAAGTTGGGACCAGAAGTTAAATGAATTGTAAGATCTGTGGGAAAAAATTTAGTTCGAAGGGAAATCTTACCCAGCATGTCAGACAAATTCACAACAGGGAGAGAAATTACAGGTGTGAGGACTGTGGGAGGACGTTCACGAGGGGGAATGATATGAGAAAACACCGTGGGAAAGTACATGGAGTAGATGAAGTATGTGAATCCGTCACAACATACACAAAGACCGAAACAAAAGCCGGAACTAAAACATACACAAAGACAGAAACAAAAGTTGTTACCACTACGAAAAGTCGTGGGTCTAAGGGAGAAAGAGACATTGAGGACATCTTACGTAGTTGTACAGTTGGGTACATTAGGGAAAAGACTTTCGATGGGTTAACCGGGTTGGGAGGTGGTCTACTAAGATACGACTTCGCGATACCTACAAGCTGTGGTTTCCTACTGATTGAGCACGACGGCGAACAACATTTCATACCCACCCGGTGGGGGAGTATTACCGAGGAAGAGGCTGAGAAACGCTTTGATAAACTGAAACAACATGACAAAATGAAAAACGACTACGCTAGATCACATGGTTATCCCCTACTCAGGATCCCATTCTCCTACAGCGTCCATATAACTTATGAAACAATCAAAAAATTCCTAATCTCTAACGGACTAATCCGACCAAACATCCATTAGTTTATATATGGCTAGTGTGGCTGCTGGTGGACTGTTTAACGCCCTGGCCTTCGCTGGCGCTGGATTCATGTTCTCAAAGTTAAATCACACCGGGTATGAAGCTGAGATTAAGAGACACAACCACGCCCTTGAGCAGCTGGCTAGGGCAAAGGAGAAATGGTATGAAAACGAGGTGGATAAGAAGGATAGGGTACAGAGGTTGAGACAGGAACTGTCTGACGCCAACGCTGACATCAACACAACGAATCACGCTCTGGATCTGCTGAAGGACAGGTTAAGGCAGGCTGAGGTCGTTGGGTCGTCCCAACCAAAGCCTGAGTTGTCTGACTATTACAAACCATCGAGTGAAATGAAAGAGTATCAGGCCCTGTTTATTGGGTCTGTTGGTCTGGTTGGTGGGTATCTGATGTCTAGGTTTGCTTTGTAGGGGTTAAGGGGATTTGTTAGGGTTTAGTTATAATGTCTGTTTTCTTGTCGGACTTACCGAAAGGGCTGAGGGATTTACCGTCTTCAAGCGTTGAATGGGTCTGTAAGCAGATGGGGATTGAGTTAGTAGCCTCGGCTTGGGATCCACCCAGACGTAGTACGAAGTTGTGGTGTGGAGATTGTTCCAGATTCCGTGTGAGGGTGAGAACTGAGATGTATTCCTGTCCAGGATGTGGTGACACGGAGTGTGGATATGTTGTCGGGAGATACCGGGCGGCCGGTCGTAGAAGTGAGCATTCGAGAAATAGTTGGATGAGGAAGAGACTCACCAGAGTCGTCAGGGACACAGCCGTTGACGTTGTCTTATCCGACTTTTCCAAGGTTCTTCGGGTGATGAAAAGTAAGGGTCTGATAAGAGGTCGTAATGTGTCCAGATACAATTATTACATCATCAGACTGTGCTCAAGGAGAGGGATTGGGTTACTGGGTGGTATGAAGGATCTTAGGGAGGGGAAAACGAAGGACTTGTTTGATAACAATCTGTTCGGAATTGTTTATAAGGAGCTTGGCTGGGATCGTACCCCGGACAGGTTCTGCACCGAGTAGTTGGAGCGATACCTAACGGAATGTGATCACCCCTGTTATAACGATGGATCCGAATGTTATGATCCACCAGGACGACGACTTAGACCCTAACATGTTTGACTATCCTGATGATATAGACCCTCGTCTCTATGAGAGACTAATCGGTTATGACATAAATCAGTTAGACAGAGCCCTGAGGGGTAAGACTAAGTCGTTCAGCTGTGCTGTTGTGTCCCAACACCCACTGGAACAGGTAAACGCCCTCAGGAATGATGTGGTACGGCTGCTACGTCGGGAGCTGGCTGAGATGAGGGGGTTGAAGTTCGCTGAGACGCTGGTTGTGACGCTTGAGAAGGAGGTGTCCGGCGGAACAACTTATAAGACGGCTCACTTCAACAGCCACATCAGGACTGTGGTCAACGGCGGTGAGATCGGTCAGGACGTTGACACCGCGAATGAGGAGGTGGTGGCTAGAATAGCCCGGTGGATAAGCGAGGGATCTGGCTGGACAGTGGAGTCAATCGACGGTCACTACGTTAATCTGACTGTGTACAGTCCACTGGAAGGCTCCAGTTATGTCGACCTCCCTAAAGAGCTGTGGAATAGTCGGAAGGGGCTAATCAACGTTAAGAATAATGATGACAGGTGTTTTATGTGGTGTCATCTGGCTCATAAGTTTCCTGTCCCAAAAGACCCACAAAGGGTCACAAAGTACCGGGACCATGTTGACGACTTGGATTACAGTGGAATCAGCTTCCCAGTGACTCAAAAACAGTACGACCGGGTGGAAAAACAGAATGAGATACGTATCAACGTCTTTGGTTATGAAAACGGGCTAACCTTTCCGGTTTACGTATCAGAGGAACGGTTTACCGACCTCATGAACCTCCTGATTATAACCAACGAAAACAACAGACATTACGTCCTCATCAAGGACTTTGATAGGTTTATGTACAACAAAACAAAACATAGGAGGAGAAAACACTTCTGTGTTTACTGTCTCCAATGTTTCAGTTCAACGGAGGTTTTGGATAGGCATAAGGTTGTGTGTATCAGTGTAAATGGTAAACAGGCTGTTAGGATGCCTGACCCCGGTAAGAACGTGTTGAGGTACAATAATTTCCACAAACAGTTAAACGTTCCGTTTGTTGTGTACGCTGACTTCGAGGCGATCACGGAAAAGGTCGACAGACCGGAGGTGCCGGAGTCAGACCGAGAGGAGAAAGAGAAAAAACCATACATGGAGAGGTACCAAAAACATACTGATTGTGGTTATGGGTATAAGGTTGTCTGTTGTTATGACGACAAATACAGCAAACCTGTTCAGGTGTACAGAGGCCCTGGTGCTGTCAACAAGTTTATCGGAAAGATGTTGGAAGAAGTGGAGTATTGTAAGGGTATCCGGAAAGAGCACTTCAACCAGGATATGATTCTGACTGATTCCGACAGGGCGGACTTCAGAGACGCTATAAAGTGTCACATCTGTGGGCGAGAGTATGTAGCAGAAGACGTTAAGGTCCGGGACCATTGTCATGTAACGGGAAGATATCGGGGATCGGCCCATCAGCTCTGTAACAGAAATCATAGAATGACTGATAAAATACCAGTCATCTTACACAACCTTAGGGGTTATGATAGGCATCTCATCATGGGAGAAATCGGAAAGTTCGGACAGGAAATTAATGTCATTCCGAATAATATGGAGAAGTACATGGCCTTCATGTTAGGTAAAAACCTTGTGTTTCTGGACAGTTTTCAGTTCATGAGTAGTTCATTGGAAAAATTGGTGGGAAATCTCCCAGGGGACGCCTTTAGATACACAGCTGAAGAATTTGGTCCCCGGTCAGACCTGATGAGGACGAAGGGTGTTTACCCCTATGACTACATGGACAGCTTCAGTCGGTTTGGGGAAACGGGGTTACCACCAAAGAGTGAGTTTTATAGCATACTAAACGATGAGGAAATATCAGACACTGATTACCAACACGCTTTGAAGGTTTGGGAGTCGTTTGGAATGAGTACAATGGGGGACTACCATGACGTGTATCTAAAATCAGATGTGCTGCTGTTAGCTGACGTCTTTGAGAACTTTAGGAAGACCTGTGTTCAGTACTATAAGCTGGACCCCTGTCACTACTTCACCTCACCTGGGTTGGCCTGGGACGCTATGCTGAAGATGACTGGGATTGAGCTGGAGCTGATGACTGACATCGACATGTTCCAGTTTATCGAGAAAGGACTGAGAGGTGGTGTCAGTTACATAGCCAACAGATATGGGAAAGCCAACAACCCATATATGAAGGGGTATAGTGAGGACGAGGCTGTGAAGTATATAATGTATTTGGACGCCAATAATCTATACGGTTGGGCCATGAGTCAGTGCCTTCCGACTGGTGGGTTTAAGTGGATGAGTGAGGGTAAGCTGAAAAACCTGGCTTGGGAACTTCCGGAAAATGACCGTCGGACTGGAATGATACTTGAGGTTGATCTTGAGTATCCTCCTGAACTCCACGATCTACACAACGACTACCCATTAGCCCCTGAGAAGATGGAAATACGGGAAGATATGTTATCGGAGTATTGTTCTGAGATTAAAAGGAAGTTCGGTGTCAGTGTTGGTGGTGTTAGTAAGTTGGTAACCAACCTGATGGGAAAGGAAAGGTATGTCGTCCACTACAGAAACCTACAGCTGTACGTTAGGCTTGGAATAAGGGTGAAAAAAGTTCACCGGGTTTTGTTGTTCAATCAATCGGGGTGGCTGAAACAGTACATCGACTTCAACACGGTGAAGAGAACTGCTGCCAGGAACGCCTTCGAAAAGGACTTCTTCAAGCTGATGAACAACAGCGTCTTCGGTAAAACAATGGAGAATTTGAGAAAGCGCGTAGATGTCCGGTTGGTCACGTGTGAAGAAAAGCTGTTGAGGCTGGCTTCCAAACCAACCTTCGTATCCGCTAAAATATTCAACGAAAACCTTGTTGCCGTTCACAAAATTAAAGAAGTTCTTACGTTAAACCGACCGGCTTACGTTGGTATGTGTATTCTAGATCTATCGAAGGTACTAATGTACGATTTCCATTACAACTATATATTAAAAAAATATGGAAACGATGCTAAGTTGTTGTTTACAGATACGGACAGCCTGACATATGAAATCAAAACAGAAGACGTTTACAAAGACTTCTGGGCTAATAAAAATATTTTCGATAACTCGGACTATTCAGAAAGCTCACCTTACTACAACAATTCGAACAAAAAAGTCATTGGGAAGATGAAGGACGAAGCGGCTGGCGTTCCTATAGTTGAGTTCGTTGGTCTCAGAAGTAAAATGTATTCATACTTAAAAGACAACGGAGCAGGTGGCAAAACCGCGAAGGGAATTAAAAAGAGTGTCACTAAGAAACAAATTAAACACGAAAACTACAAAGACACATTATTTGGTAAGAAACAAGTGTTTCAGAAAATGAAAACAATTCGAAGTGTAAATCATGAGTTAGGTAGTTATGAAATAAATAAAATATCACTCTCATGCTTTGACGACAAAAGATACCTGCTGGGAGACGGGATTAACTCCTACGCGTATGGACATAAAAGCATCATTTCGTAGAGTCGTTTCGGCTGATATCAAGCCTCATCAGAACACCTAACTAAATTTGTTTGTCGACTTCCATCAAACGATAAGAAAGTGTGTCGCGTTAAAACCTTAAATATTCACCACCGGAAACCGATTGTAGCAGTCGGAAACCGATTGTAGCAGTCGGAAACCGATTGTAGCAGTCGGAAACCGATTGTACCCATCGGAAACCGACTGCACCCATCGGGAACCGACTGTACCCATCGGGAACCGACTGTACCCATCGGAAACCGATTGTACCCATCGGAAACCGACTGTACCCATCGGGAACCGATTGTAGCAGTCGGAAACCGACTGTACCCATCGGAAACCGATCGTAGCCGGCAAAAGCCGATTGCAGTCAACAAAAACCGATCGTAGCCGGCAAAAGCCGATTGCAGTCAACAGAAACCGATTGCAGTCAACAGAAACCGATCGTAGCCAACAGAAACCGATCGTAGTCAACAGAAACCGATTACAGCTGGCAAAAGCGATTGTATAGTCAACAGAAACCGATTACAGCTGGCAAAAGCTGATTGTAGCTGACAAAAGCTGATCATACCCAACAGAAACCGATCACAACTAACAAAGGCCAACTGTAGCCGGTAAGGTATATATTTTTACCCACTTATGTTTGTAGATCACTCTCTCTTAGTATAACGATAGGAAAATAATCCAGCCGCCATGATAAACACTATTAAATACTCCCCAGTGAAAACAATTACCTTACCACCAGCTGTTTGTATTTCTGTCCACGGTACTGTGTCTCTTCTCTCCGATGGATGTAAGTTTTCCCATTTTTTAGCCTGATGAACTATATCAGATCCCTTCCTGGTTAGACCTACAGACAGACCAGTTACTAATGCAATCGCTCCCAAACCAATAGCAGTCACAACTCCAGCCTTCCTCAGTTTCTTACTTAGGTTAGCCTTAGTCCACTCATCATAGTGTGTTCTGATACCATCCCTTAGTAAATCATCATCCTCCCCAGTTAAAGCCCGCCCAATTGTTCGAAAATCACCTCCCAAATATTTCACAGAATAATCGATAACCAAACCAGACTCACTAAACTCCCTGGATATACTTAATATGTTATTATCAATCAGATAGTCAACAAACATTGGGTCAGTGCATTGTGGTTCCAGTTCCAGTATATTTGTAAAAAAATCCTCACAGTTTCCATATGCAGCCCTTCTTCTTATCCTCTCAGTTCTGTTTTCTGACACATTATTTACAGTGGGACCATCAATAACATAACCAGACCCAACACTATTATACTCTGAAAAGTCCTCCAAAGCATCAGTACCCCCAAAATCTGTTTCCTCCTGACCATTTTCAGGATTTGGGTCTAAGTCATGATTTAGGTCTAATGGTTTAAGTTCAATTCCCTCCATATTAAAATTGTCATGATTACAAAAAGATAAACTGTTAAAAAGTGACGTTGGTAAAGTTGTAGCCATGATCACACCGTACATACCATGCCTCGGACTGTTATCTGGTGGTGTAACTGTGGGAAAACATGTGTATCAACACAAGACAAAAGTATCTGAAGAGAAATCGGGGAGTAAGTGAAATGTGTGTTAAAACCACAACCCTGATCGCTTTGAGGTGTTTCATATCAAATCCAACAAAAGCGTCTGAAAAGGGTGGGCCGTTTTTTTCACTTTTTTGAAGTATAAGCAGACGAAAATGGGTTTTGAGAGGCGCGAAAATTATTTTCCCCTTTCAAACATCCTTTCTTGATGAATTCCGAATTTTTTTTGTTTGGTTTTGGTCTCTTTTCGTCCCTTTTTCTTATACTTAAAAAATTTTTTAAAAAAGCTTACCGTCTCAAACAACCATCCTTGCTAAATCTGACCATCTGGGGGCTGTCTTTGTTGGGAAAAAAAAAAGTGCGCCGGTACCCTCATGTTCTATACTACTAAATACAACTGCCATCATTATAATCTTATACAGTATTAATAGCGTTTTTCGTTTGACTCCCATTTGTTCATCCACAGAACATGAGCCCCACCGGTTATAGGCCCACTTGTTTATTAAAAGGTAATAAATTCAATTTATAAACCTAGAGCCATTCTCAATCACTTTTCTTTTATACAGTTCATATAATTTTTGCTTTCAATGACGAATTTCAATTTACAGCTCTTCTATATTTTACTTAAGTCTATTAGTTCTCGAGATTTTTTATAGACTTTAGTATGCGATATTCAAATGAGATAATCTGTGACATCCGTATTGGGAATGTTTTTAAGCCTTAGCATTGGCCTTAACAGTAAAAACTTTCAAAGACAATTGGATATCCATTTTTCAATGACGGTGATGAGTTTCGCTGATTTTTGCCCGACATACAGTGTTCCGACTGTTTCATCGTTTAATTTAAGTACATCAAAAGCTACGCATATCAGAAACTGTGGCAGGTCATACTTTTAAGTTTACAATAAGTGATGTTAAAAATAGTTACCATTTATATCAGCATTGTCTTTCTTCAAAAATAATGTGTTGCTCTATGCGGCTATAAAATCGAGGAATCGAAAATCCATTGTATCGTATATTACACAAAGTTTCACATGTACAATAACGCTGGTCATAACCATTGATTTTCTTTTTGCGCGAAACTTAAGGCTATGTGCACACGGTAACGTTTCCGAGCGTTTTTGTATTGTTTCAAGTAATGAGCTGATTGTTCTCGATTCCCTTGAGAACAGTAAACAATACGAAAACGCTGAAACGTTACCGTGTGCACATAGCCTTAAAGTGCCTCTATGGCCTGTGGGATCTTTACATATTTAAATAACTTAGGTTAAAAGAAAATGTTTCCCGAAATTTTTTCTCAAAAATATTAAATTGCCGCCCATTAACAACGCTCCGAAGTTGGCCAAATCAGCCCGAATCGCGCCATTTTGAAAGTTAGACCGTTTTCTTGGGCCTGGGCTCTAATTGATATATCTACGTCACATTTGCGTCACAGTCGGAACACCAACATTTCTTACACCGAGTCTGAGTCAGACGAACCATCTTGGAACATATTGATGAATATATCTAAAATTTTCATTGCTTAAATAAAGGTTTAAGAGACGCAATACCAAAAACACACTAAATGGTAAGACGTTCGGTTCCGACCGTGACGTCACACAGTAAACTGGCACCATGTCCTTAATGCGTGGTCACAGTTATAGAGGTACCAACTTTGAAGCGCTGTTAATGGGCGGGGATTTAATATTTTATTTAAATATCTAAGTTATTTACATATGTAAAGATCCCACAGGCCATAGAGGCACTTTAACTTTCACAAACTTCTTCCCTTGAAAGTTTAAGTTTAGTATTCTACCGCCATACTACAAATAAATTATGGCATAGGCAGCTATAAATAAATTTCTAAACCACTTAATAAACTTAATAAAAGATTTTGGAATTTCATGACTTCACCATGGGGTTAGTTGTTTACATTGCTGTTTACTTTACAGTAAGCTTTCCTTACTTGCACAAAGCAAGTTGATTGAATTGCTTTCGTTTTCTTTTGATTAAGACCACCGTTGGGTCCAAGTTTTTGACACTGCAAGAGTCTGTCAGAGATGCTGCAGATATCTATCTTTCCCTCAAATACCCCCCACTACTTTTGTGAACGACACACCATGCACTTTCTCGAGACACCTTGATCTCAGAGCGCCAAATGTAGCGCGCTTTCTTTGGGGAAATAATGCTGGATGTTTTGAAGTTCCAAGTTTGGATAAGTGTCCAAAGAAGGTATGTTTTCTATTATATACATACATACATACATACATACATACATACATACATACATACATACATACATACATACATACATACATACATACATACATACATACATACATACATACATACATACATACATACACACATACATACATACATACATACATACATACATACATGTTACCAAATAAATAGCAACAGTTGTTGCTATGGTAACAATGACGTTTCAAAATGGCTGCCAATTACCCTTCAAACAAATTTAATTCGAAAAAAACTTTCGTGACCCCCAATTTTTTTTTTCATTAAAACTTTTCTTGAAGTATGAGTAATCAATAATTTTAAAACAATTCTGTGGAACGAATAATTTTTTTCCGGAAAAATCGTGTTTGTTAATTTTTTAAAAATTTCTTCTACAGATTTTTTTTAAAATCGGTCTATTGATTACTCATACTTCAAGAAAAGTTTTAATGAAAAAAAATATTGGGGGTCACCTAGCCTCCTCCGCAGGCAACTCTGTGTCTTACTCGGTCCAACGCCAAACTATTTTACTCTGTCTAGCGTCAGACTTATCCGTTTCTTCTGACTAACGCTTATCCGATTTTTGATTTGTCATCAAGGTCAGCATACCATCCCTCGTTCCTCTGGAGTTTAGCTATTCGAATGTACATTATAAACAAGAAGACGAGTTGGAAGCGTGGGAACACCCGGTGACAGGTGAAAAACGGCGCTATGTTGTAGGGGACAGATTTCATTCCTCGACCAACCCGCATAAATCACCTTTGTGCAGGTTTCATGATCTGGATTTATGTGAGCAAAAAAACTCCATCAAGACTAGTTATCAGGAAAGCGAGAACAACAGGAAAATTTTTCTTCGTCTGAGAAGCTCCACAATGCAGAAGTTTTTGGTTCATTTTCATTATAATTATTTAATGGACTTCTATCAAAACGAAAACACATTAGAACATTTGACAAACAAGGTGCTACCCTCCCTCAAGCCAGATGAGAAATTAGTTCATGGACCGTATCAGAAACTTGTCATTGTCAAGAAATGAATACTGCATTTAACGGAATTCCTATCACCTATAGATCGTCTGCAATCACGTGATATCAGAAGCCTTTTTCGTTGATTTCCTATTAATTTCCTTTTCGTTTCCAATACCCTTGCCAGCACAAATGTAGTGGTCATCGGTATGCAAACAGTGCTTGCCATTGTTTGCCATAGAGATCATAATATAAGACTAGATGGGGCATTGGGGGCAAAAATGTGAGGAATATTGGACGCCACCATTAGAGCGAAAAAAGGACCCGGATGACAAATCTAAAATTTGTCTAAAACAAGCTTTTACTAAGTTTTCATCACGGTTTTTAATACAATAAAACTTTTAGAGTTTTCGGTCTTATTACTATTATAAATTCCTACCTTGGTTCTTTATTGAGGCGTCTTTATCTTCGTTGAATTTCTCCACTCATTGGATGAAAATCGTAGCCCCTATGTTGAAGTGTCCGGTTACTTCAACATGGCGGCCGCAATTTATATCCAAGAAGTGGAGAAATTTAACGGAGATTATAGACACTTTAATAAAGAACTAAGTAAGGTATGATAGTAATAAGACCAAAAACAAAACTTTTATTTTCCTAAATATTGTAATGAAAATTTAGTAAAAGGTTCGGGTCCTTTTTCGTCTCTAATGGTGGCGCCCAAAATTCCTCTCACATTTGACTGGACTCAGGACAGGAATGCCCCCTCTGGTACTCTATTATGATCTCTATGATGTTTGCCACATAGTGATAAAAAATAAAACTATAGGGGGCATCCTATCTTAATTAGCAACCCGATTTTAGCCCCAGTGCCCCTCTAGTTTTATTTATGATCTCTATGAATATTAACGAAGATGCCCATAGATCGACTAAAAATGGATGTGACGTCTGCATTTGCAAACGATCTATAGGTTTCAGAACTTGCTGTTGAAATCCGATAAGTATATTATACTGATTTGAATTTTCGAAACAACGTTGCGATTAAAAAAAAATGTTACGAAGTATCAAATCCGGGGTCGTGGCAAGGGACTTACGATAAATTAAAGCGAAGATTTACATGCACTGACTAGAAAACATTAGAAGGTTGCAACTGGAAACGATTTACATGTCACTATATATGTCAAACCACCGTTTAATTAATATCCTATATATATAATAGCAACAGAATATATTTAAATAATTACAGGAACGTGATTAAGTTTGGGAACGTGTTTTTCAACGTTTTTCCCCATTTCCCTTTCCATTAGTTGCACATTTTTCGCAATACCATTTTTGTTTCCTTTTTGGCAGCGTCGTTAGTTCTGTACAATTACTGAGATAACATAAGATTTGATCATATGTTTAGATTTATTGCTAAATTGTAAAGCGAAATACTGACCGTTCGAGGAAAAGCAATTCATTTTGAATGGCTTTTGTTTTAGAAGTTTTTATCTCATTGTACCATACTTTTTTTATTTTTTTTATTTATTTAATTTTTATTTGTATTTTTCGCCCAATTACACTTTACACATAATACAAAATTATTATAGGGCTAGGAGCCTACTAGAAACCTTTTGGCTTTTTAATTTAGACCCCTAGATTATATTTACAATTGTTTTAATTAACCATAATGAGTGTGAAGTTTATAAGGAAAGAATATTATGAAAAAGAGGAACAATTAAGCTATGATAATTACAATTGAATGAAGTAAACTTTAGTTTATATAAGAATGTTAACGCTTGTCTGAAGACTAAATGATTGATGGAAGACTGAATATAGTTCTTCTGAATATAATTATAATATAGACTAGATATAATTGCTAACCCATATTTATGTATAACATTTAAATAGCGTTTTAAATTGTATACATATATATGTTATTGATACCGTAGTACAGAATAATATTATTTTGTGCTATGTGTTAGGAAAGTTATTAATTTACTATATCTGTATCTATATCTTTACTTAATAATATACATGAAAAAATTTCTCAATTCTGATTGGCTCAGAGGAGTGCAATTTTAGTGTAATTCAGTGCAGCAAAATGAAATACAGTGCAAATTTTGTAATTTTTTTAATTTGCACAAAAATCATTTTTTACTAGAAAAAAAGCTCTTCCTGTTAATTTTTTTTCCATGTATGTTATTTGAACAAAGCATTTTGATTAAAAAGATTCTCTTTATGATAAATTTTTTCATGTATATTATTAATAAGTAATAGCATGGTTTCGAGTGCAATTTGGAAAAAACACGCACTCGTGATAATCTTTGAAAAACTCACTCGTGCATGTTTTTTCCAAATTGCACGTGAACCAATACTATTACCAATACATATCATATCACCGTTTATAGCTTTGTTACATACGGTAGAAAATATTTAATTTGTATAGGTAATCATATGATAGCGAGTACAATTAAGGATTTACACTACAAGGTGAGTGCAATTTGGCATAATTTTCAAATATCACGAGTAGTGTAAATCCTTAATTGTACGAGCAAAATCATTACTCATTTATTATATGCATGACAAAATTACGACACGTACGCTTCGTACTCACTCACGCCTTTAAAAACATCCTGTTTCATTACTTGACAAGAAACACTTTCACTCTGGGTGTTCTCTGTACTCATTTCAAAATATTTACACGGAATTTTTAGTTCGTAGTGTACCACAAGTCGTTGGAAATGTGAAAACTTTCCATTGCAGAATTGGCCGCCATTTTGAATTTTATTGTCAACATCGTTCCCAGGGCCCTGGGAGCAGTACAATTAATAAAATAATTGTACTCCTCTCAACCAATCAGAATGCAGTAATTTTGTCATGCATATAATAAATCTAGATTTTTAAATAAATGTAACATTGTAAAAAGCACACTTACAAATGAAACCATTGTTTACATGTATCACAATTCACCCAAACTTGGCCTTCAATTTCCTCGTTATTCCCACATGGGCAAACCCCTTTGTTTCTTTCTGTGTGAGTGGTAAAAGAAATAAAATAATTACGTGTAAATACACAAACTTGCTTCTGGTTCCGCATGCATGTTTATGATAATATATTGCGTACCTTGACTGTTGCTATTCATCACTCCAAATGCTCCCTCAGCGAATCGTAGCTTTTTCTTAGTTGTTGGTGAAGGTAAGCTACCTCCCTTAGGAGTTTGGATATTATCTGGGGTTAATCAATTGAAGTACATTAGAATGATTATAATCACTTAAATCAATAAATGTGTGCATGTATTATTTATTAGCAAGTTTCCGTATTATTTCGCTTTAACAAAAAGGGCTGATTTGGGTAGAAGGTTGAAACAGATTGAAGGATTAGAAACACACATTAAAATGGAATTGTCAAAAGTCATTGCCTATATTATTAAAATGAGTATGCATGTTTCAAATGGACAACACGCAGACAAATTCACAAACGCCTGTGTAGTATTTATCATACCTAAAAAGTCTGGTTGAACATCTGTATCAGACAGCTCATCACTATTTGCTAGCGTCTCTGTAGATTGCGATTTCTGTACTGCGCTTACACCCTGTTAAAAAATATGCTTCTTATACGATGTGATACATATAATAAAATAAAGTAACTGATTTGTTCTCATACCATCGCGAATGCTCTTTTCCTCTTTGGCGTGAAGCTCTTGTACAATTTAATAGATCTGGGTGAGAGATGCTGGAAAGTAGAAAACGTACACAATTTCAAGATATGTTTTGGAAAAAAATTAATTTGTTAACATTGATTGTTAAACGGTTTGGTTTTAATAGTTCATTATCTATTTTGTACGCGTTTATACCTTCGCATAACTTTTAGCCAAAAGAGAAGCTGCAGGAGAATCTTCTGGGGCTTCGACAATACCCTGTCTGATTTTCTTGTAATATTCTAGAAAAACGAATAAATGCAATTTGGTCTTTTCGTTGATGTTGACTATATTTCGTTTAAAGAAGTCGTCAATCAACAGTCATGTGTATTTAAGATTTACAGAAAAATCAAACCCCAAAAAGAAATTCAAATGCTTAAATTATAAGTCAGTATGATGCGTGCGGTGTAACCACATATTTTTAACAATTTAAATATGTATCGTATATACCTTGCACTTTTGTCACGATAGTTTCTTCGATAATACGTACTTCTTCTCTATCATCATCAGCCAATTTCCCTTCCATTTCGTTAATATCTTCTTCGAAATTATGCCGTGCCTCCATATAATCCGTTTCTGGCTCGATTTGATTGCCATTACCAGTAACTATGCATGGAAAGTGGAATGAATTGGTTAAATATTCTTTGTTTGTAAATATAATTTTCAGCGTATCAATATACGAGCAGTTACGATGATGGAGACTGTTTTCCATTTAAGAAAAATGTTCTGCAAAAACACATCGATTTCTGGGACATGAGTATAGGAGCAGGCAAAGGTTTGGGTATAGAACTCACTAGAAACATGTTACTTTGTCCAGCAAAAGTTTATCATTATACAATGGTACAGAAATATTACTCCACAAATTGTACGGTTTTCGTAGATACACCATTCTTCTCTCCAATGTTTTGTTATCATATGAATAGGTAGAACCAACCCTCAGATTTTTTTTAGAAAGCGTGGCCGAATGTTAAAAACTTTGATTGGTAATAAATTGGCTGGACCGCCTTATTCTATTAACTGTGCATTGGACCAGTACGATGTTGCCTGTTGGGTTAATCTTTCAACAAACCCCTTATCATATCATAATAACATTTGTATTAGATTAGACGTCATCAGAATTTTAATACAAAAATTACACTTACCGTAATCTACCCATTCTACAAAAAGTGGATCCAGTTCTTTTCGTGGAATTTTATACGCACTGGCAGTTGTTATAACTGTATTGTTACGTTTAGAGCGAACATCGGCTAGTGTTGCATTGCTGTGCTTGGCAAAACAAATACTTCTTTGGTCCCAACCATTAAGCGTTTTAGATTTTATTTCTTGCTTAACTTCCTTTAAAACATAATAAAAAGTTGATGATAATAAAAAGTTACTTCTTAGGAATTTTGAATTTTTTAAAAAACCCGAAGCAATACAGCTAACCGCTATTTTTTAGACAAAATTACTCCAGCCAAGTTTCTAGGCCTTTGTTTTTCACCGTCGAGTTGGTATAAGAAGCCTGGCATAAAATTTTTTTTTTGCCCCAAAGATGCATAAAACAAAACAGCACATACAGAGACCAGATGGATAAGTATCGATAATTTGCGCATTTCCCGCTAGTGCTGTTTTGTGACGTCATCACACGAATTTTATATATATATATATATATATATATATATATATATATATATATATATTTGTCAAATTCATGAATAATTCATGAGCTAATTAACCAATAATAATAAAGGCCCATTTGATCAAGAGATGGCATTTGGATATCTCGGTGAAACACCCTCAGCTACAAAAGACTACGACTACAATAGGTTTTTCCTGCATGCGTAATTAAGATATTTGATGAAAGTCACTAGTGATCTTCCTCAAAATATCTTAATTACGCATTCAACACAAGCTAACAGACATATCAGAATGAGAAGAGAAGACAAACATCATGACACATCGCCAGCTAAATTTCGTGACATTTCGCTTTGGTTATAGTAATTTTCTTTCAAAGAACAATGGTTGAACGAGAAAACGCCAAGCGAAGATAGGCTTGTACCTGTCCGTGTTGTATTGGATATGACAAGCTCTCGCCTTCGGCTCGAGCTTGTATATCTCTCGCTTCAGCTCGAGCTTGTATATGCAATACAACACGGTCACTCATATTGTAAATACCATCTGACAATACTTACAGTCCAAGAAACGCTGTTGAGGTTTCCTATGATGGACGTCTTAATTGATAGTGCCGTTTCCCATTTTTCTTCACTTCCTGGCGTTTTTACTCTTGGCAGTGGATTTAGCCAAGTCAAGCTAGATACCTAGTAACAAGAAATTATATATTAAATATTTTTAATTACTTTAATGAGTTTGAGAAGTGTGATTCTTAGATGCTCTCGTCCGTTTTATATCAACTATTCGGCTATCCCACCGTTTCGAAACGTTAGAAACCCACGTTCAATAATTTTGGCAGTACTCAAACCTATCATATTTCAATAGTTAGACACAATACGCTAAATGCTCCAAACAAATCTCGGATTCAATGACGTGAGGTAATGTACAATATATAAAAACCTATTACGAACTTACGTTTTCTGCTTTATTCTTCTGTATGAGAGAGTAAATGTCCACTTGCAACCTCTCTATCACCGACCTTTCCGGTACTCTAACGGATATGTTACTCTGGATCAGTTTTTCAATGGCGGTAATTAAATTTGGCTTTTCGTCAGCTGATGCGTGGATCTATATTTGTTCGAATATAAGCGTTTCGTTAAGTTCGGCTATAACAACTTTATTTTTGGCTTTTGATGGTCTGCTTAATCGGCTTTGGTTCCTAACGATGCCATGCATCAGTTATGCAAGATTAAATTACTCTGTCACACGCGTTTTAGGCAAGGTATTAAGGAATCATGGACGTATGAGGCTTTTTTATCAAGAATTATTAACAAATCTTGATATAATAAAAACCAAAATTTGAAAAAAAAATGTTAGTGTTAATTCTTATATATGGGCACTAGACTAATTTTAAATTAAACTGTCTAAAAAAGAAATACTCTCACACGAATATAACAAAATTCAAATACTATTCACAACAATTATTGGATGAGGTTGAGATTAAAAATTATAAAGGCTGAGGTTTGTGTTATCTGTAAAAAAACAAAGGATGTGACTGGCAAACCTCACCATTGCATACGTAAGGAAGTTGTACGTAATTCCCTTGATCCACCTCATCTGATGATTAGGAAGGCATCGCTTTACAATGACTTTCAAATCGTTGTTATGGGCATCTGATATTTCTTCATGAAGAGGTAAAAATCTCATGCACCAAGCTACCAGGAGACCCTGTAAATATATTTGTCATTTAAAGTGTGAATGCATTTGGGAGAAATCGTATTTCATTTCGGTCTCTTATTTTCTTTTATTTTCAGGTTTGGACTACGCATTGCGTACCTATTTTATTTAAGAATTTCATTTTTTCCTCATAGTCGCTAAGATCCAAAAGACGATTTTAAAAGGTAGACTCAAAGCCTTCTTGTTTTTATAATACATGATGTCATATTGCAAGATTACGGGATTATTGTATACATTGTAGCCACAATTAGTCACAGTGCAACTCCACAAGAAAAAAAAAATTAAACCCTGCGCGCGTTCACAATCGGGTTTGCAGTTTCGAAGCTGAATACAGCTACTGTTATAACCGGTTAGGATTGAGTCTTGCCCATACATGACCAGCACTGACCTTGTTATCGTCCGCAAACTTTGTTAGCTGTGCCTCATCATGATCCCGGTGTTCTGGATTAAGTGCGTAGTCGAACCTTATCACCCTCCCCTGTATCCTGTTAAAGACATGCAGATTATGCAAAGTTATTACGATTTAACATGCAGGCGCCTATATGTGGCGAATGGAAAAAGTATTTTCAAGTTTGTAAATTGAAAGATCAAACTTGAGAAGGAACAACTGTATCGAACTAAAATGCTTGAAGAAATATACAGTACCATGTAAAAGAAAAAGAATAAATTATAGCATTACCTTTGCACTTCTTTACTATTGCTCGTCAACAGCAAACTTCCCTTGGGATACAGCAAGCCTGATTTTGAAGATCCTTGTGCCAAACCACTTTGAACTTGGTTAAGGAATTCTCCAAGGTGTTTTGAGATCAGTGGATCATCCACCAAAGCCACAAGCGACGAGTTGCATAATGTTTCCAGAACCTTTTTCCTGAATAAAACAATGATTGAGCAATTGTAAGAAGTTAAACACTGTCTATATCTCTCTCGCCAATTTTAAGCGATTATTCGTAACGTGTTAATCTGTTCGCGAAGTGATACAGAATATCATTATATGACAAACTTATTCCGAACGTTTTAATTTCCCGATTTGTTATCCATAGACAACAAATCGCGCAATTAAAACAATTCCATTTGGTCGCGCGCACAACTTTTCTTTTCCCTTATACGACTTTAGGACTATGTAACCCACTGATGTCTGGGGGTCTCCTTAATTCTGAGGGGTAAAATCGATTGGCATTAGAAAGAATAAAATAATCTGGCGTTAGACAGATTAAAACAACAAGAGGGGGCATTTTTGGCTACAAGAGAAAAGTTGTGCGCGCGACCTTTTACCACCTGTCGAAGTACAACTTTTCGGTATGGACAATGCGCTAATGATGAAGATCTTGTACAAACAAAAAGGCATAAGACATCTCCACGTTTTATCTGCCGTGCATTATACGTTACCGATTTTTTGTTCATTTTTCCTGTCTATAGCCCAAGAGATAGGTAAACTCTTGGTATAACTTACAGGACGATACTCGAGAAAACGGAAGGCGTAAACATTTCATATGAGTTATGTAATGGCATCACCTTATAATCTTAATGTTTATCTCATAAAACGGAAATCAAACGCAAATACCGTAGGAAAATGATAATTAAATACATGCGCATGTCCTTAGACCTTACCCTGATGTTTCAGATGTATTCTGGTTTCCTCCGCATAATAACAGTGGGTGATGGCTCTTAGCAATTCCTTGTAGCTTAGCAATTAACCTCAGCATTAGCGACTTGCCGCAATTTTTCTCCTCTGAGAATATCAAACCCAGATTGCTTTCTCCTATACAAGTGAGACATGAAGTGAATACAGTTAAATTTATTAAAGTGTCACTATGATGAAAAATCGTCAGTCTTTTTTTGTTCTTATCGTAAAATACATTTAAAATGTGGATGAAAATATAAATAAAAATATAAATAAAAATATCAGCTCGAATGATACTCAAATTACATGCCGGATCGAAGAAAGAAAAAAAGATACGGAAATATATCAGTCGACTTTATACCAAAGTCATTATCAACCCTCATTACTTAAAGTGCAAATGAAGCGAAAATTAAGTCACTCTTATTTGAAAGAACACTTAAAATGATAGAGTAACATGAAACATCTTTTGCAGTTTTTCGTTTCCTTGCTTCGTTCTTGATATATTTCAGTTAGTTTGACATGCAAATTAAACATTTTGACGTCATGATGTGCATAATGAGTTATCGAAAAAAGTTATATCACAGGCGGCCCAAGTTCAAGGTGTGTGGTAGCCCGCAGTGCGGGTGTTTTAACGGTAATTTGAAAATATATGTGACTTGACATAAACCCGTAAACAAACGAACGAATTTGTCTTAAATATCAACATTATGTGTCTTGTCTCATGTTTTATTCGTCGTCGAGTTGGTTTGCAGCGATTTACAGCGAGTTCTTTTCGGCGCCGTTGCTTCCCGTACTTCGGCGACTCTTTAATAGTATTACCATATAAAATAGAAAGGCTGCACCCTTCAGCGACGACACCCCGAACTCAAAGTCAAACATCTCCGCTCAAAATCGTCGCTCGAACATAATTCTTTCACGAGCGCATAGCACGAAGGTTGGGCTTGCCATAGAATACGGTTTGTTGACAACTCGTGGAATTTTCGCCATGTACGAACCCATTACCCTTCTCAAATTCATCAGTTTCAAATGTCGTCAGAGCCGTGGCGACGAGTTCGTATTCTGATTTGAACAAAACACGCCCCTGCCCGGGGTGGGACAGTCAAGTTATGCACATGAATTACCGGGGGGAACTGCGCGGCTTCATCGCGATTGGCTGCCTGAGACAATAGCCAAGGTTCAACTTTATTCAAAATTTCCCCCCGGTAAATCATGTGCATAACTTGACTGTCCCACCCCGAGCAGGGCGTGTTTTGTTCAAATCAGAACACGAACTCGTCGCCACGGCTCTGAGGACATTTAAAACGGATGAATTTGAGAAGGGTAATGGGTTCGTACATGGCGAAAATTCCACGAGTTGTCAACAAACCGTATTCTATGGCAAGCCAAACCTTCGTGCTATGCGCTCGTGAAAGAATTACGTTCGAGCGACGATTTTGAGCGGAGATGTTTGACTTTGAGTTCGGGGTGTCGTCGCTGAAGTGTGCAGACTTTCTATTTTATATGGTAATACTATTAAAGAGTCGCCGAAGTACGGGAAGCAACGGCGTCGGAAAGAACTCGCTGTAAATCGCTGCAAACCAACTCGACGACGAATAAAACATGAGACAAGACATCACATTGACAAGGTTAGTAGATTTTATTCACATAATGTTGATATTTAAGACAAATTCGTTCTAAAACACCCGCACTGCGGGCTACCACACACCTTGAACTTGGGCCGCCTGTGGTTATATATCTTTGATAATGTCAAATATAATTACCTGAAAATCTACATGTTTAGTGTTCTGGGCGAAACACACCCACATGCTTCCTTTGAATTAATTTGGTTTGATAATAGCAAAGCTATATAACTTTTTTCAATAACTCATTATGCACGTCATGACTTCAAAATGTTTAATTTGCATATCACACAAACTGAAATATCTCAAGAACAAAGCAAGGAAACGAAAAACTGCAAAAGATGTTACTCTATCATTTTAAGTGTTCTTTCAAATACTGAGACTGATTTAATTTTCGTTTCCTTTGCACTTTAAATAAATCATTAGGTTTGATAATGACTTTGGAATAAAACATGACCGCATCGTTTCGTCTTTATTTGAGTGACAACTTGAGTTTCTGAGATGATATTTTTCGGAGTATATTTCATCATTTATTTAGGAAAATAAGCATACACTTTCCTTCAATACTCTAAATTTGTCTACTTATGTTTGTATTATACCTGTGTGTTAATACTTATATTTTAAAGTTACTGTTAAACGTTGTATACGCACGAAAGTGCATTGTAGACCGAAATTATAAATCAGTCAATTGTTTTTTGAAAAGAATTAAGTTGTTTTTTTTACTTTCTAGCTGATAGGATTTGCAAAATTAATATTTTTATAAATGATACTTAAACTTCCAAGTTATAAATGATACTCAAATTGGTACAGCTTATAAGGAAAAAATGCCATACCCCATGTTTCTTCGACTTTGTATGATCGTAAAATTCTTGTAGCCACGAAAGACAGGGACAGCTTAAATTGTTCAGTGTTGACATCAAAATACGAAGCCATATTCACAAGCCTGTAAGCAGTTAAATTATAAAAAAAAATTGATTCGGTATTGAAAAGGATGGCTATAACTGAATGCTCATTGGCCCAACTACTTTTGTTGTATTCTACTAATATATAGCCGCCCATTATACTTTGCATATATACCTTTTTGTTGCCTTTAAGAGTTGGTCCAAATTCAAAAGCGAGCGATTGATTGTAGTTGAAAAGGGGAACAAGGCGTCAGCGTTTGACATATCAAACACTTTATATGAATCCTCGGTCAACACACAATTATCCTCGATGTGAAGCTAATATAAAAGCGACAGAAATATGTCAATTATGCCACACATTTTACCTTGTATATGACAGGCAACGAACATTGCATAACTTGATATGGTATACATGACTTATTTACCCATATAGGTAATTATTATTGCCAGACATTTGCTCTATTTCAGAAATTACTAATCTAGTGAGGCGAGATTTAGCAAGTTGTGCAATGCTTGTTTCCGGTTTGGGGTTGCCTATCCACTTCCCTTTCTACTATCTATGGTATTAAATTTCTCATTTCAATATTCTAAGGGCCCACAGTAATTGGTGTTAAAACTATTGATATAAATATGAATATGAGATAAATAATTAGTAATTAATTAAGAGTTCCTTATTAAATTGTTAAGTGTTCCTTGAGAAAGGTGAAAATGTTTCAATTGGGAGACATCGGACCTGCATGGTCCCGAGTATTACGCATGCAGCATAGTCATGCTGATCAAAGCCAAAGCGGAATAACCTGAAACTTAATCCTGTCGTTTTGTAAAGACTTTCGGCTAGAGGCTAGAGCCTACATTCCCAATTATCGGGCAGGGCATCATAAATTCACTGGATACGACACAATATTAGCAAACTATATCTATCCGTAAAACAGAAAAAATATATACGTCAGAAGTAATGACAGAGTAAAATGACTAAACGGGCAATTATTACCTGAGGTTCGAGACACCAGTAATTCGTTGAACTAGGAATGTTCTGATGGCCAAGGTGTGTTGTAGTGAAGGCCACTCTCGCTTCAGACTCTTGTTGGAAAATATTGCGGTAATCTTGCAACAACGATTGCCAATATGTTCCCACCAATGCGTTGCTTACATGACTTTCAATGTTTATGGTACCTCCTGGAAACTTAGTCCTCAAAGACTCCAAAAGTTGCCTCTTGCCATCAAATACACTGCCAGTCAATGTAAGCACTCTTCAAGTCATAAAGGGGTATAAATAGTTAGGAAAACGTAAACGTTAACGTTGATATTTATTGTAGTCGAACAGACGATGAACATGAATGCAACAAAAAAAACTTGTTACGCGTAATTATTAAATCCTCTTACCTCGTGTATTGGCTTGAAAACACATAACCCGTTGTGCTTACAAGCCATTTTCCTTCTCCAGGACTTGCTACACTTCCCTTTGTTAGTTTGTGCACCTCTCCCACAATCTTCAGGCTGAAGTCTCCAAATTTTTTGCCGTTGAAATACGTGCAGCCATCTTTTGACGAGAACCTGGATGTTTCACAATTATCCTGACGTGAAAATTTAAAAAAATATTGCTAATATCAGTTACTTTCAACGTCTTTACATGATGTATTAGGAAAATAACAAGAAAATTTAAAAAAAAATAGGCACATAATGTTTACACCGCTTACCTTTTCGACGGATTGAGAGTTTTCGACGGATAAAAAATTTTCCCCTGAATTAGCTTCCATCTCAAAACTCATTGTGCCTAACTGTCCTGCACCTTTGCTGTTTATATATACTCAAAAAAGTGATGTATTCAATTACAGACGGGTCACTCAGGTATCTTAATGCCTGGGTCCAGTCTCTAACGCGGCATGAATTGATGAGATGCAAAAGAAACGTCATTTTAGGCGAGAAACGACACGGAAATGGACTGGTATAGAAGTTAATGTTATACATATTGACCACGCGAATTTTTAAAAATTTTTTATTTTATTTAAGGAATGTCACGTGATTAATTATAAGCATAAAACGATCGACAAAGATAGGCCATCAACAAACGCGCCCTGCGCGAAAGGAAAATCACTTCCCTGAAAGCTAGTTTCTTGTTAATGTTTCAGATACCAACTAGTACTAATACAATCAAACTTTAAATGTTGCTATTGCTTCATAAATCACGCGTATTAACGACATTAACATCAAACTCGACAAAAATATTACGTATTCTCTAGTTTAGAGTTATTTACGGGATAGAAATGTCACATTTAAAGTTTGAGTAAGAAAGTTGAGGCTATAGTCTACCAATATAGCGTAAAATGCTTTGTGCTGTGCGAAGAAAACCTTTCGCGCAACGCGATCGAAGTTGAAGTTTATTGCTAAGAGAAGGTAAGCGCCATTCGCCATTTCTTTCGGCGAAACCAAAGTACATTTGTTCAGCGGCTTTCCGTATAATCAGGTGATCGCTGATTAGAATTAATATTAGATTTTGATTTGTGCTCGTCTCTTTATGCAAATATGTTTTATAATTTGCATAAGTTTTATTATCTAATATGGTAATAAGTGAGATTTTGAGAAGGAATCATCGAAGGAATACGAAGTGAAACTGCTTTGCCAAACCAAGATAATTTTTATAGCTGACTTTTAATACCATTAATACTCTGCTGAGTCTGCTCAGTACCAAGATAATTTTGAACTGATCTTGCATCCTGACTACTATTATTCTGCTCTACCAAGATAATTTTGAACTGATTTTGTCTCCTGACTACTATTATTCTGCTCTACCAAGATAATTTTGAATTTATTTTGCCTCCTGATTACTATTATTCTGCTCTACCAAGATAATTTTTAATTGATTTTGCCTCCTGACTACTATTCTGCTCTACCAAGTTAATTTGAATTGATTTTGCCTCATGTCTACTATTATTCTGCTCTGCCAAGATAATTTTGAATTGATTTTGCCTCCTGACTACTATTATTCTGCTTTCATAAGATGATTTTACCTCCTGGCTGGCAATATTCTGCTTTGCCAAGATGATTTTGAATTTATTTTTGCCTCCTGACTAGCATTGTTGTGCTTTATCAAGATTATCTTGAGCTGATTTTGCTTCCTGGCTACAATTACTTTGCTTTGCTAAGATAATTTTCAGATGATGTTGCCTCCTGACTACTATTATTTACTCATGTTGAAGAAAATGATTTGGGATGAGATCGGTCACCGCAGTCAGTGCTAAATCACTCTACTCTGCTATTGAACAATGGTTTACAAGTTTGCTTCTTTTAACATTTTTTTCTTGGAAGCAAAGCATTCTGGCATTGGCCAGTGTAAAATTCCAATGGGCTTACTGGGATAGTTTTAATGACTTTATGATGCAGAAATACATGTATATTGTACATTAGGTTGTTATTGCTCATGCCTAAACCATATTTTGAATCACCTGAATACAGCCCTCTTCTAAATTATTTTGTCATTATATATTATACACTGCTTGTGATACTGTAGATACACTCAGACACCCCCCAAATAAACAAAATTTTGACTTTTATTTGGTTACTTCAATGTTCTGGACACCATATTATTTTATATAACAGTTGGTACATGCACATGTATATGTTGAATTGGGATTGGTTCTTTTATGTTCTATGACAATGCTTGGGGATGCACAGAATCATCTTTGTCAAAAGGAATATTACATTGTACCTGAAGAAAAGCAGAAAATGTCAACAGTTTAATTTAAAGCATCTTAAGGCATTAAGAAGTCTTTGGATAGTTATAGTTTAAGTTATAATATTAATTAAACCACAGTTCTAATATATAACAATTAAGAATTGTTATCTAGAGTAAAAATAAATAAAAAATAATAAATAATTAATAATTAATAAAAATAAAACCATAATTATATACACAGCAATGGCAAGGACTTCAAGTCTTTGTCAAGATTTTCAAGTCTTTGAGCAGCTAGTTCAAAACCACAATTGCACAGAAATAGCAAGAATTAACTTCAAAGAAATTTCGCAGAAAAAATTTAACATCTGTGGACAGGTAGATTTTAGAACTAAGTATATATAATAACTATTAACAGTGAAATGGTGTAGGAGCTTACCGCTAGGGTTATTTTATGGCGTAATAAATGGCCTTAATA